>JAAVUH010000031.1:0-384973 GCA_014899045.1 Fusarium palustre | reverse complement strand
ATTTAATAGTTTTTAATTATATAGTTTATAATTACTACGTCTTAAATATTATCTACCTTAATTAGAGACTCTCTAAATCGCTTTTTTATAATCGCATTATTGGCAAGCCCTGTCGTCTGAGTTTGGTTTGTTGCCGATGCTGGAGTCAGAAGGTAGGTAAGAACACAGAACTTAACCTATACCTAATTAGGTCTTTAGATCTAAAGGTAAAACAGGATGACAATTTCCTAATACAGATGAGCCTTAGTATAAAATACCTCTTATGATTAATTTTATAATTCATCTCTATGTATCTGTCTTGATTTCAGTATTATTTCTTAGGGAAGAACAACCTCTTCAAGCAACCCACTCTCAAAATATCGGTTAGGTCGTCTGTAAAGAGACTACAGGAATGGGGGTGGAGACGTTGTTATGGACAGTGAGTTTAACGCTCTAGACTGAGCTGTGAGGATGAAATGGATTGCGGCGTCAGAGATACGGGTTACCATATGTGCAATTACAGTAAGCACTAAATACCTAGCGCTGATATGCTAGATAATTAAGCCCTCATTAGGACAAAGGACTGGGGAAAAATAGCAGAAATTGCCATAGGGTGCAATGTGGCTTGGTTTATTGCCCTATCATGATGCAATATTTTGGTTTACTCAATAAGAAAATAGAACAGTTAGAATTATATTGTGGCTGCGCCAGTAAGGCGTGATAATTTAGCATTGACTGGGATAACAGCCTTGGCGTTACTGGTAGCACCGTCTTATGACGGAGGATGGACGTAGTCTGCAACCACCCTTCTGAACTTACGAGTGAGCATCTTGTAACTGATATGCATCAGAGGATAGGCTCGGAGAATGAATTTAATTTACAGGTGATGGTGGCGGTAGAAATAGTCCCGTTACTGACTTGTCGGGTGAGGGTTAGTATGCATAAGTACCATAATGGGCTGCGACCATTCTTTGGGACTTGACCGCATGATGACTGGACAAGTCGACGCTGGAAGAGCTGACCTTCTTGCTTGGGGCATTGTTGTGCAGCATTTAATTTAGAATCGTAATATTGAATATTTGATAATAATGCTCCTCTTTGCACAATTGTAATGTACTTGATGATTTTTTGTGAACTTTAACGTAAATGCTGAAAGCCTAACTACTGTATGGCACCAACGAGGATGAAGAAAGCCTCATTGAGTAATAGCCCTTTTTTGTGCATAATTCTTACACAAACTGGCGGCATTGGCCGTGTCGTGACGCTAAAAACCAGGCTGTCACTCTGATGTCAGATATCTAGCCCTCCTTTACACTCTTCTACCTAACGATATTCTGGGTTTTTCTCATAATGATAATTCATTGCATGAACCAGAAACCCGAATAACTTAGACAAATGAGTATTTCAGCATGGCTTTAGCTGCGACTAGTTACTAACATACCGGAATGCAAAGTCAAGATCTAGACCTTGCCAAGCGGCGTTTAAGTTCTAGCCTTGTACGTACGGTCAACTATATATCGCATGTCATATCACCAGGTGGCTGATTGGTCATAGGGATTAGATAAAGCAATCCACCAGTGCTTGTACCTGGTGTCATACACTTAAAACCAAGGCACCTCCTATGGTTTAACGAGTATCGAATAACAAAGTAGAATTTATCGAATACTCCGAAATATCAAACGAGACGAGACATGTTGTGGATAACTCTACCCCTGGCCTGGGACTTAGGTAATGTCCGTGCAGTAACGACTTTGAGTATGTCAACATCATACTTTGACCGCGATACTATACTCTTGCTGATTATCATGTTAACCGTGATACAGTGATTAGCTTACTATGTGTCCTTGGAATATGGGTTATCAACTACTTTAAGTGGAAACGCCATGCTACAAGAGTGAGCCGTCACGTCCTTGTCAATTTATTTGACCTTCTCCTAGTCTCTAACGCTGGGGATGCTATGGATGCTGCTACTGCTGTTATGAAGACTGGAAGCTGGTTATCATATGTCTGTCTTTTGATTCAATGCGTATTGGTGGTTCTTTTATCCATCCTTGGTATCGCTGCCGGCCCGATCGCCCACTATTCAGTAGGCTCTGGCTTTATAATTAAAGATACGAAGGTGCCTGGCATTATAGCAACGGTTGATCATGCCAACATACGATCAGCTTTGGTCAAATGGAACTTGACGATTAATCGTCTGAACGCAGCCGGTTTCCCATACACAGAACTGCTAGATTTTCTTCCCGATAACAGCGTGGACTGGCAGTACGATGCATCTGAGTGGAACTCCAGCTGGAAGATGACTTGCGAATACACACCTCTAACCGAGGTCTCTATCGAAGCTAAATGGGTCACCTCGAACAACATACTCGATCAGATCCCTGATGTTCGTTCAGTCTATCGAACCGACACTCAAGAGCCTTCATCTATATCACTTGAGGAGTTCGCGGATTTCGCAGGGTTTTATGCGGAACAGACATTGTTCCACGATATCCTTCTATTCGTGTTGCTCTATGATCCTCCTTTCACCAATTCCTCCGATACTCTTCGTGTCCAAGCGAACAATGAAACAATGCGTATAACACTTTTAACATTCCACTTACACAACATTCCTAAGATCAACAGCAAGATAAGATTTGGGATTGGTCCAGTTGAATATTCAGCTTACACTAGAGTAGACTGTTCTATTCGCCAGGGGCACGTCCTTGATCCCAGTCATATCTCATTCCTGTGGACGAGCGACAGAGATTCTATCGTCAAAGCGTTTGCCGATTTCCATCGGGCCAATCTAATAGAGCAGTCTATAGCTAAAAGGCCGATCTATCATCCAACGGGACAAGACCTTGTACGATTCTTTCAGGCCTACATGATTACGAAAGATACCCAATATCAGCATGCGGTAACACGGACAATAAGTGTCAGACAGCCACGCATCAGGATCGCGCTAATAACATTGTTACTATTTATCATTTATATCATAGTTTTATTCGTTTTGCTAGTTTGGGCGCTTTTGTTATATCCTGTCCAGAGAGGGGTATTTATTCCTCGAACCAAAGTCGATTGGATGATGGAGACGGTGCGAGAAGTGTCAGCTCGGGATGTCAGTGTGACTAAGCTCAATGCTTTGCCAGACCAACTGTATGAAGATATGGGGTTGTCGAATTACGGTGAAGTCACAAGTCCTTTAGGTAGATTTACTGGTCTTAAAGTATATTGATGGATTCCAGGTTAGGATGGTGTATTATCAGGTATCTAATCTATCATTACTCAGCTATTGAACCACAATATACAAGATAAAATAAAGAGAAGAGATAAAGGAGATGAGGAGAGTACTAGAGACATAACCCGTGGACAGACAAGGTACAGTATTTTGCAGATCTGAAGCACATTTAGGTGCATTACAAATTGACGGACTCTATTGATACGCACCCAGTTCTCAATTCGTACGCCCCTCCTCCAGTCTTTTCCTTCAGATAGCTTCTAGCGCCTGCACCTAACATCATCTTTACAACACTCTTATGTCCACGCAACGCTGCATAATCCATCGGCGTAGTCTTCCAACAATCCCTCGACTCAACGTTAGCACCTTCCGCCAGAAGCAATTTCGTAGTGTCCTCATGCCCCTTCATCGTAGCAATAGCCAATGGAGTTTGTTGACTGTTGTTTCGCGTTTCAATATTAGCTCCGCCTTTGAGCAATCGTGCCACCGTCTTCGCATGTCCTCCAGAGGCTGCTTCCGCAAGCGGCGTATTGCCATCTTCGTCCCTGGGTTCGATGTTGGCGCCTCGTTCCAGCAGCAAGCCAACCACGTCCTCATATCCCTGCATTGCAGCCAGAGTCAGAGCTGTGCTACCTGAAGCGGTTCGGGCTTCGATATTGGCTCTCCTGTCAAGTAGTAGTGCCGCTGTTTCCTTGCATCCACCGTAGCATGCGTAGATCAGTGGTGTGAGGCGGCGCTCATTGCTCGCTTCCAACTCCGCACCATGACGGATAAGCATCTCGGCTATACGTATTTTTCCATGGTAAGCAGCTGCCGCAAGTGGTGTGGTGCCGTATTTGTCCTTGACCTCGGTGTCTGATCCTTTCTCAAGAAGTAGACTTGCAAACTCAACTTTCGTATTCGCGACAGCCCAAAGAAGAGGCGACAGATCTTTTGTATGTTGCCCAACTTCCAGAGGCCACGTGAATGATTTTTCTGGTACTTTTTCCAACCGTCTCTGTATAATCTGCTCAAACCAGTTCCCAGGCCCGTGTACGACTTCTCCATCGATCGACAAACACTGTGGTTGACTCTTTGAATGACCATGTAAGTAAGCGGCTTTCCCGTCTAGAATGTCCTGGACCTTCAACCTTCTGCTTTTGTACCTATTATAAGATTCCAGACGCCCTTTCATCTGAGCTTTTCCGGCAACGATTCGATTTGTGAGGCTGCTCATCTCCTTTTGTACTAGCTTTTTCCTGTCAGCCAGCTTCTTCTCCTCTTCTTCTATTGTTCGCATTGTAGCCTCAGCTGATTCCCAACGATGTTGCAACGCTGTTAGACTCTTGAGAGCCGGATTTTCCGCTGACTTTGCAAGATGTTCCTTTCTCAGCGAATTCATAAAATCATATTTCAGCTTTGCCGTCACACTTTCTGAACGTTTATTGCCAGCAACCGGAACCCCATTTGTGCGGGCCAAGCTAACCAAACAAACTACTCCCTGCGGAACAGCTTCCTGGGTGAGGGTAACCATGACCTCCATCACTCCGTTATCAGCTGTATGTGCTTTATGACTCTTTGGGCTAATAAACTCCAGGCTGTTTTCAAGATCCTTCAAGTTCAGGTCCCGAAACGCCTGTATTATAAAGCTGCGCGTATTCAATGCAGCGCCGGACGGGTTCAATTCAATAACCACTACCAAGTCATGACTTTTCGTAGCATCAGATGTGAATCGAAGAAGCTGATTGTTGCCTCTGGATTTGCTATCGCCTTTGCAAGTAAGTAAAGCGCGACTCCTTTCCCACTCAAGCAGCGGATAGGTCTCTGCTAGCTTAAGCTCGAGTTTCTGATATCCTTGGACATGTAGCCAGACGCTGGTCCCTGCAGCTTGAACGGGGTGGACCTGACGTTCAACTCTAATTCGGATGTTTTCGCTCAAATCCTCAACCTGTGGCGTTCGTACAAGTATTGGTCCGTGATTTTGTGGTCGGATATACCCATTTGCGGAAGATTTACTGTATAAAGGGATAGCAATGACTTCAAGGTCGTTGCCCTCGAAGCAGCAGTTGAGCGCAGCATAAGTTATCTTGCTCTCGTTGCGGTGCAGCGTCAGGGAGGTGTGAACATAGCCGCCCGATACTGTGAAAGTGCTGCTGGGTTTTGAGTCCTGGGTATGTGGCACTACACGTCCACAGCGAGAGAAATCTTTGGGGGAGGAAGCAAAAACTCCAGCTGAGATGCTTTCAACCTCTGCAACATTCTTTCCTGAAAGATCACCATCATAAATTCCCCAGGCCAAGATAGAGTCGTCTGTTGTTTGTTCCATTATCTTGAGTTGTAGGCGCTCAAATGCCTTTTTTCCTTCGCCATAAATCATGAGCATTGTAACATTAAATATCCCCAAGAGACAGTACGCCATATCTTCTTCTCTTTTTGTTTCCCGTTTTGCCGCCCACGACATCCGCTGCGCTACGCTTGCCTGATGGAAGTCGACCCAGCCAAGCAAATACTTGCGAGGGATGTCGGTAATAATCTCAATTTCGCTCGATAGGTCGGCCTTGGTACCGATGAAGTTCCATTCCTGGTCGTAGATGCGTGATTCGACGGGAGCCAAGAGTTCCTGCAATGTCCAGCCTCGCTGAAACCAGGAGCTTGAGTAGAACTTGGAAGCTGGGTCCCAGATATCGTCGCCATTGGGAACATCGCTTAAGTAAGTGTAGCATACTGAAGCTTTGCGATACCACTGGAACATGGAATTAATGGCCTCATCGAGTTCCTTTGAGCTTTCTTTGTTGATGCAGCACGTGTCGATCCAAACGTAATCGATTTTGTCTTTTTCGGCCTGTTTGCAGCAGCCTCTCACTTTTGTCATCCCAGGCTTCCGTGTCGAGCCTTTTGACATATCAGAAAGCGATATCTCATCATCGCTAGCGCCCCACCTGTGGGAGAGAATGGCGTATGGAGGTATGTCAGTTCCGAAGAACTGCTGCATCTCCAACGTGTCCACCTTTATAAGACGCATGATGTGTCGATATCTTCCACGTTTGTTGCGCCGCCAATAACAGTTGGAGACACATAAGATAGAACATACGTATAGTTGCTCAGATGGGCAAACTATGTCTTTGAGCCGTGAGAGCGATTGATGTGAGATTACATGCGTCGAAGGTAAGAGGGGTAAGAATTTTGACATTGTTTTGGGCTGGCGACTGATTATAACTAAACTGCAGGGCGGCTGTGCAAGATCCCTCGACTAGCTACACGAATCTCGGCCAATAATCATCCCTCTATCAAACTGCTGTGCCTCATGTTGTATCGACTTGGCATCGAGGCGGGGTTGCTCTGGGACCTTGAACCACCGAAAGAGGAAATTTCCGCTTATGTTTTATATTAATGTGGTCGCATAGACTACTAACTCACCGACAACGGATTTTATACATCTAAAATATCCATGTCATGGGGTCCGCTGCTCCGCCATTCAGAAACCCGTCAGTAAGCTGCAGTTCGTTAGCATGTTATATACTCATACAACAAAGTCTTACTCACCATCAAATTCCAGTCCTCTCCAAAGTCGACCGGGTCGCTTAGTATCTGGAACTCCCCACCGTCGGGCTCCAGTTGCGCAACAAGCGACTCAAACACGCCCAAAGCCTCCCTCGCTGCCTCTTCACCAGCCCGAATCATGGCTTGAGCTAGTTCCTCCATTGGCACGCGATTTATCGTGCCTTTGATCTGTGCCGATACCAGTGAGGTTATCAGGTGACCTTTTATGTTCGTCTCGCCCGCCTCAATACACCGTAGCGTCCATGGTCTGGAGTCTTCCATCATGTTGAAAACGTCCGCCTGAACCGGCGTCGATGAGAAGGCATCGTCTTCCTGTACTTGGTTTCTCAGATCGAGTAGAAGAATTACACTGGCTAGCCAGGCCGAGGTTCGAAAGAAGCCAGAGCTGCAAGCGACAAACCGCGGGAATTCAGTGTGATCATTCGCGGTGCTGCGCGCAATTGACCACAGTCTAAACGCCGTTTCAACGGCCATCTTTCTGGAAAAGGCGTAGCTTGGTTCTGTAAGTGATAGCCCGAAGAACGGAAAGTGTAGAGCACCCAGATAGCGACGCATGGTAAAGTCCATCGCGGATAGCTCAAACTGTGTTGGAGAAATTCTGTTTTTCTTGGATCTTTGAAGAGTCTGAATTGCTTCTTTGTAAGAGGCTTTGAGTTCGGAGTCCAGTCGTAGAGTTTCTTGGTACGAGTCGCCCTGTCGAAGGTCATTGAGAAGCTTGGCTACTTTGAGGCGACACGGGTACGTTTTTCGCATTGCTCGGGCGGTGGATGTTTGTGTGAAGACATTGTCGTGTCTTGATGTAGGATTCTCGAGCATAATCTGCTCGTCGTCAAAATTGCCGGGAGGTTCAGTATCGAAACTTTCTGTTGAAATCATCGGCGACCCTCCAGCAGTCATGCTTGATTGCAGACACAGCTCAATCATGGTATTCCAAATCCTTCTTCGCATCTCGCAGGCAAATATCGGAGTTTGCGGCAGATGTGTTGGGTCTCGGTGCAAACCCATCGACATGGCTGTTCTGAGAAGCGAACCACATGCGATCCAAAGCGTCTCACCTCCAACAGCAACTATTTCTCTGGCAAGAAGTAATAGAATATTTGTTTGGAGAAACTCGATTCCAAGCCTTGACTTGAACTCTGGTTCCGATATCCATGTTTGCGCCTCGTATATCCACTGGATAGCTGACGACCGAAGAGAGAAGTTTTCGTCGTATGTCGTCGCGCCCAAAGCATGTACCAGCCTCAACTGCACAAGAAACTCCCGGTCTGGTTCATTTTCGGGGTCCCAGAGAGCATTGTACCTCTCATTGAATGTGGGTATGTGCAAAATACGATAAAGCTTCTCCATCGTGCCGAGATAGCACTCAACGAGACTATCTGAAAGAACTCGGGCAACGAGATGCGTGGTGAGTGTTGTCGGCCATTCTGGAGCACGCAGCTTCTTGATACGTTTACCAAGAGATTTACATTTTTGATACTCTTTGATGAGATCTGATGCCTCGTCTGTATGTTTATCAATAATTTCGAGGATATCTCGTAGCTATACTAGTCAGTTCCGCTTTCGATAATCGCTAAGCGGGACTTACTAGAGGTAAGCCAGTCACGAAGTGACTTTGCCCAAAAAGTCTCGTCTTGTGTGAAATGGCACGAGGTACCGCCAACAATCCACCAGGCTGACTTTGCGAATGTAGATGGAATGTTCCACCCAACTGCGTCGATGTCGTCTCGAAATTGGAGGCAGGTGTTGAGACTTGCGACCGGGAAGGCACTGTAGAAGATTTTGATAGCTGGTCTTCAAGCAACTTGACTTTTTTCTTCAGTGCTTCTAATTCTGGGAGATCGGATTGTGGAGTCGCTGATACCGTGGGAGAAAAGCTCGCGAATATTGCTTGTTTGCCAGGAAGTGAGGCAGTAGCAGATTGATCCTCAGGCGTTGGCAACGATACTGCTTGAAATTCTTGCAAGTCACGAGGCACCAGCTCTCGTCTGGTGATTTGTTCTGGTTGAAAAGGTGTTGGCTGGTGGTTTTCATAAACACATTCGCCTCGCCGTGAGCGCATGCAATTGCTGCATGGAGACCCCCGATTGCAGCGCATCTTGCGTTTGCGACATAGTGTACAGGCACTGGAATTGAAAAGTCAGTCTATCACACTATGAGTTCTGGAAATAGTATCGCATACACAGCCGGTCTTCGACGTCGACGAATTGGCTCCATGGTAAATGTTGTTGAAATGAACGGATATGGGAAACAACGAGAGCGGGAAATTCGGAACTTGATTGAAGTAGGAGCTGCGTTACTTGATGGTTTGACTCTCCGTACACCGAGTCCGAGTCTTAACTCCGACTTGGATCCGATACCGACTCATTTTGATTGGCCAACTTAATATTCCGAGTCTACGGCAATATTAACGACTTATACGAATGAGTTCGTTCTCAGCATATAAAGTCGTTCTATCTCTCGATCAAGAACTTCAAATTCCAATCACTATATGAATCTATGCTTTCTCAATCCTAGCCCCCAAGAATTTCATCTGCACTTCGGGACTTTCCTATTCCTCAACCGATTTACTTCTGACCCTCTACAATGCTCTCCAAGGCCGTGCCTAGACGAGACAGCTTCGTAGTTCACAGCAACTCGCATCCGAGCCAGGAAGCTCCCCTGGAGATCCAAGCAAATGATGACCCGATATCTACTCCCGCGCCTGATGGTGGCACGCAAGCCTGGCTTGTAGCTGCAGGTGCGGCATGTATCTTCTTTTCATGTCTCGGCTTTGCCAACTCATTCGGTGTTCTCCAGGAATATTACATGACCCATCAACTCCGCGGCCACTCTGCAGATGCAATTGCATGGATCGGATCTGTCTCGACATTCATTCAGTTTGCTGCCGGCGCCTTGAGCGGACCGTTATTTGATCGCTACGGCTCTTGGGTATGTTCCTCCACAAGCTAACAGGTGTTGCTGTTTGCTAATACGCGCGTAGGTCATCAAGCCAGCTGCAGTCCTGTACGTCTTTGCAGCAATGATGACAAGTCTGTGCACAGAGTACTGGCATTTCATGCTTGCCCAAGGCGTCTTGATGGGCAGTGCCATGGCGTTTCTCCAGATACCTGCCTTTGCAGCTGTTTCCCAATACTTTGATAAAAGGAAAGCAGCGGCATTTGGAATAGCTGTTTCGGGATCTTCTATTGGTGGGGTTATCTTTCCAATTGCCTTGTCTAAGATGTTAAATGACTCTTCTCTTGGTTTTGGTTGGTCAATTCGAATCATGGGTTTTGTCATGATACCTCTCATGTCATTCTCGTGTGTCGCTGTCAGGTCTCGATTACCAAGTCGAAAGGCCTCATTCTTTCTTCCGGCCGCTTTCAAAAACCCGCTTTATCTACTCGTCATTTCTTCGCTGTTCTTTTTATTCATTGGCATGTTCGCGCCGTTATTCTTCATTCCCACATACGCCGTTTCACGAGGCGTTAGCCCAACCCTAGCATCCTACTTCCTCGCCATCACGAATGCGGCATCAACCTTTGGACGTATTATACCAGGAGTGCTTGCAGACAAGTATGGTCGACTGAACGTGTACTCCCTTGGCGGACTGTCAACTGGCATTGTTATTCTCTGCATGAACGAGGCCAAGAGCACCGCAGCTTTGGTGGTGTATGCAGCAGTATTTGGCTTCACTTCCGGTACAATCATTTCCGGTGTCTCTGCAGCCTTTACTCTTGTCGTGAAGGACCCTCGAGATAATGGCACATATATGGGAATGGGGTTAGCAGTCAGCTCTCTTGCCGCTTTGATTGGGCCGCCTGTAAATGGTGCTCTTGTCGATCGCTACGGCGGGTTCTTAGAGGTATCTGTATTTAGTGGTGTGATGTGCTTATTTGGAGGCTGTCTTGCCGTTTGTGCCAAGACGAGAACAACGGTTGGAATATTTGGAAGGGTCTAGACTAGAACTTATTTATATTACCGCAAAGAAGTCAAACGAGGTTTTCAGACATTGTAGACAGTCTTAGATTTATTAACGAGACCTTTCTTTATGCTGGTCGGTTCAGATTACAGCTTTCAGCTACCAAATAGGTGATTTGCGCCGCATCCGGTCTGACTCACCCGGTAACCAGTTTCAGTATAGCGTCGGATATCGTCAAAAACTCTCACCGTGCTTCACATTCCAATATCCCTTAAGATATATCCGACTAGTATAAAGTCTCGATTGAGTTCGGGAAGGAATTATGGGCTTTAAGCGTCGATATTCTTCATTAGATCTATAAGCCAAATATCCGGACAATATGGACTACACCACAGACGAGATAGTCAACGCCTACCAATCTGAGCGACTGGAATACATCAAAGCCGACAAAGATGACCCAAATCTCCAGAAAGTAGCCCTCGAAATCTTGAAAGACCCTGTTGTACAGGCTCTCACCGCACCTACAATACTTCAACCCAAAGGACAGCAGGATTGTAAATCATATCTTGAATCTGTCTGCAACTCCCTTTTAGGCGTCGCCATCTGTTTACGCGATGAAAATTCCAAAACGCCCGTCATCATCGGCATCATATGCATTGGCTGGGGAGGTATTTCTGCCACTGTCGCTCATCACCGCAATACAGAAATTGGCATCTCCCTTGTAAAGGACCACCAGGGTAAAGGCTACGGACGAGAAGCCATCAATTGGATACTTGACTGGGGTTTCCGACATGCGGGTCTGCACACCATTGGAATCTCAACAGCTTCATACAACCCACGAGCTGTTCACCTTTATGAGAGCATGGGGTTTGTGCATGAGGGTAGAAGAAGGGGGACAATCTGGCAGAATCGCGGATGGCATGATTTGGTCAACTTGGGAATGACGGAAAGGGAATGGGAAATTCTACGGGGATTGCCACAGCTACAGAATTCATGAGCGTCACAGTTATACGAGAAAATGAAGAAACCCTTATTCTTTATTAAACTTTCCATCGTGCCTCCCAACGTGCCTCCCAGTTCCAATACCTCGTCAACTCCAAACATAACCCTTCTCAATCCAACTAGCCATATCCCAGGTTTTCCATAATCCTGATTCTTTGTCGTCGGGTCGGCTGATGCTGGTCTATTTCGAGTTTATTTAGCGTCTAGGAAGTGTCTGATCGGCAAATCGTCGTGATCGGTTCGCAAATCCGGATAAGTCGTCGATGTCGCTGGCGTGTCCTCGAATCATTGTCCCATTCTCATCCCCGCATATCCATATTCACAGTTCCGTCACTTTCGATCCTTCTCTTTCCATTACTGATTCGGACCTTTTAGTCTTCCATTTCGAGTCATCGTGCTATTCATAAATCCGTCAGGCTTGATCGTCATTCGTCGGTCATCGCTCATCGGTCGTATTCGTCAATCACAGTCGTCGAGCATCGTCATCGGGCTTAGTCGTCGGGTTTACGGGTCGGTAATCATCGTCGGAATCATCGTTGGAGATCGCCGTCGGTCTCAATCGTCGATCAGTCAGAATAGAGTTTCGGTTCGTCATAATCCAGGATATCATGATGTCGTCGAGCCGAGCTGCTGTCTGGAAAAGACAATGTCAGAACCCAGTAGCTGGGAATTAGATCTGAAGTCTTACTAGTACGTATAGGTGGCACTGGTTCTCCAGCCATAATAATCACAGTTTTCGGCCGACAAGAAGCACTACTGGATGGGCTGTGACAAAGTATAGAAAGGATCCGAGTCGACGGCAGAGAATTATCCAAAAGGTACCCGTCCATGTGAAACCAACAGCATTGTGGGATATCGTATGAGCCTGACTGAATGCCTAGTAACTAATCGAATCTTGTAGCGGTTCCGAGTGTCATATTGTGAATGACCGTAGTTCTATTGCCTATCAGCCATGGATGGAAGGCGAACTGATCAAATCAACTGGCCAATGGTGGATCCAGGCCCGACATGAAATGGATGGTTTTCGGGGACTAAGTCTAGAGGTGTCACGGTTTCTGCAGAAATTTCCGAATGTTGGTGTTGGCGAAAAGGTAGCGATCCCCCGGTAATATGGAAAATCTATATTAAGAAAGAATCCTTGAGGCCTGGTAGAAATAGATTCGGTATTCGCTCGCAAGGTATTCCGAGATCATCTATCGTAAGCGCGCAATCCACGACGCAGCAAAAGAAGGGCATTTGTATGCGAGTCCAGTGACCGGCAGATATCCTTGGACAGACAGAGCCTCTCCATCTGGCTTACTCAGACGCCTGACAGTATATAGCACATATTGACAGATCCGCTCATGGGCTTGGTATAAGCAGCTTTGTCTGAAACTGGTGAAGGAGATGGAAGGGATAGTGATAAGGGCATAATATGTCCTGTCATGAAGGACTTTTCGGGGGTCTTCATCTTATCGATGTATCGGTGCTTAGTACAAACATCTTGAGTGTCTGCAGGCACAATCTGATAGAGAACAAGAAACAAGAAAGCTCAATATTACCATGACCACAGTGGTTTTTATGTTAGTTTTTTTGTGGGGGAATGCATGCTAGACTAGCATATGAGGTGGAGTGGGCCTTGTTAGACGTGGTCATGCCCTCTATCTCACCGCCTGCAAGTTGAGTCACGACTCTAGAAAGATTTTTTTTATCTCGCAAGAATGACCTGCAGATTGGCTCCTTTATTAATCTAAAATACGTCATATAGCTGGGCTAAGTGATCTGTCACCCAGTCTGAGTTGTTATATACCAACAAAGACGCATTTCCATGTGACACTGATTGTGCTCCACTGGGACACGTTTCACCCTAGATACACAGTGAGGAGAGTCTCAGAGTGTCAGAAATATTGACTGCTGGAAGTACAAAATGACTCATTTTCAATTCTGACAACAGATTATCGGCTCTGTAAAGTTGTGTATAGTTGATAGTAGCTCAAAGGTTCCCATTTTGAGCAAGACATCGCAGAATTACTTATGGGCGCAGATACATTCCAGAGTTGGTAAGATTTATTTGAAAAAAGTAATGTGGCTCACCAATTTGGGGTATCTCTCGAATTTCACCTGTTGTCTCTGCTGGAGCGTAAAAAAGAAGTTAAATTATAACCAACTGAGTCTTGCGCTATAAAAATGAACAGCCTAAGAAGCCTGGTCCAAGTAGCCCAAGCTAGTCTAATGACTTTTCCAATATTTCATTCCACAGAACAGAAACTGCGTACGAAATCAGCTCACTCTGAGCCTCTTGCTTGCATTCTCTTCTTTCTATTCTTCTTTATCGTTGTCATCCTCCTCCTCGAGTTTACCGCTCATCATTTCTAAGTAGTTAAGGCTTACAATAAAGCAGAATCGTAAGATCTACCGTACTATGTATTATTTGCATCGAGGCCCAATGAGATCAGATAGCCTTGGTGCTACCTAACCCTTTCTAGGATACTGTATACGGTCCTCATTTTCCTATATCCGCGCCAGAACGATTTGCTTATGGTCGCTCTCGATCACGACCAAAATGTCATTGATGGAACAACGATTTCCAGGTCAGCTACTTAGCTGATGAGCCTTGCCTTCAAGTACCGCGTGAGAAGAGAGGGAATGTGAGGCTCTGGTAGATGCAGCAGGTGGTAGGTACTAACCAGCATCCGTTGGGCTAGAAGGCACAGGGAAGAAGTCTTTTCCTCCCGAAAGGAAGGAACTCGGCTGGAAGGACAGACTCATCTTCCTAGGCAGGAAGGCAGAAAACAGCAACGGGAACTTGTTCTCCGTTGGGGGCGGTAACAGTGAGGACCGGTATTGGTGTTAATGTGTTAAAAGCTGAAAGGATCATCATCCTAGTGGCAATTGAGGCTTTTATACTTCAACAATTGGAAGAGGCGCCATGATGTGAATTTGCAACGTGTTTGCGACAGGGGTTTGCGATATTGTTTCAGAAACTGCAGTTATTCTATTGTTAGATCCAGACCACCCGAACACCCAAATGAGAGAATCGTGGTTTTCTGACCCCGCGTGGAATCAATTAGTTTTAAAGAGGCAATATCGGTTGTGTATCCTTTATCTCTTATGATTAACATCATTGATTCCTATTGAGCCTTGATTCTGATATATATTTATCGTTGAACTTTTAGGTTATTACTGCTATAGGCATCTCTTTTTATGTATATAGATGACATGCTACGCTAAATAATAATAATAATCCCTGATCTCTTGTTCTGTTCGGATTGCCCTTTTTGAGTTGCAGTGTACCCACTATTAGATCTGCAAACAAGCTTGGAAGAACAACACCCAACGTCCATGAGTGAAAGGAAGACCGTAAGTTTAAGCAAGAGGTTTATCATGTGAACTAGGTATCCCATCTCTGGAAAGGCAAAAGTGATGTGGAACTAGGTGGTGACATTGGAATTCTGACAGCAAGTTACATCCACTAAACTTTTAGCTTACTACCAACTCTGGAAGGCCACTGCCATTAGAAATGACTTGATTGGGACGGCGTTTAGTAAGCAGAAGCTAAAAAATCGGTAGGTTGCGCGAAAGTTTCGACAAAACACCAAAAACTATCACGTTTCGACATAGACTTCAATTTTTACAACCTCTTCACAACAAATACATTACTGGCTCAATGGTCTAGCGGTATGATTCCTGCTTTGGGTTTAGCGTCCTTGCAGGAGGTCCCGGGTTCAATCCCCGGTTGAGCCCTGTATCTTCACTTTTTAATCATGGGATAGATTTAGTCAACAACAGGTTGATTTTTGCTTTGTCCAACCAAGACAACGAGAACAATATTACTTGAGAGCTGTTTTCAGAGATGAGAAATACGCCTAGTTAATCGTCAGAGCTACTCAGATGGTGATAGTAAAGCATCAACATCGGGGCCCCAACCATCATCATTGGAGATGACAATGGTGTTATCCGATCCCTCCTCCAGATCAAAGAATCCGCGGCTCAGTCCCGTCTCAGAAAGATGTCTCGTCGATAGAAACGCAAGTTTCTGTGATTCTCCATTGACAGAAACCGTTGCGTAGCGAGACCCGGTGTCACCGTTTCGGTACTTGATATTGATGGTGCTCAAACCACCTGAGCTCTTGATATTCTTGAACGTGACAGTACCCTTTTTGTCTCCACCGATGTATCCAACAGCTTTGTCGCCGCTGCACTCGTTGCAAGAGATGACTCTTGCTTCATTGCCCATGTCGGCATCTTCTCCTTCGAGCTTTGTCATCTTGGTTTCGGACCACGTGCCCTTTGAGACATCTGGTGCCCAAGAGTCGTACCAATCGAGTGTGACCTTGGTTCCGTCAACT
The DNA here is from genome assembly GCA_014899045.1 of Fusarium palustre. Classification (NCBI taxonomy): domain Eukaryota; kingdom Fungi; phylum Ascomycota; class Sordariomycetes; order Hypocreales; family Nectriaceae; genus Fusarium; species Fusarium palustre. The sequence goes on along the minus strand of JAAVUH010000031.1, from coordinate 369,003 downwards.
TTGAGGGGTAGCCAGACGTAAGTGCTGGCGACGAGATTGGTAGAAACCCATCGGTCGCCGATGTAGATAGCGTTGTTGTTACCCAGTGGTTGGATGTAACTGACTTGACTCTGGAATGTCTTTGATCCGATGGGCGCAAACTCGGTCCACTCTGACCATGGGCCAGAAAGAGACTTGGCGTAGCTGTAAACCTGTTCTCTATTGTCAGCATCATTTCCAATCCAAGTATTCCAGAGTATCATACATTGTCATTTGCGTCCCATCCTGTTAGATGAGAGCCAAAGATAAAGTAATAGCCGTTCTGCTTCAGCATAGCAGGTGACTCAGCAAAGTATTCCCATTCATATGTGATTTCAGTAACATTCAGATAGTCGTCAGATAAGGCCATGATTCGTGTTCCAAACTCGCGCTGGGGGAGGTTAGCTTTTATTCGGAGATATCACGGGGACACTCACATCCTCAGTCATAAGATAGGCGGACCCATCGTCGTCCTTGAACAGACCCATATCGCGACTCTGCCTACCAAGTGGTCGGAAACTGCGATGATAGGTATACTTTCCACAGACGCTGTCACCTGTAGCCACACCGACACGAGCATCCTTGTAGTCTGAACTATCAATATGCAGATACAAAACGTACTTGCCCGTGTCATCGTTGTAGATAACCTTGGGCCTTTCAACGATACGGTTGGGTCCAAGATCTCCCGCCTCGTCGGTGCGTGATAAGAGTGCACCTCTGTATGTCCATTCAACTAGATCAGTAGATGAGTAGCAGTTGACGTTCTGGAAGAAGGTTCCGTCGGTCTTGTCTTCGCCGATCATGTAGTATGTTCCATCGACTTCACTGCCTGGCGTTAATATCGATAGCTAGAGCTTGAATTCCTGTACTTACATCAAGCCATGGCCATGTGCTTGAACATGCTCACCGGTGTTGGTCTGATTAGGTCAGCGTTCAGTCGAATACACAAGATGGCGGTTCTTACGGCAGTCCATGTGGCACCGGAAACGATATCAGCAGAAGCTTGAACAGTGCTAGCTGCAAGCACAGCAACGAGGGTCGAGAGATGATAATGCATTTTGCCTTACTGTCCTGTGCTCTTGTTCTCTGAAAGCATCAAGGTTGACCAAGAACAATTGGATTCCGAGAGTACCGAGCGTCCTTTTATGCTTGTGTGATCGGGGCAGGTTCTCAATTGGGTATGTTCGGATGCAAGTGCATGTCATGTAAAAGGCAACTGACCCATGCTACATTCATGATCAAGTCAATTCAGATGTAAAGTTCCTCGTATTCTATTACCGTGCTATAGTAACGCGAACAACGGTGTATGGTCCTGGATTAAACGTTTATGTGATCGACATTGAAGTTTGCCCTGTTCTAGTGTATGCACATGCGCACTAATCTCAGCGCCTTGGCTTTCTTTACATGAACCTTCCTTTTGTGAGTATTGCACATGATCGCATGGCCAAGAAGCGGGGTCGGATCATCAACGTCGCATGTACCGGGATGTTCATTCCCTAGGAAGCCAAGGTAAAGTCACCGGGGATGGCGGAGCCGGTACTAAACCCTGTCTCGGGAGTGACGTTGATGCTGGTGCGGAATAATTGCGTTAGAACGCAGTCTTAAACTATATTTTGACCTCTGAGAAATAATCTACATGTCACCGATGTTACTATTGACAAATGGGTACCGCTTCCGCGTTTGTAGCTCTCCATCACTCTTCACTTGGGTTCATGCCCATCCTAACCCTGTCTAAATAACCACGAGAACACCAAGATAACGTTATGTAATAACCCTGGGTTATACTCGGTCAGTGAAGATGGCACTATCACATGTTGCAAAATGCTGTGATGCGCCAAGGGCAGTGTGATATCCTCATTGCCTACTAACCTGTATGGACTGGACGCGCGGTGATTACACGCCTCTTTCTATTAGACGATACATATGTCTACTTCCAAAATACCAATATTGACGCGTCCACTAAATATACCAAACTCTACAACTATACATCAACAACCTTCTCTCCCACTTGCGCCATCGTAGCTCGAACAGTTTCCTCGCTCCTGGGTTCCAAAGACTTCTTAACAGGGTTAGGAGCTTCGAATACCTCATTAAGCTCCTCCAACGTTCGATCCTTGGTTTCAGGGAAGAAGAAAAAGATAAAGATCGCCTCCAACAGGTCCCAAAACACAAAGACAAGGTAGAAGTAGTAACCAATCTTCTCGAACGCAGGTCCAGAAGAGTAAGCCAGCACAAGAGAAATGCAGCTCGATGAAAAGTTTCCAAGAGCTGTTCCCTTGGCTCGGGTAGAGGTTCTCAGGGTCTCGGCAATATACATACTCTGCTGAGCAGTCCATCCAAGAGAAAACACAATGCCAAAAAGGAATACAAAAGCAATGGTGGTGTTAGCTGCGTTGGTGTTTGACGGGTCGTCGACGGCCATCTTTGAAGTTCCAGTAATGACCGCAAAAATGGCTGAACATGTGACGATGCTGTAAAGAAGAAGAGGTCGGCGGCCGGCCTTGTCTGTCAGACGGGCGCCGATAAGGGAGCCAAGCAGACCGAGAACGTTGTTGGTGGCATTAAGAGCAAGAACCTTCTTCTCGTCTGTAATTCCAGCAGTGTTCATCATGGTGACGAGGTAGTAACTTGAAAGAGAGTTGCCGGATGCCTGACCCATGATAGCCATTCCAATAACGCAGATGAGACGTCGACGGTCGTTGTGCGAGCCCCAAAGCTCGCGATAATCCCACCATCGTTTATCCGACGCTTCAGTGGATATTTGAGCCATCATCTCCTTCATCTGGAGTTGGACAATGGGGTGGTCGACGGAACCCTCACCGTGGAACTTGGCAAGGATGGCAGCGGCCTGGTCATGTTTGTCATTGGCGATCAACCATCGTGGCTGGAAATTGGTTAGTTTATGATACGCCAACGACGAAAAAACGAAACACCTACAGATTCGGGGAGAAAGAAAACGCAGACGGCAACAATTCCAGAGGTAACGAGCTGAATCCAAACTGGGACTCTCCAGCCGTCATTACCCTCGATATATGCGCTGCCATAAACCACCCAGCCGGCGATAATAGCTCCAACAGGCCACATGCAGTTATAGAAGCCAGTGAGTGTGCCTCTCCACTGCGATGTTGTCAGTACCTTATAGTCAAGACTTTCCGGTATCTCTAACCTTGGGATGAGCAAGCTCGCTGACATAAGTCGGGGCAGCAATACAGCAGTACGAAACACCGAAACCAAGTAAGAAGCGACCACCCATGAATTGAGGCATCGACTTTGCCGTTGCCCTGGTCACGTAATCAGTAAATAATTGGGCTTGTGAGCCGATGGATGACTCACTGGATACAAGTACCGATGATGATAATGACAGCACCAGTAAACATGCCTGCTCGACGGCCAATAAGATCCGTAGTGAATGGTACAGTAGGAGCTGCGGCGACACTACCGACATTATATATCATGAATACAATGCCGGTGTCTGAACCGGACGATTTCCTTTCAAAGTCAGCTTCGCGATTTGGCAATGACTCAGAATCACCTACATGTTGAATGTGCGCTGATAAGATGTCATGCCGTTGAGACCACCCATCAAGCTACCTAGCATAATAGGTGAGACATGTACAATTTATATCGTTGAGCGACAAAACATACCATCGTATCCATTGAGGCAACCACAGCAGTACGCAACAAAGAGAACAGCATAGAGGTGGAACATAGACTTTGTCCATGGTGAAAACTTGTGGTTCTCGACTTCATTGGCGATTTCATTGGCAAGTATCGCGGGTGCCAACTCAACCGGCAAGTCGTCGTGGAGAACATCCGTCTTCTCGTAGTCGAGAGAACCGCCGTCTTTCTTTTCCGACATGGTGGCAATCGTTGCGTGGCCAAACAATTGGGAACTGCAAGAAACAAAACTCACAACTCCGGCAGCGAGGTTACACTTAGCATTATATAGTTGTTTATAAGCCAAGCTTTTGAATATTTGGCATTAGCTGTAAACAGCCAACAACCAGCAGATCCAACACTTCATCGGTCGGTGCCGTAGCCGAGAGTGGGCAGCGGTTGGCCGAGGATGAATTGTGAGTCGTGGATTCGCGAATAAACTCGGCCATGAGAATCTGGGGTAGAACAAGGAATAAAAATCAGTTGGAGCAGGGATTCTGCGGGGGAAGGCTCAATCTGTTGATGATCAGCGCGTTGCTTGGACTTTGGTTCTATCGGCTCCGGTATCCCCGATCGTAAAAAGCGCTCCAATAGGAGGGGCAGAACCGTCAATGGGGAGGTTTTGCTCTAAACTCTGATGGATTCTAGACATTCTCCTTCTCATACAAGGACTGCCGATGGTGATTTCCCGCGAGAATGCGATACATTGCGCGCCTGTCAACTAAAAGCTTGACTATAACTTACGGCGAAACTCGATTAAATAAGTAACCCTAAGCTACCTTACTTATCACCCTCTCTAACAGCATGCAGACCGATATCAATTTCGTAGGAATATTCAGTATATAAGCAGTAATGTCCTTTATACTACACCCGGCTACTACCTATAACTAGCCACTTTTTATACAACTGACTTAACATAATGTTATAGATAATTTCTTATTTTTTATTACTGCAGTCTTTGTTCGCCGGATCGGCACCGAGATGGGCTACAGCAGCTAGTCAATTTATCTCATGGCGATAACGTCTGATCCGAGCTCTCCGAAGAACGTACAAGTATTTAAGACAGATAACACTAGATGTTTTTCCTTCCAGTGATACTTTTAGTAATTGAAGACTAATGTCCTTGGTGCGATTTGATTCCGCTTTCACATTTCTTGACCTTTAAGACGTTAGCAAGCAATACTTTACCACAATGAGTATTACTCTTGAGGAGCACTTTCTCTCTCGGGCAGCACACTCGTCAAAGATAGTTGCCGACGACCCGACTTACGGGTTCCCTACCAGTATCATCAACAAGCTCGTCGATATCGATGATGAACGAATAGCGAACATGGACGAGAACGATATAGCGATTCAAGTTCTGTCACATACCCCAGGAAATTTCCTCAGCGCTGAAACTGTAAAGGCCAGCAACGATGAATTGGCTGCAACTGTCAAAGCCAAGCCATCTCGTTTCGCTGGTTTTGCGGCCCTTGCAATGGCTGATCCAAATGAAGCAACGTATGAGCTTGAAAGATGTATCAAAGAGCATGGATTCGTCGGTGCGCTGATAGACAATCATTCCGACGGCAACTTCTACGACGGTCGTGAGTATGATATACTCTGGACAAAGGCCGTCGAGCTTGACGTACCAATCTATATCCATCCTGCCTGGCCCAGTCAAAAGGCGAACGAGGCTTTGTACTCAGGCGGTAATCTGCAGTCAGACAAAAACTCTGCGGTTGCACTTGGCGCCTTTGCTTTCGGGTGGCATGCCAGCACTGCGAACACCATCTTGCGGCTAATGGCAAGCAAAACATTCGACCGCCATCCTGCACTCAAAATTATAATTGGGCATTCCGGAGAGCTCATACCATACATGTTTGACCGCATAAACAAGGCCAGCGGATTCTTCGGCATGAAACGCGGGTTTGTCGAGGTGATGCATAACAACATCTGGATCACGACTTCAGGCATGTTTGACGTGCACTCTTTACGATGTCTTTTGGGAAACATGCCTCTAGAGAGAGTCATGTTTAGTGTTGATTATCCCTTCAGTGATAACAAGCTTGGCAGAGAATACTTGGAGACGATTCGGAGGAAAGGGATTCTCGATGACGATGAGATAGAGGCTTTTGCCTCAGGAAATGCTAGAAGATTATTGTTGCACCTGAGTAAAGAGGAGAAGATATAAGGATTCGAAACATCAATAGTTAATAAATGTAAGACAGAGGCGCCGTAAATGCTGTCACTTAACCGCTACGCAATTGGCATGGGAGCACACTTTTGGTAGTACCTAATTCACGTCCTTCGCCATAGTGAAACTATTTATACTGCTTAAAATCTAGAATTCCGACAAATGCATCTTTCCAACTGTAAATATAAGATAGGCTACTCTGGTCCCGATCCTTGACAAGACAATACCTTCTTACCTTGCTGATTCTAAAAAGAGTAAGAAGATATAAGCTCTAGTGAGATAAAACTTGACGCTACAAAAAGAAAACTGACAAGACTGGGATTCGAACCCAGGCCCCTTTCGAGACTGCGAATCGTTACTAGTTCGAATCGAACCTGAACACAGCGCCTTAGACCGCTCGGCCATCTTGCCTTAGGGATAAGCTTTTTGCTCCAAGTTTGGTACTATACTCGCAGTGTACTGAAGAGGGTCGTTGACTCACTGTCATCTCCAAACATGATCTCGTATGTGTCATGTTGGAAGGAAAGCCGTAGAATCATCGTCACATTCTTTGTGGCACACGGCACCTTGAACGTATGTTGAGCGAAACCGGGCAGTGATTCTTTGTGCGTATATATGCATACTTTGCGCTACGATCAATTGCTAACACAATTGTCCTGAGCATCCTCTCATCGTAGCATCAGACAAAGGTCTTGAGTCATAGGAACGGCAGAAGACCAGGCTAACTACCGTGTATCACGAACAAGTCTTTGAGTCTCAGTGCTATTGAAATTTAAAGCCTGTTTATTTTTGATTCATTTTCTCTGTAGCTACACCATGGTTAAAAGTAACACAGAAATCATGTCATTCCTCGACAATGCCATTACTTGTTGCTGGCAGTGTGCCAGATAGGCTTGCCTCCCTGGTTGTACAAGACAACATTCCCATCATCTTGAACCACAAGAGTGGTTGAGCTGTTGCCTTTGCCGGCAGCAGTGTCTGTGTGCCAGATCGCATGTCCAGTGCCAGAGTTGTCACTAGAGCAATTTGTTAGTCGGTGTCCCGTACCTCAACATGCGTTACGTGACTTACTAAATGACTAGGTTGCCATCTTCTTGCATCTTGATTCCGTGGACTTCCCAGTTCTGTTCGGCAGTGTTCTGCCAGACGCAGGTATCGTCGCGGTAGACAGCGACCTTGCCGTCCTTTTGCATGCGGAATTCTGTTTCGCCGTCATCGCTCCAGATGCTGTTGCCGACGAGGAGCCAATCTCCGTTTGCAAGTTGACCCATTTTGATTGTGTAGAGGTAGTAGGTTTTGAATAATTGTCTTGTAAAGTTGGAAGATGAGGATTGAGTTGAGAGTTCGGAGGGAGATTGACGACTCTTTTATACTCGAGTTCAAGTGACTTGGCCTATTGTAAAAGGTTCTGATCGCAACCAATGATTGCTGTACATACATCATGCTGTCCACTTTGACATGTATCACAACCCCTCTTCTGTCTGACGAAGTGGTATTTCATTCATCTCATCCGCGGTTCCCCAAGTAGAAGCTCTGAGACACGGCAAAGGATGTGTAATGACAATCGACAACCCTGTTGGTTTGTGGGAGATGATGGACGGTTCCACCACGGGAGGATCCAATTGCCGAGTCTGGTGTTGTGCATCATAGACCTCAAAAATAGTAGGATTTCTGCCAGGTACACCTTCTTCGGCAATGATGTGAATATTTGTTGTTACTCTCATCTAGAACTATTGTCCAATGGATGGCAGAGGTCATCTGACCGCCATGTTCTTGTTCAGTATCAAGGTTACTGTCTCAGTGACATGGACGATGCACCAGCAACTCGTTGCAGAATGGTTGGACGAGGAGCCCCCTCTCCAGTTTTGGTGCAGAAGTGATTCAGGACTTGCTCGGTCATTGGACAGGCTGGAGCTTTTGTCAAAGCAATATTTTTCACAAACATCCAAATTTCGACGACTGTGGTTAGATCACCGGCAAGTAAGCAGCTGAAGCAGATCCTGGGTCTAAATGAGGGGCAGCGAGACAGTAGCTGGAAACAAGCATCCACTGAGGATCGCTCATGACTTGTGTGAGGCTGCGTGTCTCAGCTCCGGCCAACAATCTCCCGACAATCTAGCCATAGACATCTGTAAGTCTCAGATAGCTCAGCAACTTGCGTCATAGTAGCAGACCGCCATGGCCTTCAGCCCTGAGAGTCAAGACAAAGATTGGGACGATGGCAATGCGCTTGACGCATGTCGATGGATGTACGTGAGTTGCATGCTGGTAGTGGTGGCTACGCTCCCAAGGAAGTTACAAGCAGCCAATGGATGCGTAGTACTAATAGCAGCTGATTGGTAGTCGTTAGACGTGAGTGAACCCCGTTAGCTGTTTGGTGGAAGACGCGAACGCGACGCGACAAATTCCAGATGGTGGACAGGGGTAAAGAGCATGATGTCATACTATGCCAGAATCTTGTCACCAACAAGGGTAACCAGCTACGCCACGAAGATATCTTTGGACTTATCAGATAACGGAGATGCACAAGGACCAGATATATGTTAACCATTTATTCAAAGTACCGAGGCTCACAGGTAGTAAGTAGAGCCTGGTTCTTAACTAAACATAATTCCAGGAAGATTAAATGACATGAGATTGTTTTGCTACGGAGATGTAAAAACTTAGTGATTGACAATTCGTATATATCGTTGTGAAATGAGTTCTTTTCAGAAAAAGACAATCCAGCTACCGTGCTTGAAAAATAAACTGTTCAAATACTGAACTGAATATATTTTCTAATCTGATATAGTTTCATTTTTATTTCTATGCTATCTGGCATCAGTAGACGAGAATTTGTACTTCTACATAAATTCTCCTCTTTCGTCTAGGGTAGTTTCGCCAAGACACTCACCCCCCCCTGTTCGCGCGGACACACAAAACGAACGATTCAGACCCAAACCATCCCCACTAGAATGGCTACGACATTCAAAAAAAGAAGTTGCGGTTTATGTGGATCGAACACATGACCTTCAGATATCAATTGATTATGAATGAAGTTTGACTTCAGTCTGACGCTCTCCCAACTGAGCTAAACCCGCTTGCTGTTCATGCAGTTGTCTATTCAATTATATGGACGCAATCCGGACCGGACGAAATCTTTCCCACGGCATCTTCGGCGCCATATCGAAGCTCGACACATTGCCAGCGATGAACTGGTCAAGGACAAATTCGCGATAATACTACAAGCTATCCATAAAACATGACTGGTACTTGGAGCGACCCCGCAGATTCATTCGGCATCTTGTTGGTCTTCCCAGGCAAATGGTTCGACCCCGCAATATTCTGGTTCCTCGGCATACCTCTCCAGGGACCGGTAGTTCAACGAGGACGGGGATTGGATGCTTTAAGTCGATAGCTCTTCCCGACATATCGGATACATGACAGTAGCCTTTACAATCTTTAATATCAGACACTCTTCATGTTGATTTTTTATTGCAAACTTCCAAATAACCGGCTTAACTAGCAACTTGGGCCCAGAACGGAACTTGCCATGGATCGCCAACACCGAGCTGCCGTTGTGACTGTAAGCCATTCCTTACTTTTGGTGGCACAAAAGGACTAACAGCTTGTAGCGCTCCGACACCGGTTCCAAATTTCAAATCCAAAAGATCCCAATCCCCAAACCACAACCATGGGAGATTCTTATCAAGCTATCAGCTACTGGCGTTTGCGGTACCGATATGGCCCTCGCGGGTGGCTATCTAGGTCCATGTCGTGATGTACTCGGCCACGAGGGAGTAGGTCGTGTCGCACAAATCGGCTCTGGCGTAGACCCATCCACCATCAAAGTGGGTGACCGTGTTGGGATTGCTTGGGTGCGAGATGTTTGCGAAAAATGTTCCTGTTGTCGCGAGCCCGGTGGTGAAGTCCGTTGTTTAGAGCAGCAAAACTCTGGAAGGAAATGGGACGGCACATTTGCTGAGCACTGTCTGATTCCTAGTCGATACGTCTTGGCCATTCCGGACGATCCCGACCTACCAGACGAACTTGTGGCGCCTATACTATGCGGGGGCGTCACTGCATACAAGGCTCTGAAGGCTTGTGAAGCCACACCAGGAGAATGGGTCGCCATAGTTGGAGCAGGTGGCGGAGTAGGTGGCCTTGGAATTCAGTATGCCAAAGCTATGGGTTACCAGGTGGCAGCAGTTGACGTGGGCCCCGCAGAGGACTTTTGTATGAAAATGGGCGCCGACGCCTACTTCGACGGTTCAAGTCCTGACACGCCAGCAAAGCTGAAGAAGCTAACCCCCAATAACACTGGCGCCAAAGCAGTCATTGTCACAGCTGGATCCGGTAGGGCTTATCAGAACGCCCTCGATCTTGTTGCTGTCTTTGGTACTCTCGTTTGCGTGGGAATCCCACCTCCTGATCAAGCGATGAGCCTGCATCCTCTGACCCTTATAGATCGAGGGATCAAGCTGCTCGGGACGTTGGTGGGAACAAGGACTGAAACGCTTGAGGCTTTGGAATTTGTGCGAAGAGGCGTTGTTAAACCTATCGTTCAGATGGTTGGTTTTGATGAGATACAAGAGCTAGCGGAGAGATTCTCAACAGTACGTCCTTTGCCCTTGTCCTGGTGGATGGAATTCGCTGACTTTTGCAGACCTCCGGAAAACTGGTTATTCAGTTCTCACATACGTGAGTCCATACTCCAATCTACCACATTGACCTGGTTAGCTTTGCGGGATACTATCTTCGTTTATTTAGAACGTTCCCAACATAATGGGAAGATAGACCTGAAGACTGAATCTAGATATCAGTCTCTACATACAAAGGAAATCACTGAAGTCGGTTTTACTGTGGAATACCAAAGTCTGGTGTCGTGACAAGTGTCTGGAAGAACTCATGCTAGGCTTGCCTATAAAGATCCAGCGAAAGCAATATCACTCATATAACGTCTTGGGCAGTTCAAAACACCTAACACACGTTTGACTGCCAATCAGGTACCTATTCCAGGGCTTAGTATGTCAGCTTTGACCAAAACCCAGTCTCGGTATTGGTTCCCTATCTGAAGTATTATCTGGTCCTATATTACTACAAGGGCTCATGTTCCAACTAAGTGTTCCGCGTCAGCGCTGAGTAATTACTACTCTTACTGTTGTGCGTATGCCGTTCAACGATCTGTACAGGATAAATATCCAAAACACACCATCGCATTAGACATGAGCTCACCTACCCAACCACTGCTTCCAACAGGATTGTCAACAAACATAGCTGAAAGATACCAGGAAGGATTGTTGCGCCCTACGATGACTCCATGAGATTGGGCCAAGGGCACGATTGTTACATTTAAAAGCCCTGTCTAGTTGATGCTGTGACGTTCAACAGGGCGGACGTGAAAACAAAGCGGCCCAAAGGCCATGAATTTGTCTCTCAGGCACTGAACTATTCTTCAAGGTTTGTTGATAAGTTCTTGGAGGTCGCCAAAGCCGTGAATAGTCTTGATACTGTATATTTCCATCAGATTCAAAACCTTGGGCGTGTGGCCACAACAAGGTATAGGTAAGGGAACTTGGCTATCAACCAAATTAACAACAGCGACACTTCTCTCATCTACCAACCTGGATAATATACAGAAAGGATTGACAGGGCAAAGTCCGTTAAAGAGCGTTAGCTACGACGCGTAAATTGTCGAACTCAATGGAAATGTACAGTAGTTATACTCTCAAGTACTAATTGTTATATATTCCTTTCGTCTGGGTGGTTCTTGCAATCAGAGAGCCAAATCGTCTACGGCAGCAAAATACGTACTGAGCTGAATTGGTACGGGATACCCTACAAAAGGCGCTATTGTTGTCGAGCCCGTCAGCGGGTTTGGGGTTGATGTGTCAAAATTTCTCTACCGACCAGAATTCTCTCCCGCATCGCTACGTCTGCTGATACAGTCAGGTGCATCGCATAAAAACCGGTACTGATTTAGTGGCTGATAGAAATGTTAGATCAGCTTTCGTAAGGATATAGCTTAAAAGTGTGTTAATATTTTCGTCTGATCTATATTAAATCCCTATTTTTTTGCGACCTGCCTGACAGTCCACAGTTTCCAGTAACTAATTTGTAGCTCGTTGCCGATTGTCTTGGCGGCAGGAAAAAACCTGGGGAAGTGATCAGAAGCCGACGGTGCGGTTTGCCCCTCACTTGAGGAATCGCCTTGGGCTAATCCTATCTGAGACTCCTTCTAGACAGGTAACTAACCGGCTTCGTCTTATTCCGAAGCTCATTTGGGCTAAACACTTTGGAACAATAGCTTTCTTACAGTGCCTGTATGACAAAGCCATAGTGGTCAATCCACCGGACCTCGAAGCTCTTATACCCAACCCAAAGATCGGGTTCTTGCCGTATCGGACGTCGTGTGATGGTGAGTTTGATATCTTGATTAATAACTTTCCCGCCCTGTCTGCAGTTAAATTGGCTTGGCAGGCATTTGATATGGATGCTTTTTAGTCTCTCTAAGCTGAACCTTGTTACTCGGACAAGATAAGACCTAGTAAGACTTTCGTGTTACATTGCACTCTAGTATTACTAGCAGATAAAGTTAATGGATCTTACTGGCTAGATTGCCATCAACGGCAAACACGGATTAAAGTGGCTTGACGATAAAGCCAAGCTGCATCCTTTATCTGTTTGCCTTGTCAATCGTCGATAAGAAAGATAAGCTTTGAGGTGTGATTTGTAGATATTAACTTCCGGACTCCCCTCCCCAAGTTAATCTCCCGTTGAAACGCTGCCATTTATTTTTCACAGCAGGATTTCTGGTTTGCTCCCACTAATTGACTTTTGTCCTACCCTTTCGGTGCAACGGTCTCTCAACCCAAGATGCTGTCCGACGGCGTGGACACCAAGAATGGCTTCGCGGCCACTTCCGACTCAGAACTGGGGCAGACGGGCCCGGTGAGACGACGATTCGGATTCAACTTCAGCCTCGAAGTTCACCAGGAAGAGAGTTCTTTTGCGACGACAAAAAATGCCTCCAATGCTGATTTCGACCCGATCCCTCCCTCGAAGCGAACCTGGAATTGGGGCGCCTATGTGGCGTATTGGATGGCCGATGCGTGGGCTGTGTCGAACTGGGAAGTTGGTAAGCTTTCTGCGTCATGTGGAGGTTGCAGGAAGAGCGCGAATCGCTGATGTTTCATTGTGTAGCCTCATCGATGATTGCTGTTGGACTAAGTTGGCGAATGGCAATTGGAGCCTGTGTTCTTGGTAACTTTCTCATGGGTCTCGTCATTACGGCCAATGGAAGAATAGGAGCTATTGTAAGTTTGTCGCTTCGTGATCGTTGCTGTTCATCGACTGACTTGATTGTTCAGCTACACACCCCATTCCCGGTTCTCGCTCGCATGCCCTTTGGCTACTACTTCAGCTACTTTGTTGTGCTGTCCCGATGTGTCCTTGCCATTGTCTGGCTCGGGTAAGTGCACCTTTGTCCTCTTCATGCTGTGAGGATAGTGACTAAAAGATGTCCTGTAGTGTGCAAACCACGACTGGAGGTCAATGCATGACCGTTCTGCTGACTGCCATCTGGCCGAGCTTTGCCAACATCCCGAATCACATTCCAGAATCCCAGGGCATCACCACTGCAGGGATGGTTGGATTCCTGCTCTACTTCCTCCTTCAGCTTCCCTTTTTGTGCATTCCGTACACCAAAGTATGTAAGCCCTGCGTGAGCTAGACATGAGGCTGACAACTACAGATTCAATACTTTTTCGCCTTCAAGAGTGTCATCGCTCCGATCATCTTCCTGGCTGTCTTTGGTGATACGCTGCACAGGGCCGGTGGAACGATTAGCCACAGCACTGTGATTACGGAGGGAACTACCATACATGGTTCCATGTTGGCATGGGCCTTCTTCAACAGTGAGCAAGCCATTTTCGGTGCTGTCTTGTATCCCCTAACAACTGAACAATTTAGATCTTAACGGAGTATTGGGTAACTACTCCACGCTCGGCCTCAATATCGCCGACTTTTCGAGATATGCCAACAAGCCCAGCGCTCAAAACGTGCAAGCCATCGTTATCCCTTTCATCTTCAGTACGCTTCTCCTTTTCCCGCAATCTATTCTTCAAATACTAATTAGTTTTGCCAGCCATTGTCGGCCTCCTTGGCATTTTCACCGCAGCAGCTTCCCAATCAGCGTACGGCGAGGTTCTCTGGAACCCTATCGATATCATAAGCCTGTGGATGAAGTCTGGTTCCCACGGTGGTCGAGCTGCAGCTGCCTTCGGCGCTATCGGCCTGCTGATTGTGACGCTTGGTATTAACATTTCCGCCAACTCTATCAGTGCCGCGAATGATCTGATGGCCTTTGCTCCCCGATATATTAATATCCGACGTGGCCAGATTCTTGCTGCCATAATTGGTAGCTGGGCTTTTGTTCCCGTAAGTCACTGTACTAGTTTCTTGGCTGTTACTGCATGCTATTCTCCAAAGTAACGACCGTGGGCGCACTCAATGACTGACTTGATCCTACAGTGGAAAATCTTGGCCTCGGCTCAAACGTTTATCGCCTTCCTCAACGGCTATACCATATTCCTGGGTCCTATGACCTCTATCCTGATGACAGAGTACGTGCACCCTACCCTTTGCTCGCTATAATGCTGTATAAGTATATTAACTCCAGTCTTTTTCTAGCTACTATATCCTCCGCCGCGGCAAAGTCTCCGTTCCGGACATGTACAACTTCCACGGCATCTACCGCTACTCGCAGAAATGGGGAACCAACTGGCGTGCTGTGGTTGCCTTTATCATTGGCTGCATCCCTCCTCTTCCTGGCTTCATCGACAACATAGTGAAAGCGGGTGGTAACACTACCGACGTCTCGTTAGGAGGACAACACCTGTATGTCCTATCCATCCTATTCTTTTCTTTTATCATGGTGACGCATGCTGACTGAAATCTGTTTATAGCTTCTTTATTGGTTACGTCTACTCTTTCTTATCAGGTGGCGTTTTCTACTACATTCTTAACCACTTTTTCCCAGCCCCTGAAACTATGGTGGAATTTGCTATAACCGGAGAGGATATCATTAGTGCTCAAGATGCTAAGAACTTGAGAATCAAGCAAGGAGGAGTTGTAACTGATAAGCTTGAGCAATCTGCTTAGATAAATATTAAAGTGTAGTAGTTGATAATTTATCACGCGTCTGGATCATCTTATGCCCAGACATCTGTCTCAAGGCCTTGGCACATATGTCATCTCAATCATGGGGAGAGGACAATGCGCTGGTGGGCTCGCATGCCTGTTTCTCAGCTATTGCCTGTACCGTACCAATGTCTTAGTTGGAGGTAGGATCTCTCCCTGGAAGTGTATTAATGAAAACACAAACTCAGCCTTAACAATACACATTGATGTTTCAATGAGCGCTCATGCTCACTTGACTCAACAGGAATGGAAAGAACCTTGTAAATCCTGGATTCAGTGGCGACAAGCATTCAATTTGTCTTACAAGGCGTCAGTTCTCCCTTGGCGAAAGCGTTAGGCACGTTGCAAGTGAGACATTAAGGGATGGGTGATTGGACAACAGGCCTCTGTATTCCTAAACGAACTGTGGCAACAATTCTCACACCAGTAAACCTGGTCACAGACGTGCTAACTGGATTGAAGTAAATACGAACATACCAGCTCCCTTCGCGGGGTTACAGGTGTAGCGTCGGGAATGTATGGACTTGTGGTTATCTCAATGTGATGCTGTAATGCCCGCAGCAGCTTTTACTGTGTGAGACAAATAAACTATCCGGCTTGGCAGTCTTTCAACCTTGAATCATTATTCTCTATTTGTTCATCATTCTAAGATATTCAGTAATAGCCTATAGGTCAAATTTATTAAATTACTGTGGACCCAGATATAACAGCTCGTAGACGAGATGTCTTGGGTGACAACTTAAGAATGCAAGTAGATTAGGTGTCTTGACATGGTTCATGCCACGGGAGTCATTCCCTCAGCTCACTTTACTACCCCGAGTATATAAATATTGAACT
Source organism: Fusarium palustre (assembly GCA_014899045.1). NCBI lineage: Eukaryota > Fungi > Ascomycota > Sordariomycetes > Hypocreales > Nectriaceae > Fusarium > Fusarium palustre. Next base: position 353,135 of record JAAVUH010000031.1, on the reverse strand, counting down.
TGGTTACCATTTATCATTCGATATCTTCACTCAGCAATTCGTTTCTTGATTCAGGCCATTCTTTGGCAGCCACTCGTTCACCATGCGCTTGTCCTCATTCCTCCTCGCCGCATATGCCTCGAGTGCGTTCGGGCAGTTCAATCAGAATTTCAAGAGATTTTCAAACACTAGTATTCCTACCACTACGACTTCTTCCTCTGTTCCTAGTTCACTTGAAACGAGTGATACTACGACCGGTAGCCCTGCTCCGTCTACTGCGCCTGTCAGTCTTGGAACGGCCCAGCTTGGTGCAGGTGCTAGTTACACTAGTGCACTTGATGGTTCAGCAGCAGTGTAAGTAGATCCTAGCAGCTACGTAGCATGAGGTACTGACAGACTTAAGCTCTCTATTCATCCGAAATGGAGTTGCTACGTTCAGACTCGTGCCATTCCTGTCCAGCTTCGCAGGCCTTCGTGTCTTTGTTGTATTCAGTATCCTCGTTAGGCCTCCTCCCGCAGACCGTAAGCGTCAAGCGTATGAAGGATGCACCCTCGAAGTTAATCTGGATGGCCAAAGCATCTACAGCCAAGTAATGACAGACACTGGTGGATCAGAGGTTGGACAGAGAAGTCAACCTGTTAGGCTTAACGCCGAAGGTCGTCCTGATCTCCAGTACTACCTGACGTGTGGATCTGATGCTGTTGAGGTTGTTATTTCTCATCTCTCTTTTGACCAAGCTGGTGAAGATGCAGAGACCACACCTATTGCACCTCTCCCCACGGGTGCTGAGACGCCAGGTGTTACTAACACCAACTCTGAAGGTGCTATAACAAACTCCATGGGCGAGACTGTTATACCCTCCAGCACTGCTGCCCTCCCCGGTACAAACTCTGAGGGACTTACTACTAATTCTGATGGAGAGACTATTGTGCCTTCCAACACTGCTGCCATTCCTGGTACTAACTCTGAGGGTTTTACCACTAATTCTGATGGAGAGACTGTTATGCCTTCTAATACTATCTCTGCTGATTTCACCACGAACTCGAACGGCGAGACTATCTTCCCCACCGGAACAGCAACTGGCACTCAGGATCAATCTTCTGCTCCAACTGCCACATCTTACGCTGGCTTCCCTGCCCTTATCGATACTTTCACCCTTTTTGGCTGTGTCGGATCAACCGACGGCTTCCCTACTTTCGAGCTTGCTCAATCTGATGCCTCTATGGATCTGGATCAGTGCTCTACTCTCTGCCAAGGTCGAGCCTATTTTGGTGTCTATGACACGTAAGTCTTGAATTCCAATTCTGCATTTATCCACAATTGCTAACGTTTCTAGTGACTGCTACTGTGGCGATGAGATTGATGGCGACAAGACCGCCCGTGTTGAGCGGGATTCCTGCGACATCGAGTGCCCTGGTGATGACTCTCAGTTCTGCGGTGGTGACTCTCAGCGTAGCAGAATGCACCGTCGCCAAGCCATTCCTTCTAATCGCCTTCTCACGGTTTATGTTGCTGCCGGCGCTCAAACTGATGTTGTCACCAACGAAGTTACTCGAACCGTCACCGATCAGTCAACTTTCGTCACTACTTTCACCACTACAGTTGCTGGACCTGTCACCACTGCTACTGAGCGCGTAGTATACATCTTTGTTGAGGCCGACTGCGGCGACTGTGACGGCCAGTGGGTCTATATCCCTGAAGTCTGTGACTGCCAGGGCGGTTTCCAATATATTCCATACTTCTGCTTTGCAGGTAGATGCTCTGGAAAGACTGTGTACAAGTCTCAGGAATGCCACGATTGGTGGAACCACAAGAACTTCTATATCCCAGCAGACTGTGAGGAATGTTCCGGTGGAGAGGTCATTTTCAAGCCTTGGGACAATTCCTGGGGCACACCTGAGATTTGCAAGCCCGAGGAGATTCCAGCATGTGAGGGACACAAGTGCCCTGCTGTCTACCCTAACAACAACAAGGGTCAGAACGGGGGTGGTAGCAGTGATCATGATGGCAGCTCCCAACCTGGCATGAAGCATGGAGGTTCCAATGGTGGTTCAAACAGTGATAGCAGTGATCACGGTGGCAGCTCTCAGCCTGGCATGAACCATGGAGACTCCAACGGTGGTTCCAACGGTGGTTCTAGCTCTGGCGATCAGAGCAAGGGCTCGAGCGATGATAGCGCAAAGGGATATGGCCCTGGGTGCATTGGAGATGCTTGCACCGGATCCTACGGCAATGAACCCAACTCCAAGCCCAACGGATCACATGAATCCAAGGGCGGTGACTCCCAGAATGAGCCCTCACCTGGCAGCAAGCCTACTGGCAGTCCCATGGTTGTTAGCGGCGCGGGCAAGCAGTTTACTAGTTTCTTTGCTCTTCTGGCTGCCCTCGCCCCTGCCCTCCTTTAGACACTGAATTACTTCTTCTATATAAGTAGTTACATTAAATTATATTTAATAGTTCGGCGTTCCTATGGTGTAAATAATGGGGGGACTTCATCTCTTTCCACGTGATTTTGAAACCACCCATAGACTTAATACTGTGGGTACTGCATGTGACGAGCTGACCATTTTATAACAGGTAGAGTGAATAATATGCCTGTCAGTGATATGTGGAATTTATAGGTGATTTGATTCATCAAAGTTGGCCCAATATAACTGTGCCCTTCATACTTAAAGAATGCGGTATAGAAAAAGGCAATATCTCTGTTGACAGAATTTCTAGAACTAGTAGGCTGTACGTTTACGTCTTTTACAGATCAAGGCCAGATAGTGGTACTAGAGGCTCGGAAGATCAAATATATGGTAACACATTAGCATTCAAAGTAAGTGACGATCTCCGGTCGAGACACAGATTGGCTAGAGTCTAAGCTTACCCAAAGGGCCTATCATTATTTAAAACCTGAGATACCTCCTTTTCCTCACGGATGCGGTGCTATAGTTCATAGTTAAACTTAATACGACATTTCCATTGTTGTTCTGTTTAGTCATAACACTGTCATGGCTTGGTTGGCACGATGTAGCTGATAGGATGTCGTGTGTTTAGGTTTTGAAAATCTAGCCAAAAACTGTTTAGTGGCTCCGGTAAGCCACTGGTACACAGCCCTCACTGGCGCTCTACTTGTAATGTCTTCCCAGTAGTAGGACACCACTACGATTTATCAAGGTCAGTTGGCTTGGGCTCACAAGCCAATTAGTAGTGGAACACAAGATTTATCATATGTCTTGAAATGGTGGGTGTATCGAAAATCTCATGAATTCATAAACGTGACGAAATAGCACGTGTTGACGAACTTTATTAAATTATTATTCGATCCCATTCTGAACCTTAAAGACCGTTGTGTTTCTTGTCAAATCCACTGATAGACTTGGCCTTATCCACCGATTGAACACAGCATACTCGTGGAAGCCGACAGACTCAGACTTTACAACCATTCACGATGTTGCTTCTCCTTCTATTCATTCACTCTAAAGTGCTGATGACCTCAGCTGCCTGTAAGTCGTTCCTTCACCAGACTTACCCAAACTTTGACATGTGTTCCAGTTCAATATCCTTACTCTGAGAACATCGAAGCGCGAGGGACCTCTAATGCCCCTGATGGGTATGCCCCAGGTCAAGTTTCGTGCCCGGAAACACGACCTGCTATCCGTAGGGCAACCAATCTGTCAACAGACGAGATAACATGGCTGGAACAACGAGATAAAAACACCATCTCAGCGATGAAAACCGCTCTGAAAAGATTCAATATTGGCAACATAGACACAGACTCGTACCTGGACGGTATTGTAAGTGGTGGCGATGCCCTGCCACGAATTGCCATTGCCATCTCAGGCGGGGGTTATAGAGCAATGATGAATGGTGCCGGTGCTATAGCCGCGTTCGACAATCGAACATCTAATTCCAGCAGCAAAGGCCATTTAGGTGGTATTCTCCAAGCTACAACATACCTCAGCGGTTTATCTGGAGGTAGCTGGACAGTGGGGAGCCTTTTTATCCAGAACTTTACATCGGTTGAATCTATCATTTCTGCAAAGAGTGGATTTTTATCAACACTTTGGCAGTTTGATAACTCAATCTTTCAAGGTTTGTTAGTTAGGGCTTCACCTCTAACTGTAGACGGTTCAGCTGACAAGTAGATGCATAGGGCCAGCAGACTTACGAAGATCACAATATTATCGTGAATTATACCAGGATGTCAATGACAAGGTCGATGCAGGGTATAACAAAAGTATTACTGATTATTGGGGAAGAGCCTTGTCGTATCAGCTCGTCAATGCAACGGATGGAGGGCCAGGTGCCTGCTTCTCTCGTTATCTACTGACGTTGGAAACTAACCTGACTTAGGATATACATTCTCCTCAATTGCAAACGACACCGCTTTTGCTGACGCACAAACGCCTATGCCCATCATTGTTGCGATTGAACGAACGACCGGTCAGATTCAAATCGCAACTAACTCCACGATTGTCGAGTTTAATCCATGGGAAATGGGTTCTTATGATCCTGCTCTCTCTGCATTTGCCCCTTTAAAATATATCGGCTCTTCTTTTAACAACGGTACCCTCGAACGAGGAAGCCAATGTATCGCTGGCGTCGACAATGTCGGATTTGTAATGGGCACATCAGCATCTTTGTTCAACCAAGCCTTTCTTCAGATCGAAAAAGTCGATAATGTTCCAGACTTTTTGCTCAACGCTATCAATACTACCTTGGCAGACATTGGTGAGGAGAATAGAGACATCGCCAATTGGCCCAACCCTTTTTATAAATACAACACCAAAAACAATTCCAACGCCAATACAACGATCTTAACACTCGTTGACGGCGGAGAGGATCTCCAAAACATTCCTTTACACCCCTTGCTACTATCAGACCGCAATGTCGATTTAATATTCGCTGTCGATGGCTCCGCTGATACACAAACTCACTGGCCAAACGGTACCGCTCTGGGAGCAACATATCAGCGTTCCAAAGAAGGTACATCACCACAGAATGGAAACTTTCCTAGAGTCCCAGATCCGAATACTTTTGTTAATCTCGGTATCAATAAGCGGCCTACCTTTTTCGGATGTGACAACTCATCTGGCCCGCTCATTGTTTATCTGCCTAACGCGCCATATACAACTCAGTCAAACTTCACAACATTTGATCTTGAGTACAGCGACACTGAGCGAAATGAGATTATACAGAATGGATACAATGTTGCAACTATGGGGAATGGAACGGTTGATCAAGATTGGCCTGCTTGTGTTGGTTGTGCCATTTTAGCAAGAAGTTTTAGTCGCACAAAGACAGCCTTACCTTCCAAATGCGAGGAATGTTTCAACAAGTTTTGTTGGAATGGGACCACTAATGATACAGTACCAGGAATGTACGAGCCGGAAAACATTATTGAAAGTGGCGTGGGATATGTAGCGCCGCTGATTAGGGTGTTGGTCGCTGCTCTGTTAATGAATTTTATAATTTCTTAAACTAAAATAATATATATCGTATTTTCCCTCCTTGCATGATTATCAATCGATGATAGAATCAGAAGTGAATAAAAGAGATTCTTCCTGAGTAGTGACCTAGAACCATCGCTCTGCCCTGTGTCGCTATCACGCTAGGTTGGTATTCTTCAGGGATGGACACAGCGTTCTTCTTATCCCTCCTCAACCATTCCTTGGTAACAAAAAGAGAGTACGGACGATTTGAGTTAAGGGAAGGGAAAGAGGGAGTAAAATAATCCAGAGGAATCACGCCTCGATCTGTCTCGATATTTTGACCATTGCGGGAAAAAGCAACCTTTTCGATCGGAACATGAGCTTCGTACAATCCTTGACTGGACTTTGTCTCTGGGTCCCAAAGCCGGACAGTTTGATCCGTGGAACTCGAGGCTATCATGCGGTTGTCTGGAGAAAAGGCGACAGAGCTGAACTGGACGGTAGCATACTTAATGATACCAGTCGGTGTTCCTTCTTTGGTCCAAAGCCGGATCGTGTTATCGTCGGAGCACGTTAGAATCTGGTCCCCATCTGATGAGTATGCTACCGAAGTAACGATGCCGGTATGGCCTTTCAAAACTGCGAAGACGGCCTGTGTTCCCAGATACCACAACAGTGCGGCTCCGTCGCTTGATGTAGATATAAGAAACCTGCCATCGGGTGAAAAGACAACGCCGATGACTTTGCCTGAGTGACCACTAAGAACTCGAACTAGGTTCCCTGTTGCAGCAATCCAAATTCTGATCGTTGTATCAGCAGAGCACGAAACCATTAAGTTTCCATCTGGCGAGAAGACGACGCGAAGGACTTCATCCCTGTGACCCTCAAGTCGGATTACCTCTCCAGTTGCTGTATCCCATAGGCTGACAGTTCCATCGGCTGTGGCCGAAGCAACTAAGTGGTTGTCGGGTGAGAAAGCCAAGTCGTTGATGGTACCAGAATGAAGATCAAGACCCTGGACCTCCACACCTTCCATCAGCCACAGCTTGATTGTGCTATCAGCTGAGCCAGACACAAGCAACTGTCCATTGGGCGAGACCACCATGGATGATACTCTCTGAGAGTGGCCCTTGAGGTCGCTGGTCGTTAAAGTAGATGATTCGAGGTGGATGCTATCCATCATGTCACCATTATTGGATCTATCATCATCTGCAAAGTCCTCAAGCCTTCCAGACGATTTCCATGTTTTTGTATCCCAAAGGCGAACTTCGTCATCAAAGGAACACGATGCAAGTATCTTTCCGTTGGGTGAAAAGGCAACGGCGTTGATACCACTTGTATGAGACGCCAGGGTATGCAACAGAGCACCATTGATTGCATCCCAAATCTTGACAGTCTTGTCATCGGATCCCGAAACAATAAGACTGGCATCGATAGAGAACGTGACTGTTCTTACTCTCATGGAATGTCCCTTGATGGTCAGTGTCCCAGTTCCAGAAGCCGTGTCCCACAGCCGGATAGTCATGTCGTCAGATCCCGAGAGGACCTGTTTACCATTGGGTGAGAATTTGGCTGAATTGACACAGTCGGAGTGGCCATCGAGGATTGCAGTAATTTCCCCGGTCTTGATATCCCATACTCTGACAACCTGGTCAAAAGACGCTGTCGCTATCATTGAACCATCCGGAGAGAATGCTGCATCATTCACACAACTTGACTGGTTCTCCAACCGTTTTACTGCTCTTCCAGTTTCCGCATCCCACAGTGCTAGTGTTTCGTCCATAGATCCGGATGCTAACAGCTTGCCATCCGGAGAGAATACAACCGAGTTGACCCAACGAGTGTGAGCAGGAAGTGTATAAATCAACGATCCTGTCTCTAAATCCCATACTAGGACGGTAAAGTCGTCTGAGCCTGCAGCGATAGTCTTGCCATTGGGTGATATTGCGACGGAGCTGATTCTGTCTTTGGCTCCCTCAAACTTGCGTATTGCCGCGCTGGAGGTTATGTCCCAAAGCCTGGCGATTCCAGTCACGGATCCTGAAGCAACTTGGCTACTGTCTGGCGTGAAGACTAGATCGTTCACGTAGAACAGCTCGTCCTTTTCTTTGGGCACGTTGGCCTCGGCGATCTTGAGATTCTTTATCCATGGGTACAACTGACTTTTAAAGTGTTGTTTGAGGGAGCTGTTGGGTTGAATAAAGATAAGGGCTGTGCAATAGATCTGAAGAGGGGCCTGCTTGAGTATGGACTGGAAAGTAAAGATCAACCGCCTAGCGTCTGCAATAAACGTCATTTGTCGCTCGTTTTCGGAAGGCTATTACAACGTAAGTAAAGGCGCAATATATCGGGCGATAAGGAACTTACAACAAGCAAAGAATGATAGAGTCGTGTAATAGTTGTCATTTCGGAGCTCTTTCCAATCAGGTTGAGAGCTTCAAGCCAATGAAGAAGATGCTCTTCCAGAAAACGATGAACACGATCGCCATCAGTTAGCCTAGCACCACTCTTCTGGTAATGCTGAGCCCAGTATACGCAGGCGTACTGAAGTTCTGGAGAAATGCACCGTTGAACATGTCCCGGGTTGACGTCCTTGGCTAAGGTACCTGGTGATCCAAGGCCACATATGTTCGTTTTGAGCCTCTTAGACATAAGAGCTATGCAGCTGTCGGCTAACGTCTTGTGAGCTTCTTTCTCATCCACCCACAGATCCGGATCTCGGCAGCGAGTCTTGTCAAGGAGAAAGTCACGAAAAGTGGGGTGATGCAGTCTCACAGGACGAGATGGCTGGCGTGGGATGTTGAAGATAGTGTGCAGATCAGCCAGTGTATCCTGAACTTCACGGAGAGGCATGCTGAGAAGGTTTGCGAGCGAATGCATCGAGAGGGGTGAATAGAGTATGACGATACTACCCAGGACTTCTCGAAGAATGTCGTACAACTCTACCTTTTCCTTGTCGTTGTAGTCCTGCTGGATGGAATCCTGGAGAACGGATGTATAAATCTGATCAAGTTGTTGTTCGGGTCCAGCACCAGATTGATGGCCGTTGAGCAGGGTAGATATCCGCTTTGAAGCAAGTCGTCTCCCTTCACGGATGAATCGGCAGGCAGTTGAAGCCCATATAAAAAGGCCGCATGAGTTATCCACAAGACGCTTGATGATGGATCCATCTGGCCAGTCATCCGAGTAGCCACGCTCTTCTCTGATAACAGAAAAGCTGTCTCTAAAGTAGAGGCTGAGATCTCTGTCTATCACATCTGGGGATATCTCGTGGAGGATAAAGACCTTTTGTTCGACGTCGGGAATCATGGCGAAGCCGTGACGAATGGGAATCTCCGGTCTGCTGGTAATGAAGATCCTTAGTTTCATATTGCAGACAGCTCTAGCAGTAGCTAAAACTCGAAGAATGACCCGGATATCTTTTTCGCTGTCGCATTCATCCAACGCATCAATGATTATGACAACGGTAGGAGGGCATGCGGAACGACTGAGCTTGGACAACGGATTAACGATCAAGTGTTCCCACTGGTCTCGAAGTGAATGTTCTGCGATGTCTGTTTGTTCCAAGACAGCATCGCAGATGTAGTGTCTTGCTGCTGGTACCTTGAAAGCCAATTGCCGAGCAAGCGTTGTTACTAGTCGATTGGCATTGCCAAGATCACCTCCACCTCGAGAAAAGAAAAAGCTGGCCCCTAGGATCCCACGATCATAGAAGCTTCGGGCAACAGTGCGGGCAATAGTAGATTTACCAGTTCCTGCTATACCATTAAGCCAGAAGATGCATTTGTCATCATCGTTCACAGCCCAATCAGCGATATCTTGCAGAAGCTCTGACCTTGTGTTGGAAAGACATGTGGGTTCATGTTGATTGTTCAGTGAGTTGAAGGCTGCTTCAGCTGCTATAGGCAATGTCGATAGGGTCTCCTCAATTTTTGTATTCTGGGAATGTTTCTTGTCGATCTCTTCCCGCAGGCGTGTAAAAGCGTGATCTCCTTCGCCATAAATGAGGGGCATAAAAACATTAAAGATGCCAAGCAGGCAATATGCATTATCCTCTTTGCGAGTCGTTTGACGATTCTCTGTCCACGTGAACCGTTCGGCAACAGTGAATGAAGCTAAAGAGTCGCCTCGTAAAGTTTTATATGGAATCCCTGTTATTTCTTGCACGTGGCTCTCAAGAGAGGTTTTGTCGCCAAGCTTGTCACCATTCTTGTCGAAGAACTCGACAGAGGTGGGTGCAAGAAGTTCTTGAAGCGTCCAACCTCGAGTAAACCATCTGCTGCGACGGAATTCCGGTATCCAAGATAGCGTCCCAGTCTTCATGTCGGGCGATTTGACTGAAACATCAGATAGATAGGCGTAGCATTTTGTAGCGTTGTGGTACCAAGAGAACATGCTCGTAATTGCTTCTTGGAGTTCGACGGCGTTCTGTTTATCGATACAACATGTATCGACCCAGAAATACTCGAGTCCATCTTTGCGAGCCTGGTTGGAACAGAAGACAATTTTTCGCCAGCTGGCAGCTTTGCGTTCGGGTTGTCCCCCATTCATATCACTATAAATTACTTCCTCATTCTCGCCAGTAAACCAGGTATGGGACAAGATGGCATATTTCGGCAATTTTTCGTCTGGGAGATCGTGGGTAAGTCGTATTGTGCCATCGGGCAGACGTCTGAGGAGCCGCATCGTCGTAAACTCGACGGGCCTTCTTGGCTGAAACTTAAAAGTAAGGTTGGCTTGGCTAATGGGGCCGAACCGTCCACGAATATGGGAGAAGTGGAGATGGGAAGTGGAAAGATGGGGCTCTTGTTTCTGGGAATTCCTGGGAATGGGCTGAAAGAGCCGCATCAAACAGTCCTGTCAGTCATCGAGCGGGGTAATCGATGGGCTGGTTCCTTGGGCGTCACCTCTTCAGCATCAGATCCAATAACAGCAGGCCACGACTCGACGTTACATCAATGCTTACCACCCTGATCGAGTAACCTTTCCGTTCCCAACCCACAGATGGTAAGCATGCTGAATGGCTGTAGCCAGGCAGAGCCTTACTAAGAGACCGACAGCCCGGGAAATCCACCACCACCTGACAGTATAGCTACATCCCGCCTTATCAGCCTTGAAATGAAATCGTCATCATACCAACATATCCTCGCCAAGATTTGACTTGTAATAGCTAAGAGGGATTGGCTTGGGTTGAGCTTTCTGCTCGTGTCCGAAAGCCCTTCCATTGGACATTAATACTGCAGTGATAAGACTTGGCATAGCAACAGGCAAGGAAAGGAAGATATGTATCACTTCCGATCCCTTAAAAGGTGGACTATTATCAACGTGAGGTCCCCCAATCAAAACCTGTACCGATCCTTCGGTGCATCCCTTCACTGCTCTAGGACATTAGCAAAAAGCCAGCCTGAGTATGGTACGAAAAAGTCCCGCAGTACTCCTCGATACCCTTATAAGCCCTTATTACACACACGAGACACTCGTGTCGCTGTTCTTGAACCAGCTCATCACTTTAACGACCCAATTCACCTTTCACTGAAGCGTATATCGCTTAATGGTCTCAGGCGAACTCAGTATGAGGCTCTGTCTTACGTATGGGGTTCCATCAGTGGTGACCGTCGCGTATATTGCGATGGGAAGCTTCTCCATGTCACCTCAAACTGCGAGTCGGCACTGCGATATCTTCGCCTAAAAAGCAACTCTAGAGTTCTATGGATAGATGCAATATGCATTAACCAAGCGTCTAATTCAGAGAAGATGAGACAGGTTCCCATGATGGGGGATATCTATGAGTCTGCTACGCGAGTATTGCTGTGGCTTGGGCCGGGAAATAACGACATTTCGGCTGTTTTTCGACGCGCCAGTGTTCTCCATCCATTTATATCATCGCCTTTATACGCACTCCGATCCTTTGGCCCAAAGGTTGGGGACCAGGTTCGGAAGTGGAATCTACTGTACTCCGTCACGAATTGGCTCTGGCATCGCTTTGGTAAGTCCGCATAAATAAATAAATCTTTGATGCTTGGACTAATAGACGCAGCTTCGTGTAGCCGGCATGATGCTACAATTATGAGCCTCATCAGTCGCAACGAATGGTTCTCGCGCATGTGGACTATTCAGGAACACCTTCTGGCTAAACATTCCGTTTTAGTCTCTGGACACGCCTCCTGTTCCTGGCCAGCATTCTCATCATACTGGATGTGGAGTATTCGGAGAATCCAGTCGCTCCAGGACGAGGCATTACCTGCCTCGCTGCGCATCGCCACCTGGATCGCATTCAAGAATGCTGCTGCGGCTAGAACAGGCCAGACTATAACATCTGCACCTTTCAATATCTTTTCTGGATTTATAGAGTGCGCGCGCACCCACCGATCAAGAGACCCTCGAGATAAGGTTTTTGCCTTTTTGCCACTCATGTATAAGCTTGAGCCTGGAATCACTCGATTGCCAATTAACTACACCCTCTCTCCAGGACGAATCTTTGAGGACTTTGCGAGGTATACGATCAGGCTTTCTTCATCGCTCAAATATCTGGAAAGCCTTCCACCGCTGAAGGGACGGAGTTCGCTGCCTTCATGGGTCATGGATGTTCAAATACCTGCCAAGTTTGCCATGAGAAGATGGGCGGAAAGCCAACTACACGCCAGTGCAACCGGTAGCAGTAAGGTTGATCTTGATCTTTTAAAGACTTCCCTACCACGCGAGCTGTCTCTCAGAGGCTCTAGCATATCTCATATTACAACACTATCTACCTCGGGTCCCATGGAAGCCCAGCACCCAGATGAACTCAAAGAGTGGTTCTTCGGCTGGATCAGACACATAGGACGATCTGTTCAAAAGCGCGAGATTGACTGGGCATATCATAGTGTTGAGTCAGGATTACAAGAGTTCATCGATGGGGTGTTCCTCTTTGATCCTTTCTTGAGTGGAAGCATTATGTTTCTCACTGCATCAGGCCTTCTAGGCGTGTCGAACTTTGACCTACAAATCGGAGACCAAGTTGTTCTCCTTGCGGGCTGCTCCCTTCCGGTGGTTCTAAGGCCATCGAAAAGTCAGCTTGGTAAAGCACACTTCCTCGGAGTCGCCTATGTTGCTGGTATCAGTCATGGTGAGGCATGGTACCACGAACACGGTGGCAGCAAAGACATAAGCAATGCCTTAGAAGTATTTACGCTAATATAAAATTATCTGAACAGACCTATAAGGCACATGAGATATTTTTGATCGCAGACATCGCGTGCTACAATAAACTAATGTCTGATGCTTGTTCCTCGGTATCTTTCTTCATCCCCGATAAGAAGTTTATGACCCATTCGTAGCTCACCATAGTCACGGTTGCCGCTGGAACGCTCCGTCCTACGTTCACTCCCATTCCTTTGTAGAAAGCCCTCCAACCTTCTTCACGTAGTATCACTCTGTATGTGCCAAACACACCTTGATACTTCGGATGCAACAACATGCTCCCTGGTTTGAAGTGTCGGTAACTTGAAAATCCTCCAAGCCCCTCGAGAAACTCCGCTCCCGGAACTGGGCGTCTCTGGGTATGAAGTCTCGTTCTGATTACCTCGTGCGGATATGTCAAACTGCCCGCAACAATTTTCGATAAAATAGAGGCAGAAAGAATGCCGACCCATTCGACTTCTTTGTCAACAGTTGCGCCCATTTCGTCTCCATTGAATCTCTTCTTAAGATACTCGTAGGTGGGAAATTGGATCGCCACATGTGATAGCCCTAGCATGCCCGCTCCGAGTCCGGAATAAAAGGCTCCCAGACCTTCAGTCATAAACATCTTGTACGCGGCGTCGAGTGTGGAGTGATAATGCCAGTGAGGCCTAGGAACACGATTCCTGTGAAGGAAACGCTGCCTGTAGGGGCGATGTGCCTGGGACATGAGGCGGACTTTAATAGCCCAGATAGGAGTCGTCACCAAAGTTGACGTCGATCCAGCGGCAAGAGATGAGAGAACGTTAACTAGGTTATGCCTTGATTCAAGTTGTGCTGTATTTCACGTCAGATCTCCTTTGTGTGTGTTATTTCCGCGTTAGTACGCACCATTAAGTCCAGGCAAGCTCTTTTTAGACTGTTGATAGACAGTAAAATATATACCCCAGGTAGGAAGATAACCCAGCAACAACGGGCCCATACCCCGATACATTCCACGGACCCCTTCTTCTCTCAATATGAGACGCGCTGTATGAATGAAACCATTATATGGTCCATGATTCGCACTAGTTGTCTTGAATAGTCGTATCGGATTCAGACGAAGCGGCCCAAGACGAACTGGAACAAGGCTTCCTTGGGACTGTAGCCTGACTTTAATCACATCGAGTGGACAAGTGACTACACCAGACGCAAACCCCCCAGCAGCGCCAGACACGGCGTGCAATTGTCCCGGCGTAGCACTAGTAACCCAGTGCTCAAGAGGCGAAAGTTTGGCGGCTTTTGTTGGCACCATATGCCGTATTGAGGTAGGTAACGAGCGGGTTGCGGTGTTGACTGCTTACTAGATTGAATGAAAAATATGTGAGTTAATTTTGCGGGATGAGCTACTGGCACAGCTGACGCACGTGATTTTTCGTGATTATAGCTAGCTGACTCTGCATTCGGCATGTGAATAAGGTTTCTCATAACCCTTCTTTTTACATATAAAGAAGTATAACTTCTGCCTTTTAATAAGGTGATCGCCGTAGGAAGGATTATCTTGATCGAAATAGCTCAGGCCGGCTCACCTAATGACCGATCCTATCGCCGTATACTTATTGTTATGCATATCGCAATGCCTGTTTTAACAATAGAGGTTGATGTTTGACATATCAATTTGTAGCTATTCTTCCATGATACTCCAAGATTCAGAGTTGAGTTCTTGTTCTCCTGTCGGATGGTCATCATCGTTCATCGTCTGTCGCCATGGCTCGGGGGTCAGACACGCGGCTGTTCAATGCCTCACTGATAGACAATCTTGTTTATCACTCTTTCAGGCTATCGCAGCAATGGTGTCTCAGAAGGAATTCAAATCTGCCCAACAGTCAAAAAGTTCCTACTATTTAGAGCGTATTTAATTTCGCGACGCATTGCATTTGTGGAGTATTGCGTATTCGACATGCAGGGCGTAAGATTATATTTGTTGATCATCTCATGCTCGCAAGGGACTTCACCACTTATGTGCATCTGTCTTTCGGTGAGAGTATAATTTCATTGTGTTCTGCTAGTTGACACCTGGAAGCACTGAGTCCTGTACTGAGCTGTATGGGACCTAATGCAGTCACGTCTATAAGTAGTGAGTGTCTGGCTATCTTCTTCATACCCATCTACAAGCACAATGACGCTGCTAAAAGTCTTTAAATGTATGGCAGCAACACGATAAATCTAACGAAGGACTTCGAATCTCCAAACGATAAAGGAATCTGGATGCGAGACTTGAAAAACACACGGCGGATGGTAATTGCACATTGAGTAAAACAAGCTAAGGTGCTCGTTGAAAATCCTTAAGCAGCAGTGCCTCCAAGTATTGGCCTCGGGCGATCCCAAACGCATCCACTCAATCTATCCATCTTTACATACATCCGTATCCCATGTTTTCCTGGCAACAAAACGTTGAAAACTGTCCTCAAGCCAAATGCAGGCATTGGCCAGTGAGATTCCCCTCTAACTGTGCTTAAATTGAACAGTCCTTATCAAAGAAGATCCAGTCCAGCGACGATCCTGACTTTCCGACCTGTGCGACAGTCTTGTCATAAAGCCAGCACTTACTGTCCTTCTTCTTGTACTCGGAAGAAAGACACCTCTCTTCGTTCTTGCAAGCCCGCTGACAAGCCTGTGCATTGCTAGCACTCAAAGTCTTGTAGTAGTTACTGGCATCTCCAGGTACCCAACACTGGATGTTTGGACAGTCGACGTCGTAGAAGACATAATTGCTGTCCTTTTCCACAGTCTTTGCCTCAAATGCAGGCTTCTTGTACAGCCAGCATCTGGGTGTATCGTACCGAAATTCAAAGGAACGACATTCACTGTCGGCTTTGCAAGCTAACCGGCATGCGTCGGTGCTGGCAACATCCTTGGAGGCATAATAGCTTGAGCCATCTCCGGGTATGCCACATTGAACCCATGGACATCCCTTGTCATGGAAAACGTAAGTTTCAGGGTTATGGTTGAACTCTTTGGCTTGGTCCACAGACTTGGCAAAAAGCCAGCATTTGCGTTCCGAGGGCTTGTACTCGGAAGAAAGGCACTTTTCGTCCATCTTGCAAGTGTAAATACATTCCGAGACATCCTTGACGATCTTGGAGGTATAATGAGAGTTGCCGTCCCCTCCGATTCCACATTTGGGGGGTGCTGCCAAAACAAAGGGCAAGGCGGCCAGGAGAATGGCCTTGACGGTAGAAGTTTTCATAATGAGGATGAGAGTAAGCTTGGAGTAGAATGATAAAACAATGTGATGATGCAGTGATTTGTAGACATGTGGGAAAGTCGCAGGACTTAAATAGGTTCTCTTCGCACCAAGTAAGTAAATCTAAGTCTTACCGCTTTTCATTTCCATTAATGGAGGATCTATGACGCTGGTTACGTGGACTACTCTCACGGTTGATGTGATACTTTCAAACACATCTTCTTACAGTCAGTCACAATAACGCATGAGACAGTAATGCCATGTAACGCAAGCTCAAGCAAGGAGTGGGAAGCGGTAAGAATTCGTCCGAGATCACCAAGGCACTGAATATTCCGGCTCATGTATAAGTCTCCAAGAGACAGTTCCAGATTTCATAAGCTGAAGAGGAGTACGGCTGATGCTGTCGGCATCCATTTCATGACATGGGATTCGCTCACTCAAGGGTGTTGAACACAGATGTACTGAGATGTAGACAAATGAGACAAAGATAGACCTTATTAGTTATGTCAAATCTCTGTATTCGGTCAAGGACAACCCGTTTCTTGGGTTTTCTCCGTACAATGAGATCATGGGAAGGGATCGAAAGTGTGCAACAGCATAAACATTAGTGCCATACATCAAATCCGCCCCGCCCTGCAGTATGTCTCAACACAGGCAGGAAATCGGTATTCGTGATGTTTCCAGATTCAGATTCATCAAAAACACGGGAAGAAGTCACTGTCGGAATAACCCTCAGCTAGGATTTTATAGGCCATGTTCGGAGGAAGATGCAGGTCTTCACCAGTATGTTCAAGACAAGATCGCTCATCTGACTTTCAAGATCCGGATTTTTTCGTTAATCTAATGTGTCTCCTCTTTCCACACTCATATCAGCAACTTTCTGCATTGCTTGTAATATAATCTCACCCAGGACGATGATCGTGGTTCCGACGTGGCAAGGAGCATTCGCTCCCATGAAGAGATTCTTTGTACGCAGTAGTGAGACTGAGCGGTGGGCCAGAGATTTAGGTCCCGACAGAACGGCAAAGCAAGCCATCATTTCCTCCGTATGAATGCTGTAGGGTAAACTCAACTGTTGGGAATCCCTCCCTTCTGACAATTCATTATGTGTTTAAGATTCTAGACTTAACAATAGGTTAGTGTAAACAATATCACAAGAAAGCACTTCGTGTTTCCAGCCTCATGCTTGGTGTACTTGAACAACTCGTGTTGCTTTTTCCAAAGCTTCCGTGACTATACCGCAGAATTCCGAGAAGAGAAGGTACGACTAACCAGTCCAAGACACACCACTGAAAACAAGGCAAGTAAAAAGATGTAGGGGCGGGAGAGACAATCTGTGAGATTTGGATGGAATGGTAACTAGCAGCTGGAAGCTTCTTACATGTCGGCTTGTATTCGGTATACTCTTGGTGGTCATCAAGATACCTCTGGCTAAATACCAAGAATTTAGCCACAATGCATTACTGAGCAATGCTTGCGTGGTTATGTAGAGTCACAGCTGCCACGTACGTTCGAGTCTCAGATCAGCAGTCACCTACCAGCCGTGCCGGAGCATTAGCCGTGCCATATTGGTAACTAGAAATGTCGATCAATTCCTTAATCTATTGAATACCAGGATCCGGGTTCAAGATGTCAGCGTAAGCAATGGTATTGGCAAATGCTAGATCCGGGCTAGAGGTTAAAGCCCGCCTCCCCGATCTTCCCGACGGGCCCTTCCGCCCTGCAGACGATGTAACATCGAATCTGAGACTGTGTCTTGGACTCACCCCTCAGCCTGCTGAAACAGAGTTGATGGTCTCCCTAATGGACAAAACGACTCGGAAAAAATGATACAATTGGTGTCTCACTGAAGAGGAACGCAAGGGGTGTAAGCCTGGACGGCAGAGGCTGGTGGCGGCTGGCAAACGACAATGGTTGCTTTCGAGACTGGCGAGAGTCCAAAGTTAATCAGAGACGTAAGGAGGGGAAAAGATTCACCGACAAGAGAAGGAAGTCAGACAGAACAGATCAACTCCGAGGGATAGCACTTTCAAAGTAACGTAGATTTCAGGTCTCTAAGAGTCATGACTTCATACTGTAACTACTACCATTATAGAGAAGCTACATGTGCATCGGGAACCGTGTAGTCGTGCAAATCTTTCTATTTAAACAGAAAGCAGTACCCTTATCCCAGATAAACCATCAATCTCACCATCTTCAGTTCTCGCACATCAAACAATCATCTTTCCATACTTGTTTACAAGACCAATTCCATAATGAAGACTCTACGTAACACTTGCCCTTGTGGGACTCGCAAGCGCCCAGGAACAATGTGTTGAGGGCAAACGCGTTACTATCAGCCCTGGCTACATTGTCGAGTACAGATGCAACAAATATCGTCTTGGCCAGCGCTACAATAACGTTGCGAGCCATCAGGCCTGTGCTGAATTGTGTGAGGCCAATGGACTTGACGTCTGTTCCTACTACGCCGGGACCAAGGTGTGCCTCGTCGGAGACCCTAATGGCAAGGAAGGCACACGAGAGGGTGCCACATACATGGTCAGGGTCGAGGAAGAAGTGGCCGCTGAGGAGGACGACCCTTTCGCGCAGACCTGCGAAGAAGAGAGGGACAGTCTCAGAACCCAAGCCAACGAACTGAAGGAGAACTTGGACAAGTGTCATGCGGACCTTGAAGCGGCAAAAAGCACTCCCGCTCCAAACCCACCCACTTGCGGAGTCGACAAATGGGGTATCGGCTACTACGAAGTCAAGTCGGGCATGAACATCCAAAACTGCAAGGCAGCATGCGCTGCCGACAGCAGGTGTCTTTCGTACAGCGCCAACAAGGGAACCTCTGGCGCCATCAACTGCTACCTCTACGACCAGGAGACTGCCGACGTGCCTGACAGGACATACACAAACTTTGTCCAGTATGATAAGCGCTGCCCTTAAGGACTGCCCCTATTGCCACAATCGACGCTCTGCACACAACATCATGTTCAAGGGGAGTGAATGTACATTACACGACAAAGTGTCCTGGGATAGTTACGGAATTTAGTCTAGTAGCCTCGCGATGCAATCTTTCTGTCATTAATAAAGGACCCTGAAAATGCACCTTACAAGATAATAATATGACACTATGTGATCGATTGAACATAGGGCAATCCAGAGGTCTAATTAGACTGTGATGCACGGGCAAGGATGTTTGATCGAAGATAATAAATTCCGAGTTTGAATATTTTTGCTTATGAGCTTGACTAAGACCACTGGTGTGGGGGAGTCAAAGCGTTTATGTCCCTGGAATTTCGTGCAAAGATAACCTCAGTTATCACACCATTGGACTTTCTAACAGTTATCTCAGTCACGAAGCGAACAAATTTAAGCCAGACCGCAAGTTCTAATGACTGACAGACGTATGCATTGTAACTAGGTAGTTGCGAAAAGCCTACATCCGAGCTTCCGACAACTCTAGCACTGTCGAAGACAAATTAGCGAAGCGAAAAACCCACAACCATAATTAAAATGCTCTCCACAGTTCTAAAACCTTTTCCATGGTCTCGAACAAGGAGTACCGAAAAACAACGGGAGCAAAATTCAGATCTGGAACTACCCGGACACAGGGTCCAGGGTTCGGCACTACGGAACAATTCTGCAAAAGAACAAGTGGCCAGTGACCCAGCCGGCGGATTCAACTTGAAACGATATACTAGGTCTGGAGATAGACTAATAATTCTAATGCATTGAAGTCGAGCCATGTTTTGTTCTTCGGGTGGGACGCAGAGCCACTCACATACTGCAAAGAGGCAAAATGAAGAAGTCGGTTTACAGGGTCCATGTATGGAATATATTACGAAGTGAAAGAGGCGGCGATTCCGAATGCAATATTATACCATGAAGAAAGCATACAAACGTCTTTTTTAATATCGGTTTTTTTTCTTTGTTTTTCTTTGCTTCGTGCCTTTTTTGCCTCTATGGTCGTGGCAATTGCAGAACCATATCGAATATGAGTTCCTCGGCATTTGTTGGCTCGCCGCCTGCAACTGAAGATGACCTTCATATTGTGAAAGGCGTATTACGCATGTATGGATTGGAAAGCTTCAACGCGAGCTTAGGTCTCACATTTTCTATCCAAAAGCCAGAGAGTCCGCCAGTTGAGACAAAAGTCCCAGAAATCCTTACGGGAATGATCATTGTCATTGTGGCCATTGTTCTACCCACGGTAGCAAGGATCATTATTCGATTAAGGGGAGCAAGAACACAGTTTGGAGCTGATGACTGGGCTATCATTCTCGCAGCGGTAAGTTTGAGTCTTTAATAAAAGAGGCAATGGAGCTGATTGATTATAGTCTTTGGCAGTGTCCTACCCAATTATCTGCATATTGATGCTCTTCCAGACAGGCGCCGGTCGACACACCTACGAAAGCACATACGAGGAGTACAACCTTTACATGTTTTACCTAACATTATGCAAGATCATCTTCTATGTTGCTGTCGGCCTTATCAAGGTGTCCATCACCTTGTTTGTTCGTCGTCTTGCTGATAGAGCCTCAAAGTGGTGGAAGCTATTTGCCGACATTTTCTTGGGAACAGTCATCAGCTACATTTTACTCGCCATCTTCTGTAAGTAACTACTTCCAAGAACATATGTTGGTCTATACTGATCATCGCAGGGACCGTTTTCTCATGTAGACCTCTTGGGACCATGTGGGATAAACGCTATGCTGGGTCTCTCGAAGAAGCGCCCGTTTGTGTGGACAGCGCATTCCAGAACAGGTTCTTGAGCAGCATGCACGTGGCGCAGGTATACTATCATATTTCAACTTTTTGGATGATCCGACACTAACACCCACTCTAGAGCATAATACTTTTGCTCGCACCAATCATCATGCTATGGTATGTCAAGATCAACACAGCCAAGAAAGCACGGCTGTTTTTCATCTGGCTCGTTGGCGGCACGACAGTCCTGGGTGGTCTACTTCAGCAAACAATGATCACTATCACCAACGACTCTTGCTGGCAATACACATCCGCGATGCGCTGGACGGTCCTGGATCTCACGTCTGGCACGTTGGCTGCTTCGTTGCCAGTGCTGGACGCGGCTATAATGGGTACCTGGAGCTCCATCAAGACTAAGATTGGCACGTCTCGGTCACATTCACGATCTCGAACGCTGGGATGGACAGATTTGGAAAACGATACAAGAAATGTCACGACCATCCGGACAGGGCGAAGGGGCTCGGAATCAGACTCGGAGTCGATGGAGAACATTAGAGGCCAGGACAAGGGTATGGAAATGCGGATTCTTCGGACGGACGAAGTGGAACTAACGTACGATGAGGAGACTGCATCGAGGAACTCCCATACAAGATAAGGTAGGTTGCATACGTTCATGTCTCTCCTTTGTACATATCACATCTTGAAGATGTAGCGACGCAGCGATAAACAAACATGTAAATATCAGTCGTATTCTGGAATGAAAAGATCAAACTTCAAAATTTTACCGGTCATTGAAGGCTCGTTCCACCTCGGCAGCCTTGTACATATTTAGATCAAGGGTCTCAAAGTGGTCCGAGAGATTGTCCACGCGACTCCACTAGGACTCTGCATTGATACGTCTCTCGTTTGAGATCCAATCACGCAAGATCCAATCTCTTTGTTTCGTAAATAAGGCAGACGCTAAAGCCTTATAGACCGAGGCATAATTTCTCCATGCTGGGGGATCCATCCTATGTAACCATATACGGAGTGCAACCGTTCCAAGTTTATCAACGGCTTTCGGAAATACTTTAGCCATCCGAGTCCACTTTCAGCCCACTTTAGAATAAGGTCATGCGAAAATTCGAAATACGATTGAGTTTTAGTTATCGTCCAAAGTTAAACATTCAGTACTAACAAGTATAAGCAAAATCTTAGTTGAAAACAACTATCTCGAATGCAGTATAGATGTCTCGTTACTGTTGACTATTTCGTTTTCAACTTTCCACTCTCATGTGTCTTTCCACCAGTCAAGTCTCCCCTTTCTAGGATTCTGCCCTTCTCCACGGAAAAGTCGGGATGGGCCTCCACTGTCAATACACAACCACGGAGATGAACCCTTTCCCGGGGAAGGCCCTGGTAGCCGGTATAAGCTCATGAATACCCATAGACTGTCCTTTATTTCGTGTGTCAAGGGGTATTTGTTTTTCACGATCCCCAAGTCACTCCTTTAGACCCAGTCGAGTCCAGGCCTTTTTTCTCTGGCAGCCACTCTTTTTACAATCCTGGATCAAGTCGCAAGTCATCCTAATCATTTGCAATGGTTCGCTTTCTCGCCGGCTTGACAGCCTTTCTGGGTTCTACGGGCTCGCCTGCACCAAATGCCCCCGACTGTACGGGCACAAATGCCATCAGCATGAAGTGTGCCTCTGCCGAGGTCCCTTACAAGCGCGATTTCTTCTATGTTGGCGGCCACTCTGTCAAAGCTGCTTCTGGCAACATCACAGTTGATCAGATCTACGTGGAGAAGCTCACACCGGCCGAGAGAATTACTCAGAAGAATCCTCTTGTTTTCTTCCACGGCGGTGGTCTATCAGGAAGTACATGGCTCAACACACCAGATGGGCGCGAGGGCTGGGCCAGCTATTTCGTCAAGAAAGGATATGTTGTGTATTTGGTTGACAACAACTCCATTGGTCGCAGCTCCGAAAACGATATTGCCAGTTATCCCATGTCCTCTGGCTCAGCCTCCGAGACTGTGATGAAGTTCTTCACGTCACCCGAGAACTACGATACTTATCCCCAGGCCAAGCTTCACACACAGTGGCCTGGTACTGGAGCTGATGGAGATCCCGTTTACGATCAGTTCAAGAAGTCTCTGATCCCGCTCACTACCAACTTCGTTGGTCAGGAGAATGCCCTCCGCGCCGCTGGGTGTGAGATGCTTTCTTTACTCGGTCAAAAGGCTTACCTTATCTCACATTCGCTGGGAAGCAGGAATCCTCTGCTGCTCTCGAACGACTGCCCTGAGTACATTTCTGGTAGCATCAACCTTGAGGCGGCCACGTCGCCTTTCTGGTCCTACGCAGAGGGCCTGGGCGGCTTTGCAGCATCGCCTTGGGGTCTAACAAATACACCAGTCACTTACGACCCTCCTGTGAAGGACCCATCTGGTAAGTCTTGTCACCACGTTTTAACATCTTGACTAATCACAAGTCTCTACAGAATTGAAGTACAAATCTGTTGGAAAAGAAACATTGGCTCATCGTAACTGCTACCTCCAAGTTGAACCTGCGCGCAAGCTTCCCCAAATTAATAAGGTCCCCTACCTTCTTCTGACTGGCGAGGCTTCTGTCCATGTCACATATGACCACTGCGCGATCGATTTCTTGAAGCAAGCTGGTGGCAAGCCTGAGTGGATCAAGCTGGCTGATTGGGGTATCAAGGGTAACGGCCACTTCTTGCACGTTGAGAAGAACAACCTCCAAATTGCTGCTCTGGTTGATGCTTGGATTCAGGGCCGACTGGTCAAGTCCAAACTGGGCATTTGAGGTTAGATAATATCCCGAATTATTGACTATTTGCATGAATGAATGCGTGCCTTGACCGAGCGCTGGGGAATGCTTTACTTGAGTAGTAGACCGATAGGCTGGCCACTGTAATTTATTGTTACCAGGGAATCTTATGGGCGAATGAGGTGAATTCTTTCCGTGCTTCTTTTTTGCTATTTTGTCTTATGTCGAAGTTAAGTCCATCCAAGTACACAGATGAAGTCAAGCGCGTCATGTAGTAGTCACTTCCTCTGGTGTATCAAGGCATGTCATGGAGGAAGTCAATTGGCACCAACTTCAAGCAGGCGGTTTCAATGCTAAGGAAAACAAACTTCTTAGAGATGAGACTCATTCAATATATTTGTTTGCGTAGAGGAACCCAAATTTGTCCCCGCTTTTCACATCCGATTGCCTCAGCTTTGTTCACTCCCCATTTGAGTCACTATTTTATGGAGACTACAGTTTTCGCCGTGCCTAGGTGAAGATGTTTGCACTACTGTATTCATTACGCACAATCAACTTCGACTTCACTGCTAATCGAGTGTACTGATGCTGAGACATGTAACGAACTTCTCACTACTGACAGTTGTGGTTGATAACAAAGGCATTTTGAAGAATAAAAAAAGCTCTCTGCCATGGCGAAACTATTGACAAATCTAAATTCCTATCGTTGCACAAGTCCTCGTCACAGAAACAAGTGATTCCAGGTAACTGCATTGACGGTTACTCATGGCAAAAGGTTGCTGGAAGCAAAAAGAAGATCTTTTGATGAGACTGGGACTCGAACCCAGGAGGATTGCTCCACCAGGAAATTGGTGTTAAGGTTAACCTTAACCTGGCGCCATAACCAACTCGGCCATCTCACCCAAGCTAGTGTTGTTGGAGCACGGTCACAAATCAGATGCTGAATACTGGTCAGATCGAGCTTCTTTGATGTGAAAGGAACAAAGAAGCAAAGACTAGCAGCAAAACTGGAATTGAATGAATAAAACATGACTTGTTATCATTGTCAGCTACCAGGTGATCAGTGCAACCACAAGGCGACTGTTGTTTGCGCAAAAACACGGGCATACAAACACCATTTGTCTCTCAAGCTCCTCGATTCTCCTGTCGGTGCCTGAGAAAGTGATGGAAGACAAACATTCACAAGAGTTGAAATGGGTATTTAGGAGCAACCTCAACCACTTCTACTCAACCATTCTTCTTACACTATCTTAACTCATGCAACTAAGTCCTGTGGCTATGTTGACCATCGCCCTCACAATCATATCAAACTTCATACAGTTGAGATGGAAAAAGTACCCAACGAAGTGCTCGATTCGATAATCGGTGAACTATTTCGCAGTTCAGAGACTTATGACGTCCGCAATGCCAGCCTAGTCTGTCGCCGCTGGAATCGACACGCTGTAAAATATCTTTTTGGTACAGTCAGACTATGCATCAACGGCTTGAGGGCAAGGGACAGCAGCGCTGTGAGTCTACAGGTTGTGAGAAGTAATACCCAGCGCGTCATCATCGAAGCCTGTGGAGGCGGTGCGTACGACGACAGCTGGCCAATACGTTTTCTGAAGTACGGACGGCAATCGCATCCCCTCCCTATGCGTGCTATAAAGGGGATCGCCCGGATTGATCACTTGCAGGCGATCGAAATACACTTTTGTTCGAGGTGTCACCTCAGTAATCAGCCTTGGCGGAGTACCAGCGAGATACTATTGAATACCGTCTACAACGAAGTCAAGAAGAGAGAAAAACGACACCTTCGAGAAGGACTGTCTGAAATGTCGTCGATTCGGGAGCTCAAGCTAGTTGGCTTTCGGGATGCTAATCCACCTGCGGCACTACTGAAAGGCCTTTTCAGGAATGTCGACCGTTTACACCTTGAGATTGTGAGCGATTCAGACGTCAACAGAGGGACCAATTGGGATTTTCAATTTAAGGACAAAATGTTTCTTGAACACACCCTTGAACATAAAATCCTAGCGCCTGTTATGGGTCAATTGGTGGAACTCACTATATCTTCTGTTCTTGAATGGGGTCCGTTCTCATCACGATTCAAGGGCAATACTCTCGTGTTTCCGAGCTTGAAAACGCTGACTTTTTGTGGCTTTGTCATCGGTCACTATGATCAATTCGACTGGATCCTCAACCAAAAGACGTTGACATGTCTTCGACTAGGCGGCTGCGCGATAGTCACCCATATCCGAGTTTTGAAATCTTGGGCGGTAGACACAAGAGACTGGGAGAAATTTGATAATCCAATCTTCGGTCCCTCGTTTCCCAACACCGACTATTTCCTCTTTGACTTGAGATGGAAAACGATATTTGACAATATCCGCGAGGGCCTACCGAAACTCACCAAGTTTGGTCTGAATTGGAAAATGCCTGAACCCAACTTGCCTTCTCATAAATACGATATCAAAGAAGCAGCCATTATCAGAGGAGAGACAGACGGGTATAAAGCATATGGCTATATGGATTTTGATATGGTGCTTATGGATTGGCCATACATTCGGACTAACGAGTACAGTGAGAAATGGGGACATCTGCCCGATGATCAAGCTGATATGAGGGATGTCCAGGCGCTAAATGCTCTGATCCTGGCAACGATTGAAAGACGAAAGCAATGAAAATATGATCATCGCTGAGACAGACATAAAGATGGAATGACAGTGTTTTGTCATGTGAAGAACTTGACATTTGTAAATAGTTGGGAACGGTAGAGCATTTAGATAGACCCCAATCCTCAGATAGTGAGTAAACTGTCAACAAAGACCTCACTCGTCCCAGATTGTAGCAACAACATCCCCCGTGAGCTTGACCTGTGCCAACTTTCCACCTTCCTCCTCGGTGATAATCTTGCCTGTCTCGACATCACGCTTCCAGATGACAACAGTTTGGTTGACCTGGTGACCGACAGCAACCATGTCACCAGCTTTGTTGAAAGAGAACTGGCGTGGAAGCCAGCCTCCTGACGGGGCCGCCTGCACCGGTTCAAGAGTACTGTCGTCTTTAATCAAGAATGTTGTCAGTGTGTCTGAAGGACCGGAGCGCGCTTCGATAGAAGTGGCGAATGACTTTTCACGGTTCGACACTACCACGAATCGTTCATCGGGCTATTGCGCAGTCAGTATATACCCCTAGTTCGGCGCTGGAGGCAACTTACACTCATGGCAATCTCGCTGATGGGAGCCGTGTTGGGAGGGAAGTCGGGATTGAGCGATGTGATCTCAAAAACCTTGGTGAACGAAAGGCCTGTACGATTGTACTTGACTCGATAAGAGTACACCTTTTGGTCAAGCTCGCCGTTGAAGATAAAGAATGTTTCACCGCTCTTAGTGACCTTGAAGAACCCATGTCGCGGTCCAGAGCCAGCGGGAGCTTTCAGAGCACCTATTTCAGCAATGGGGGCAAGCTTGTCCTTGTCAAAGGACCAGACGCGACAGACATCGCCGCCAAGATCAGGTGTGATGACATACTTTCCAGTCGGGTCGATGACAACGTGATGGAGATGGGCTGCCTCTTGTCGGGAGGCAATTGGACCGATCTTGTCGATTGTTGAATGGACTTGTTGAAGTTGCTCAGTTCCTGGAAGAGTGCCCTGTTCTCCAACAGCAAATACTGCTGCGACACCTGAATCGCTACCATTTGTGAGTCCTTTAT
Source organism: Fusarium palustre (assembly GCA_014899045.1). NCBI lineage: Eukaryota > Fungi > Ascomycota > Sordariomycetes > Hypocreales > Nectriaceae > Fusarium > Fusarium palustre. The sequence continues at coordinate 326,186 of JAAVUH010000031.1, read as the reverse complement.
GCTCTTGCAATTCGGTTAGTACTTACTAGGATGTACTGAAGTATCCTCGTTTTCCCTTGGCACCAGTGATGATCTCCCCGGCCACCCCACCCGAAGGTGCCTTGACGCTTGCGACGCGCTTCAAAGCACCGTTGTTTCCGATTGTGAACGAGTTCAGCGTGCCAGTACTAGTAGGTGCGTAACCACCGCGATCGAGGCAGTAAAGCACATTGTTGTTCTTATCCAGTGTCAACCAGGATGGGATAGGCTGGCAGTCGCGCGACGATGAAGAGACAGTGAGGTCGTAGCCGTTTTGTGATTCGGTCAGCTTGAGTGTGCTGAGGTTACCACCATAGTCCGCGACAAAAAGGTTTACGGCGTTGGCCAACGCGGCAGAGCCGAGGACTACTCCCAATGTCTTGGTGTGCATGGTACCAACTGTTTCTCCCAGGTGAGAATTAGCTAGAGAGAAGAAGGACTTCACTCGCTTGGGAGTTATCCGACCGCTTCTTAAAGTAAATCATTATCCACCAACGTCCAGGATTAATCTTCCAGACGTTTCATTGACATGATATAACATCCTGGTCCCCCGGAAAGGTAAAAACAAATCCTCCAATTGTCTGGAGAGATCGGTAACCTACGTCCCGTATTCCTATTCGGATTAAACTTCTCATACTTGAAACACTCCATTGACCAAATTGTACGTTTTCCGTGCTGATCTTTTCCGACCCCAGCTTTTCCGATTGGCAATTTAGCCTAAGCTTTGGCAAGCATTAATGAAGGAGGTATATTAAAGGAAGTAAGTAGATGCTTGGGATGAAAGAAATTGTCTTTCGTTGAACACCTATCTTATAAACGCTGTGCTGAGTGGTCGAAAGTAACGGGATAATGTTAGGTTAAAGTTAATGCCGGCATGTAATGTCGGCTGAATGGATTGCCGACAGAATTATCCCCTAGATGCCGAAGCTTCCCGTCCATGAAACCCACTCGCCCTGTGGTGGGAGACAAATTTAGCAAAAAAATGATCATGCTGGGGATCGAACCCAGAATCTTCTGATTCGTAGTCAGACGCCTTGCCATTGGGCCACACGACCTCGTCTTTGCTGACTAATGAAAGAGCATGCTCCAAATTGCTCTCATGATTTCAAAGCGTTGAGTATTGTGGTGTTTTCTCCAACATCCTACTCCCAGTTACTCAATGGAATCCGAAATTCTCTTGCTGAATGGGCGGTATATATTCGACGTCCTTGGGTTTAAAAAGTGAAAATGGGTTGTTTTGCGTTTGGAAACAAATTGACTTGGAAATTTTGATTGTCAGGGTACCATCGTATTTTCCATTCCACTTGTGATCTGACCCGAGTGGCAGGATAATGAAGTGATTCACGGCATTACGAGATAGAAAGCGGAATACTTGAGAAAGTCCCTGTATATCTATACATACATCTTAATTAACATTTCTTGAGTTTTCCAATAATTTGTCAACTTACTATCGCGGCTACCCTAGACAGCAGTGGAGTCACATGTTAGCCTGCCAGCCTGCTTACTGGCTCACATATCCAGATGTCAGCAATTCCGTCAGTATTCATCCACATTGCAATCCCATGCATAACAACTCAACAGCTCTGTCCTCTTTCAGCACAGCAAACCTCGGAGACTTAGACCCAGGCCAATAGTTATCAAAATACCATGGCAGGAGGCAATTTTACGTTTCTAGCTGTCGACGGCACTGGTCGCCCTTCAGCCCCTGGTAGTCGGGCCGCTATCCGAAGTCAATGTATGAAGGGAGTCAATGTACGCAAAGATTCTCGACGTTCGAAAAGAAAGGCAAAGAACAGAAAAGCAAATTCTGAAGATACTAGAGAATCAGACAATAATGATGTTATCATCGCGCATCGTCAAAATTCGTCGCAGCACCGTATTTCGAGTCTTCAAAACCACAGCCTTGAAAAGCCGTTACTCAAGCCAATGAGCATGAACATTGCCGATTTGGGTTTCGATTCTTCGCTCTTCCCATCTTCGGCCATACAAACTGGTGATTTGTACTCACTACCATACACGGAATCATTGATCACTAACATCAGCCAATAATAGTCATGAAATACAACAGCATCCTCGAAGTAGTCTACCCACTGGATATGACTCTCCACGTCCAAGAACGAATCACCGACGACTTCCAGCTCTTTCTACAGAACAGAACCATGCTAACAGCAATCTATCTCGGCACGCACGTCGTAGATGATCTCCGCGATAGTATGCGCCTCTCCTCCTGGACCCAACAGCTACACGGCGTCGTCCTCTCCTCATTGAATCAAGATTTGCATCAAGCTACAAGCCAACAGTCCCCGACGACATTAATGATCATAATGATACTCCTTTTCGCTGCCGAGTCGTTGCAAGACTTTGGAGCTGTAGGGTCCCATCTTGAAGGCGTCAGGCGATTACTTATGATCAAAGAAAATCTTGTCACGGGACTGGACGCGAAACTTCTATTCAAGATCCAGCAGGTTGACTTGAGGTTATCGTTGGCTTCGAGCCAGCCATTACATCTTGCACTGGAAACCAATAATTATCCGATATTACCGATTCCGCCGATTACGACGCCGGATATTCTGCAGAGACTCGGAGTTTACTCCCCGCGGGTGATCCAAGCATTTCGGAATTTGCAGGCTCTGACGCAACATATCAAATATGCTATAAGTGCAAGGACTGATCTGATGTGGGCGAATGTTCAATCCCAGATCAGTGACATACAGACCCAGCTGATACAGCCGAATAATGATTACGCCGATGTTGACGAAGCACTGAGACTTGGAATGCTTGCCTTTCTAACCACATTTTCCCGAAGTCCCGTACAAAGACCCCGACTTCCAGAATTTGAGAAACAATTCAGAACAATTTATACAATAATGCAAGGTCAAGAGGGGAACCACAAGACGTTTATTATCTGGGTAATGATGATGGGATTTCTCTCGGCAGTTGACGTGTCGGATCTTTCGGTTGGTGATCTTTGGGATGCGACTGTAGACTCCAAATTTTCTTGGGAGACTGTGCGAGACATGATATTGGCGGAAGACCTTCCATGGATCGAACTCATTCATGACGAGCCAGCGAAGAAGACGTTTGTCTATCTTCAAGCGCAAAGGACGTTATGATAATACTTTGAGTGATTAACAGGCCGGTGTTTATATCAATAGCTAAAAGTAGTATCATGTATAAACACATCTCTATATTGTGGATATGGATATGGTGAACAGCCCCCGCAATCCGATCGCTTGACGTTGAGGTCTTACCATCATCCCGTTACCTTCTAGTAAGGCTTTAAATCTTTCTAGTATTAGAGTTTCTCTACAGATAACCCAACGCCTTGAAAGCTCGTCGCAAGATCTCCCGAATGACATTCTCCTTCCTCTTATTGTACGCCATGACATCCTCTCCGCCAGCAATGCTTGCCTCAGCTGACTCCCGCTTGACCTTCTCATACAACTTCCGGTCTTCCTCATTATTTCTCAGCCAATCCGTAAAGATCTTGTGCCTCGCCGCCTCGGGACAATCCGGACCCCAGACATGCAAATTCGTTGGCACATCCCCGTAGTCGCAAAAGAAGCGATGTCCGTGCCACTTTGGCTCTCTCACCAGGAAATGAAACCCTGCATCCTCAAGCGCTTGCGCGTACGCTGCCTCGTCGTTGACATCTTGCACCGTCAGGTCAATGTCGATGACTGCTTTTGCTGGCAGACCTGGGACGCTGGTGGAGCCGACGTGATTGATAGAGACGATTGTGTCGCCAAGGGCCTTTTCAATACGAGCCTTGGCGAGGGCAAAATGCTGAGGCCAGGAAGGGTCTGGCTCGACGATGGCAATGGGATGTTTCTTTTTGCGGAAGGCTATACGCTCGATGAGGCTTGGGTCAAACTCGTAATCCTTGAGCAAGGCTTCCTTTGATATCGCCATGATCAATCTTGAGTGGAACGGAATGACTGTCAGATGAAGATGCAATGGCAGATCTGCGCTGGTACAAAGTTTACTTTGGAGATAAGTAATTAAGTCAACGTGTTAATGTTTTGGCGTTCTATAAAATGATGCCCCGCACCCGAATCTTGTTGTTGATTCGTTCGCTTTTCCGTTTTAGTGTGACTCAGACCGATTAAGCTGTGCAATGGCATTGTATATGCTTGATTGGGCCAGAAGTGCTCAATTGCTGTAGTGAAGCATCGCACTAGATGCTCATAGTAATGTCGAGTTGGGCAAAAAGTGATACATCAAGATAGACCGTGAGTACGAGAAGAAAAAATGCTCAGAGGAGGATGCTCTAAAAACAGAAAAGGATCTCAGACAACAATAAGAAGCCAAAATGTTGTTAATTGAGCTTGGCGACTAATGAAATTATCCATCATTTATTGCAAGACTTCTAGCAATAATAACAAAGTAGAAATTAAATTAGATCGTAAAAATGAGTATAAAATAGGAAGGGAGATTGACTTGACCGAATAATAGAGTGAGGGTTATGTGATGGAGTAATATGAAATACGTTGTTGGTCCTAGTCAGCCGGGGTAAAGTGACGTGCTATGCCGTGATTCAAGCATGGGAATTTTCTGTGTCAGTAGGTAAAGCACGTAACGCCCATTTCGCCAGCGACTAGTGAAATCACATTGCAGAGTAAGTCAGCTGTGAGAATATACTATTAGAAGTATGACTCAATGTTCAGTTCAAGAGTTCCAGTATCGAGCTTATTATGTCGCTTAGTATGCCATCTTTGAGAGTCAATCCTAAATAATTACCATTCATTTAACCACTATTTATCTTTCCTTCATTGAAATGTCGGTGCAATCTTGAGCTCTACATTATATTATCATGCCCTTGTAGTCTCTCGTTCCTTCATCTCTGTTTTGACACGCTGTGAACTTCGTACGTGGCTATGGTGCATGTAGAGGAATGGTACTGAGTGGTCGAGTCATGTAATCAATAGAATAGACCGTGGCAAAACCAAGGACAGTACGCCTGCAACTGCAATAATTGCCTTCAGTTGGAATGAACTTGGACTGCCGCACTAAGAAACCGGCAATAGAGAGAGGCCAAGCACAGCATACTGGGTCTTGGTCACGTCAACACAGCCCACCAACCAGAAGCATTCCCGCTGCATAATTTCGACTAATGCCACTACATAACCTATGCAGTCGGGGTTATTAATGTTGATCTAAGTAATTTTAGTGAGACGTAGATAAGAAGAGGTCTTGACGCCATTCGTGTGCAGAATGAGTCGTGTGGCGATGCACCTCTGATTGGCTACCTGGCATAATACTATTCAAGTATAGGCCTGTTTCCTAGAAATTATGGATGGAAGAGCGGCTTCTATCCGGTATTATTGCTCCATCTAGTAGTGTGAAACGATGAAACGGGATGGACGTAATTGACTACTCTGATGAAGTACCCGCATAAATATAACCTTAAAAGAACACATGAGATCGAGCATGGAGCTGCAAAAGTCCCTTGACATCTTATGCTCATATACACGACGTATAATGGCGACAGACACAAGGAAAATCTCGACGGAAAGGGTTCGAGATGTAAACGACCAAGCTATCTCGTCCGACTCAGAGACGTCAGCATTGGCCGTGCTGCAAGAGACCCCCAAGAGAAGCTGGAAGTCATATCTCTGGGACACTTTTGACAAGTCCCCTGAAGAACGCAGATTTCTCTTCAAGCTTGACCTTGCTCTTATGGCCTTGGCTTCATTGGGGTACTTCATCAAGTATCTGGATCAGGTAAATTCGCATTCTGCGTTAAGGGTTCGATTAGTTCTAACACGTCAGGTCAACATCAACAATGCCTTTGTTTCTGGGATGAAGGAAGACATGAACCTCTTTGGCAACGAGTTGAATTATATGCAGACATGCTGGACTGTTGGATATGTTATCGGTGAGATTCCGAGGTAAGACTCTCCTGCCCTGCCCTGCCTTTTGTAGTTATGAGCACTTACTGATAATCGTTTAGTAACATGCTACTGACGCGTATCCGGCCAAGTATTTGGATTCCTGCCTGTGAGGTATGTCTTACTGATCGCCCACCACTGCTGACACTAACAAATGAACTCAGGTAACCTGGTCTGTTCTTACTATTCTACTCACCCAGTGTACAAATTCCACGCAGCTCTATGTCCTTCGATTCTTCATCGGCCTCGCTGAAAGCACTTTCTATCCTGGAATGCAATACATCGTTGGTTCCTGGTATCGTAAGGATGAGCTTGCAAAACGTTCGTGTCTCTTTCACGCTATGGGTAACGTGGGATCCATGGTTTCTGGCTACTTGATGGCTGGCTCGCATAACCTCGACGGTGTTCATGGGTACCATGGATGGCAGTGGTTGTTTATTACAAACACTATTGTTTCACTACCTATTGCCATGTCCGGCTTCTTCTTCTTACCAGACGTGCCTGAGATCACCAGGGCGTGGTACTTTACACCAGAAGAAATCGCGCTTGCGAAACGACGTATGGAACTTGAGGGCAGAGCGAAGAGGGCACCATTCACAAAAGCCAAGTTCAAGAGGATCTTCAGCAGCTGGCACATCTATGTCCTAGTATTGCTATACATACTATTCAACAATGGCAACGGAGGCAGCTCACAGCCTGCGTTCCCCCTGTGGCTGAAGTCCAAAGGCTATCCGATCAAAGATGTTAATCTTTACCCAACAATTGTCGACGTCATCAGTGTCATTACCACGCTCATATACGCGTGGACATCGGATAGTCTATTCCGTGGTGCACGCTGGCCAGCGATTGTCTTTTCCGGTTTGATCAAGATCATAGCATACGTTGGACTCACGGTATGGGAGGTTCCTACCGCCTTCACATGGGTATGCTTTATGCTGTGTGGGTTTGGTGGTGGCATCAGCGGGTTGACGTTTGCTTGGGCGCATGAAATCTGCAGTGACGATAATGAAGAAAGAGCGCTTGTTACGGGCGCGATGAACCAGATGGCTTATGTGTTCCAAGCTTGGTTGCCATTGGTCATATGGCAACAGGTGGAGGCGCCGAGCTATCCTAAAGGATATCCCACTATGGTCGCTATGGCGGTTGCGTTGATTGGAACTGCTTTTGCTATTCGGATATTGCACAAGAAAGAGATTAGGGGGCAAAGGCATGTTTTAGCTGAGGCTTGAGGTAGAAACTGGCGAGGAACATGACAGGGCAACTGTAAAGCAACAAATGTAGATGAGATTCCGTTCCGTTCCAGAAAATCAGCCTGTCGCTCAAGGACCACTCCGACGCAGTGGAGACAACGAGAGTGACCCAAATCTGTCTTCCGGGTCGAAGGGGGTGTGGCCGTGAAATCAGCAATACTTTAGCTCATCTAGTGGGCAGCAGAACAGTTGGTCTCCAAATTCTTACAGTATAAAATAAAGATCTTAACAAGTCTTACCTAGACAGCATAAACTGGTCTACTAATTTTATCTCTCAGGCTTACAGAGGTCAGTTCTTCTGACACCCTGAGGCCCATGCATCGAGATTGGAAGAAGGAGGTCTACGGTTTCTACAACAAAGATATACTTCACTGGCTGGAGTCTCGCAATCTTGGGACAGATTCAGGTATTTAGTATAGCAGTTAAAGTTTTTCTAACGTTCTACTTAAACTATGGCCGATTTTACCAATACGTGTTATGTTCTTAACTGAAAGTTACTAAGAGTAGACACGATGCAAGGAGGGCCTGTCAGGTAGTCAATGATGCATAAGAATATCGCAAGTGGTTTCGATTAATCAGATAATTTACGGTAGTTTTATAGCCATTGTTAGACAGCGAGATTCTTAGTCAACTCACCTACCAAACATATTACTTTTAATTCCCTTATACAAATGATGCTATTCTAACTACCATTGAATTTTGTACCTTCCGAATATAGTAATTCTTAGTTCCGTCAAGTTATCGCCCGCCTATCTCCGGCGCGCCGTTATATGCGGACACTGAAGCCACTCAGCGCTACGCCCAAAGTGTCCTCTTAGGAAAGGTGGAATGGAATTAATGAACAGCTCCGTATGCAAATTCCGCTTCGCCATGGAAATGGTTCACAATTAGGGAGAAGAGAGATGCCGGAGATAAGTTGGGATAACATGATATGTTACATCTTGCAGTTCGAACTGTAAACGCAACACATACACACCGAACATAAAAAGAACATGCTTTCCGTCCCTACAATATTGGGGCTACTCACCATATTATCAGGAGTTGTACTTACATAAACCGAACAACCCAAATAGCAAAGCACCATCCTCGACCTCCAACATGCCCAAAGTTCTCATTATCGGCGCCACAGGCTATCTTGGCAGCAGACTATGCGACGTTCTCGTCCGCAGCGGCCAGCATCGAGTCTACGGCATTGCCCGCAGCGAGATCAAAGCGAGGTCCCTGGCTCTGGCCGAAATCACCCCCGTGGTTTGTCCAGACCCCATCAACAATCCGGCCGCGTATTTGGACGCCATCCGCAAATTTCACATTGACACTGTCGTTGATGTTTCTGGCGCCAACCAGGACTCTGCGCGATTCCTTGCGGATGTCAAAAGCGTTGGTCAGGAGAGGATTAACAACGCAAAGTCCTGCGGCCTGACGCATGTGCCTAAGCTTGGATTCGTCTATTGTTCAGGCACTTGGGTCCACGGGTCGAGTGACAAGCAAGTCAACGATATGGATATCGTGGGGCCTAATGCCCCAACACCCCCTGCGCGCCTTGTTGCGTGGCGTGTCGAACATGAGAATGCCGTCCTAGCTGCTTCTGACGTTCTTGATGTGGCTGTTATACGTCCAGCACTTATCTACGGCGGTGAGACTACCATATGGACACCATTCATTCTCCCACTCCTCCGAGCGTCCCGCGATGGCTTGTCGAACCACATGCAGATTCCACTAAGCGTTGACTCTCGACCCAGCCTTGTCCATGTGGATGATGTAGCTACTGGCTTCCAAAAGGCTATCGAAAAGCTAGCCCTCATCAACGGAGGCTCTGTGTATCCTGTCTTTGATTTGGTGACGAGCCGTGAAAGCATGACCGAAATATTTTCCGTGCTGGCTTCACATTGGGGTTACAAGGGCCGATGCGAGCTGGTAGGCCCCGGAGAAGATCTATTCGCTGAAGCAATGGGGACTAGTTTGCGAGGTTCATCTGACCGCGCGAAGCAGTTGCTAGGCTGGACACCCACCAGATTGAACGGCCTTGTCGCCGATATAGATATTTACGCCGATGCGTTTGCCTCTCAGCATTAACGCAGCATGTAATGGACTCAAGTGGATAATGAAATGACTATCCTGTTAACTGCAAGCTCCGATGTTGAGGTGAAAAGGTTGCATTACTGTGTTTAGATAGATAACAGTTGAGAAACAGGGAGTCATATATTAGAATGATGGTCCAAAATAGTATAGGTACTTTCGCTTGTCTGCAGTATGCCATTTATGTATTTATATTAAAGCCTAGGTTTAGTATTACTTTATTGCCAGACGAAACCCTTACTCTCGATTTGATCAAGTTATCTTTCAGTTGAATACAAGGAACAGTTGTCGAAAGCCGACATATGCGTGTTCCGCCTTATGAAGGTAGTCAATTGCCGTGCTTACTATCAGAGACTCCTTTGATTCCGCCTAGACTTGTATAGGCACCATGGTTATCATACTCCCAGATAGGTCAGGTTTAAGTCTAATACTTAGATGGTAGAGATGCGCAACGGATTTGTACAGACCTTGACGAAAGAAACTGAGAATCTCTGGCATCAGAAATACAGTTATGTGAGTAGTGCAAGTCTATGAGTTATTTTCAAGTGAATCAAACTTCGACAATAAGGTTAATCTGACTGCGCAGATGCACACCCACCAGATCATTGAAGGTTTGTGATACGACTTGTTAACTCAAAGATCGAAGTTTGACTATTTCACTATGCGCGTAGCAGCGTTACATGATGATAATAAAGTTCCTCTCATGACAGCAGACTTCTCAACAAAGTTAGATGTAAACCTTGTTTCATTTGTGTATAGAAACCATCGCGTATTCTATCCCTCTTACTTACCGATTTCTGCAAACTTCGCGAAAGTGCACTCGACAATGGGAGCTCAAAATTTATCACAGGCCAAGGCCAAAAACATTTTAATGATTTACTCAAATAATCTACAGATCTTCGCTCCTTACTACGTCTTCCACCGCAATTGGGAAAATGGAGTGCTTTATCTCTCACATTCCGTCCCAACATCATGGCTACGTGTCGATCCCAAGTATTCGGAAACAACAACACCGCCTTGGGACGCTTTGTCAGAAGAAATGAAGACGGCCATTTACAAAGAGCCGGAATACATATATTTCGAAATCACGGCGTATGGACAACGTCATCTGGACAAGTATGGCGCTGATTGGAAATTGATGGAATTCGCTCCCAAGGTACAATGGACCGCGAACGGCGATTTGGACTTGGCGCCGGAAGCTATCGTGGATTTGTTCAACAAAGTATTCGCCATTTATTTTGACAACAGCAACGCTGCAATCAGGGTGTATGACAAGATTGGAAGATACCTATATAAAAACTGGCTACGCTTATACAACGGCCGACCGCCATTCCAACGTGGCGCCTTCATCGCGAAGCCACTACAATTTGACGGTGGACTCGATGATCTACTCGCACACCATCGGAGGCTCTCGGGAACACTTTCGAAAGAGATGGAAAGCTCTGTCCAATTTGAACTAGACAACCTCGGATTGGATGAAAGTGACGAAGCATACCAGCCTTTACCCAGTCTAACAGTTCAATCCTTTCAACAACACGGGTACATAATGCGCCCTTTATTCCGAGCCTTATACATGGTTGTGAACCATCAAATATTCGATCAAGTCTCAGAATACCTCCCTACCAAGCGCGGGGGTGAGGACTATCTCGACTATCGCGACCGCCTCTACACCGACATGATATCTCAATATTCTGTCCTGCTTGTCAGAACTGGTGAAGACTCTGGACTGTCATCTCCTATTAGCTTTCAGTCACTTTTCGACGCCGGACTAGCTATCGATGTCAACCGTTCAGACTACAAGGATGAATTGGAAGCGACCGTGGTGAGGGTAAGGCTAGATACTGCCATACAGTTTATTTGGGATCTTCTGGAAAGAGAGCGAGCAGCTTGCAAAGACTTTGGCCTGGTAGATCAAAGTCTATCGGATGAGCAAGACGTCCTCTGTCACGCATGGGCTGATAAAGTGGTGGAAATGGGACAGGAATTGGGAGTGGATGAGATACCCAGCTTGTGGTTTGCCAGTCGTCGCGCTTTAGCAAGGGCAAACGGCGAGGCTTTTGACGAAAATCAGGTGAACCCACCATGGGAACTGATGTGTCGTTGGCGTCTGTAAGGCACCTGTTGTAATTCAGCCGGAATTATCGCTGATCTAGAATACAACAGTAAGCGATCTTGAGTAGTTTCAGAGTTCAACTTCTATAATATCCTTACATTGCAGTATTTATATAAAGCGCTACTCTACTGTATCTTTATAATAGGTATGATAGCACAGCTAAAAGGTGATACAACTTAACTATAGCAGGGTTCTTCCTTATATTCTTAATTGACTATGTATTCTTATTAAAACAGCTTAATTGTTGATGCTAATGAACAATTAAGAAGGTGAGTAAGTCTAGGTAGCTTAGGTATAAAGCATATACTTTTACTGCTGTAGCATAGAGAAGAAGAAGGTAAAAAACAAATATGCATTGTATTTACAGTGATTAAATGCAACGCATCCACTCAATTACTTACGAACTGTGCACCACCTCAATGTTGTCCAGTTTGTAAGATGTTGTAGCACGAGGACATCTGGAGGAAAAGTCAAGGCCAGGTCTGACCAGCACCAAGTTTGAACCGCACGTCCAAAATTCCGCGATTCCGCTGTTGCTGAACTGGCACTGGAGTTTTAGGTTGCTTGAAGTCCCAGCGACGATGTCACAATCAATGGGAGACAAACCGCTGTCCTCGATTAACGTGGTCTCGGCAACAAGGATGAAGCTGTAGTCGCCCGATCCAGAGTATGCAGCGAGATTTCCAGCGTTAGGACCATTGCCGATCTTGACCTTGCCGGTGCTTTCGCTCAAAGTGAAGAATAGTGTGGAGCTGACGTCGCTGGTGAAGGAGATGTATTTTATGTCGGAGCTGGAGGTCTGGGAAAGTTCGGAGAAGCCATATCCGCCGACGGGTGCCAGTTCGGGGTCGCCACTGCCGTGAGCGTACAAGTAGATCGATTGGAGTGCTTCAGACTCCTCGCTTGTGGTTGTAGCAGCGGCGGTGGTGGCCGTGGCCTCGGTCGGGGTTTCAACAGAGGTAATAGGGTTTGTGGTCGTGGTGATGTCGAAAAGGGCTGTAGTTGTCGTTTCGACTGAAGCAGCGCTGGAGGTAGTTTCGACATTTACAGTTGTCTCAGTCTCGGCCACAGACTTAGACTCGACCGGGCCGGTAGTAGTCTGCGAGACATCGATAGAAGCAGTTGATGTCGCCTGCTCAATTTCGGTCACTGTCTCGCTGACGGATGCAACAATAGTTGACGAGGAAACAATCGAAGAGGGACGACAGGGGCTAGCGTTAGATAGACAGGCAGCCAGTAGGACAACAGTCCCAGTAAGGAGATTGCGCGAAATCATTGTAACGAATGACGAGGTTGAAAGGTGAAGTGCGTGACAGAAAATGAGTAAAGACGGAAAGAAAGACAATTGCAAATGTTTCGATCTTGTACGAAAATTGCCCCCTTTTGTTTTGTCGACTTAAGCTTGGGGCTGATCATGTTAGTGCAGAGCTAGTTGAGCTATTGATTGTGGCAGCCATTTCAGCCAGTCAGATGCAGCAAATAACTAATAGTGGTAATTACCGTGAGAGCACTAACGGCGCTATTGGACAAAAGCGCATCTAAAACATGGTATAGTAGAGCTTTTAGGCATGACCTAAAATGGCTATGACTTATCTAAGGGACACTTTTTGCCATGCAAAACCAGGTTTTCCTAGCAACTCTCCATTCATGATTCCATACACATAGCCACCTCCAACAACCTCGTACGAATCATTGTGGGATATACTCGGCCGTAGTACGACAGGTAATCTACATCCTTTAATAATCCAAACGGTATCACCAACGCGGGTCTCCTTTGGTAGTAGTGCGAAAAGGCTCTTCCTGGACTTACAGAAATCCATTCCTCTTGTTCCGTAGATGCGGCGGTGCAGCTCCTGCAAAGTGAACATTTTATCCTGGAATTTAGAAATGATCCTCCCCATAATGGTCTCTTCCTCGGTGGCCTTTTTTCCAGTAGTCTCTTCTCCCGCTGAGTTTTGCTCGGCGTCTTGAGAGAAGGCTACGAAAGGCACAGACAATCCTATGCGCAGCATGTCCTCAAAGTCTTCGTCATCAGGGCTCATGGTGTCTTGTTTGTTGTAATCCATCATCACCTTCAGAGCCGCATCGCGAACAGGATCAGCAGTCAAAGGATACAATGTATCCAAATCAACGACTGACGGTTCAGGCCCGGCGAAGAAGTTTAAACCTTCTTGAATCCTATGAGCCATTGCAACAAAGTTGAAAGGGTTAGAAACCACATTAGGCGACTTGTCTGTAAGATCATCGATATGATACCCTTGGACAAAACACTGATCACTATCATCTTGACTGAAGTCTACTGTCAACGTGCTTGCTAGCCCCCCTACTGCATGACAATCAGTACTTGCGGGACGTCCTATCCAGATATGCTTCAATGGTTTCGGTGCAGAAATATCTCGTATCCAAGAAGGGTATTCTTCGGCACGACCAGGTAGGCCAGCGCTAAGCAGGAGCTCTCCTCCTGAAACCGTCTGTAATGCATACTTCCAGAATCGCATTGTTATGTCTCTCATTGAGCAAGTATAATCAGGCCGCAGACTTAGTGCTTTCTCTTTATCATCCTCATCGATCATGCCGAGAATACCGAAATAACGGTCCCGGGGCACACTGCAGCCATGGGAAGAAAAGAGCATCATAGTCATTCCCAATTTTGCTTGATTCATCTCGACTCCATTAAAGATTCGGTTGACAATGTCGTTGAACTCACGTCCATATAACGTGTTTGTATCCATGATTCGAAATGAACGAACGAGACACATGGAGTTGTATGATGTAAAAGTGCTTATCAGGTCCTCGTTGTTGTACTCGCCTTGGTCCCACGGCCATTTAGTTCCTTTATACCATAAAGTACCTGCCCAGAGCTGTCCCCAAGGGATATGTCGATGCCCAAATATCATGACTACATCACGTCCAAGGACAAACTCTTGCACGACCCAAAGACGATGGAACCATGGCGCAGAGATGAATTGAAAATACCTCGCAGGCCATTCGTCTCCTTGAAGGGCTTCAATGGCATCTGCCTCTTCCTCTGTTGGGTATGGGATATCCAAGAACTTTGCGAATGACTCTCCGGAGAGGATCATCGGGTTTCCCTGACCCAACACAAGTCCACGACGGATGTTTCGCTTCCAATAGCGCTCCATGGCGTTGAGTATAGTTGTGAAGTTCTCTGATTCTTCGCCGATATCGCACAGAACCCTTATGGCAGAGCTGTAAATAATGCCCATGAGAGACACTTGGGCTTCTTTCTCATTCGTATCTAACTGATTGATGCAGAGGCCATCGGCCCAGTAAAGGTGGGACTTTTCCTGGTCGCGAAGTCGGCGTAGAATAGAAGCGAGTGATGCTGTATCGGGATGAATCCTTCAGAGGTGAAAAAGGTGTCTGTGAAGGTTGACTGGCCCCAAACATAAGAGATCGCGTCAAAGCAAACGTATTTTCCTTGGTCTATCGGATCTGTTTGAGCTGTAGTGCCTTCTTTTTGTCGTGGAGGAAGCTCTTCAACGCTTTTGACAATAAGCTCTCCATTGAGCTGATCTGTTTCTTGGCCAGGGTTGAGGTGCAGCAATCTTATCTGTCCACTGCCGAGTGGAACATACTCGTAACATGGATCTTTAGAGTCAGCGGCTGCATTTTCGGGACGTAGAACGAAAGGAGTTATACCCATTTTCACAAAACGTACGGAACTTGATGTTTTCTAGAATAGATAGTCTTGAGAGCCCGATTTTAGCGCTGACGGGCCGTCATCACCCCGCAGTTGGAGCCAAAGCTACTGGGTTCCAGAAAAGTTGACCTCTGGGACTTAGGCTACAAAAATAAACAGCCTAAAAGGTCTGACCTATGTACCATAAGCTGACCTAGTTATTTCGTCTCTTATACTCCTAGCGGTCAATTTTGCTGACACCCTGAGGCCAAACATCCTGCGTGATCAGCCATAGCCAATAGCAGTTGTGTATTCCATGCCCTCTATAGGGTATCTACACACGACGTATTGAGAACCACAATGGAAGACAGCCATTGATGAAGTCAATTAATGACTCGCTGACTGCCTTCCTTTAATTGTATTACAGGGTAGAGATTTTTACTTCGTTTGTTCGTTTCTTATTCAATCTGTCTTCGCAGGGACATGATTTTACCATTGAGACCGTAGCACCAAACCCGTACTTATACGTCAGTTGAGTGAGTTCAACTGACGTGAATCCATGATCCTCAATGTACTATTTTATCACATGTACACCTTTGTAAACATCGTCTATGAAGATGTCATTACGAAAAGTCAGGTATGTAATTTCCATTAGAAGCGCGAGTAATGCTCTAACACATTCGCTTGTCAATCTTCATGAACGCTCCATCAGAGTCTAATAAAAAGCATGAGCGTGGTACTTTTGCTTTCAGCTGTTACCAACCAACAACACATACAAGGTTTGTAATTGGGCGAAGCTTGGAATAAGGTCCATTACAGCTTCTTTTGAGCCGACTTGGCAAGCTTGGCTAATTTTATTCTAGGCGGTCGTCTTGGCAGCACATAAAAACCGGTACTAATTTAGTGGGGAATAGAAATGTTAGATCAGCTTTAGTGAGAATAGAGCCTAAGAGTGTGCTAATATTTTCGTCTGACCTATATCAAATCCCTATTTTTTTGCGACCCACCTGGCAGTTCCATAAAGACACGGTGACTTATAATGGTTTCTAACCGACTGCTCCACTATGCGCTACAAATTAAACCAACCAGCCCTACAAAGATGGGAGCCTCTACTCGCCAGTTTGTCTCGTCTTTCGTTGCTTCAGGTTTCAACAACTTCACTCTTTCAGTTGTTGCGCCACCATCATGTTGATCTCCACGCTCGCTTTTGTCTCTCCTCTCGTTTGGGGCGCAAATGCTTTTACTGCTTACCCAGAACGTATGGTTGACGCATGGATTGAAGATAACGATGCCTGTCGCCAGGTCCTCTTATCAAACATTGACTGCGATGAGAACCTTCGCGACATGGGAACGACTGGTTGGCAAGGTGTCCTTGAGGATGACAACGACTTTGCCATAACCGGCAAGATATGCGCCAAGAAGTGCGGCGACTCTCTTCAGAAATGGCACGATTCCTTTTCGAAACACTGCGCTGAGGAAGGTATTCCAGAGAGACCCATGGTAGACGGTCGAAACCAGCTTTGTGACAAGGACACAAAGACAGGAAGATACTGCAATGGTTCGTATGAGGGTCAATCAATTTGTTCATGTTGCTAACATTCTCCTTCAGTCATCATTGATGAGTTCCCTGAGTCAGACGAAGACTACGATGCTGGTGGACTCCCTGTCAAGTATCTCTGCGAGCCTTGTTATGTCAGACGTCTTTGGGCATTTGACATCAGCTCCTACAGCCCCGCCAACGGATGGATTGAAGATATGCGTGAGCGAATGGACAAGGAATGTCCCAAATCAGTCCTTGCTCAGAAGGATGCTTTGACCGCGACAGAGAAGCTTTCCACGACAATGACCGCCTCACCAGAATCATCAAAGGTATCAAGCACGGTCACCAGTGCAGTTGAATCCATTACAGCTGCGGAGACCACCCCATCGGCGACCAATACTGCAGTGGCAGAAGCAAAGGTCTCACCGGAGAACAATGCAGGTGCGAAGACTGGGTCTTGGGAGCTCGGAAAGTCACCGCTACTTGTTCTGGGGATGGCTATCTTTCATCTGTAAGCTTGGGGGTTAGAGATAATTCTAGTTTTGCAAGCAATGAAAAGCTGGCTAGTGGGTGGCAGGAAAAATGACCCCTAAGCTTTAGGATACCAAAATAAAGAAACTAAGCGGGTAGTCTAAGTGTCATCATAAGCTGGCGCACTAATTCTGTCACATATAACTCGAGCGGTCATTTCTTCTCATACCCTGGGGGCTGGATGATTCCTTGCTTTTATGTAGCGGGGACTTCTGCTCCAGACAGTGGGTCACATATGTCAAGACGTGGACGATCGCTGATGGCTTGATGGCTGTTGTTAGTGGGCGATCATGGAATTCCTCTACAAGCAAGTACTGGCCAGTAAATTTATAAAGGAAAAAAATGTTTATACTTATTTAGCTAAACTGGTTTTGATATCTCGGTAGCCTGAGGCATTCCCACAGCTGAGTAGGAGGCCTTTCTAGATAGACTAAAACTATCATTCTCTGTCCTAAACCCGGCCAACTCATACATCAGGACTCCTCTAGCAAAAAGTGCACTAGCCATTAAGCGCATTACTATAACAGCTGAGTCTCTAACGCTTATGAAGACTAAGCTCGAAAGAACGAGAGTTCCAAAGAATGCCTGCAGTGCATCCCCAATATAAAGACCAGAGACTAGCATCAGAAACCAGCCGTTATGCCTGTCGTTTTCCTTAACCATAAGCCTAGTCTGCCAGGGAGTAGGTAAAAACTCGACCAAGAGTCTGCGACGCAACGTGTATCGATCGCTTTCTTCTGTTTTTACCGAGACTTTCAATCTGGCGGCTAAATAACCGAACAGATGTAGGACTAGAGCCGCAACGGTCCATATGGCTGGGAGAAATTCTTGCTGCGGGGAAAATGTGCAGACTGCCCATACGCATAGTTGATATGTGAGGTAGACATTATTCGCAACAGCTCCACCAGCTATAATATACTCTAGTATAGAAATAAGAGTAAGCAACCAAACTGATTGTGGCTTGCTGAAATCGGTGTGGAACGGAAAGTCGTGTGAGGGATCGGTTCCCATTGTATCGATAAAGTCGTCATAATCCGTTGCCGTAAGAGGGCGGACTCCAGAACTGGATATTGAAAGCAGAAACGCAAGCCCCGGACGTCGGTATGCTAGCATCGCCGTGTCGAGATAGGATGCACTGATCAGTTGAAGAGCTGCCGGTGCGAAACCAAGGATAACCGCAGCCGAGGCAAGTTCAGCTTTGCGATACTCAGGCATAGTTTCTAGGATGCATCCCAGCACACTGTAACCTGCTCCTTGGTCTGTGTTGGAGCGATTTCTATAGTCACTCAGCTGCTGGGTGCAATTATCCCTAAGCTGAACCTGAATAAGGTGCTCCCAAGCAGGGAAAAAGCGCTCATACTGAGTGTAAGAGCGCGCTAGAGTGGGTGTGATGCAGAAACAGAGAACGATTACAGCTATGGGGAAATAGCCTTGCTTCCCTCCGTAGACAGCCATTGCAGTAGTTGACAACGTTGGTGGGAAATTAAAGATCAGTTTCTACTGAAGTATCTATTGTGACTTGATAAATATTCAGTCTTCTTGCCCCTTTCATCCTTGAAGTTATGCCGTGCTGACGCTGACAAATCGAGTGTATAATAGTATAATCGGTAAGTGATGGAGCTGCATGGCTGTTGACTATGTGATATGGTAACAGCTAAAAAAGGATACAGCGCTAGCTGGAAAAGGACACTGCACTAAAAGAAAGAATGAGTCATTTGTGTCAAACACAATAGTTACTGTCGTATCTAGTGGGCCGTTTGACAGGGGGCTCCAAACCAGACTGCATGCTTTTCGGGAGATTCAGGGATGGTAGACCTGTCATCAAAGGCATAATTACGAAATATGGACGCAGATTATCGACATTGGGATCAGGCAGCGGTGGTAGTCACACGCTTGAGCAACAACTCTTCTTGTCACCCTCTTCGGTGATAATGCAAGAGCTACAGAGGTCACAGTAAACTCGTTCTCAATCCGTACCCAGTCTTCAATAAGATGAACGGAAACCTCACTAGATCCGAGGATGCAACTAGAACCAGTAAAGAGCAAACGATTGGAAAGGAGTTGTTCTGTCATTTCTTCTTCCTTGTGAGTATGAAGAGTACGTCGTCATTGTCGCATTCTGGTGCTGCCTCATCTCTCTCGGAACTCCTGGTTCGTAGAACTGGAATACTAAGAGAACAGAACTAGCGATAAGACTTTTCGAACCACTGCTGACTTCCCACTTGTACAAATTGCTGTGCGATAGTCTGTTCATAGTCTTCGTCCCAACCAACGTATGCTCCATTGACTAATTTCGCTTTCTGTATATGGCCGGTGTACGTGTCAAGACAGACTTCATTACCTTCTTATTTCCAGGCAAACGTCGCCATGACTCTCTGCGAGACCGAAATGTTCGGTAAGGGACCAACCACAGCGTCCGAGTAGGGTTTTTCAAAAGATAGCTGCACGTCGAGGCCGAACTTGGTGGTGGCGCCAATGGTTATCTGCGACTGTAGGCCGGAGATAGACAGTGGCGTCAATCTGGTCTTTATGCTAGAAAGGAGCTGGGCAACTTCTAAAGAATCCTTCCAATCTGGAAAATTAATATAGCGGTTACCCCATGCCTTGAGAAGTATTAGTTCTGATTTGTAAACAGGATCAGTGAAATCTCACGCTTCTATCTTTGCATTCAAGTAGCCATTCAGCGACACTGCACTACCGTCTGTGCTCCTGGTCTCGAATTTGACAACACTTTGCTTGTATGGTCTGAAGGTGGCTCATCCGTGCCACAGGGCATGGCCCCTCAAGGTCTCTGGAGCCCCGTTACTCGTGATTGTACCTCCATTTTTCTTCTGGCTGGTTACCAGCGTACCAATACCTGCCACAACGAATTCGACATTCGTTTTACCGTTAACATGAAGTAAGCCGGCTGATCGATTGACCTTAATTTTTTCCCCTGGCTTCCAAGTGGCAATCAAAGAGAATCCGTAAAGGAACTTTGCATCGGCTGGTCCCTCAAGCGTGATGGCGAATCCACGAGCTTCCCTTTCGCCACCACCGACATCACACATTTGCGAATTGTAATAAAGAAGCTGATTGAGGATCGACCTTGTGCTACCGTTGAGATCTTCTGGCCTCGTAGTATCGTTGTTGTCGAAATGGGCGAACCATTCTTCCTAAGTGTCCGAGTAGAACTTATTCACATGCTTCAGATCGCGCTTCTTACCAGTCGGGTCTGGGATCGCATTCGAATAGCCTCTGGTATTCGGATAGTCAATCCTCATAGAGACTTCACCCGCGTTCCGACGTACCGATCCCGTGTCGCGATCAAACGAAAAGTCATATACAACCGATGGGCGGTGGTTTGCAAGATGGACAGGGATTGACTGGTTATGCGATGGTACAAGGGAAATAGCCCGAACATATGAACCAGAACCGCAGTCAGCTGGCATATGGACTACAGTTCCTTCAACCCCATCCTTTGCGACTCCAGAACATTCGTCGAAATGCCCAAGGCAAACAATTCGAGCAGTTTGTATTTGATGAACAGGCTAGGAGTGTATATTCGGCCATTGTCGCATTGTTTTGAACAACCGTCGGCCGGCCTCCACCTACAATTTAAGAATGAATCTTCTTTGGGACAGCAGACTTTTCGGAGGCTATTTTATCCAGTTCTGGGGTTCTCGGGCATCTCTGTCAAATGGAGAGCCTAAGCCACTACTACTTCCGCCGCAACTATCGTTGACACCAGCAGCACTCCGTGTACCGACTGTAAGTACGTGTTGCTTGTCCCTGGGACAGGTCCCGCTGTATTTAGTCCAGGTACAGATGTCCATGTACTGCTACAAGTTGCCGATACTAAACTAGAACAAAAGACTTGAGATCTCCTAAAATAGACACATCAGTATATGGCAATGTTAGTAAAAGCCAAAGATTTGTGATTTGTTGATGTAAGTGAAAGGAAAAGGAAAAAACCGGATGGAAGCAAGTGAACAGCGCATTTTATGTCCAGCTGATTGGTCCCGTGTGAGCATTGGAGTCATAGTGCTCAAAAAAGTGTAATTGAAGATGGAAAACCTTATCATCAGGTTAGTAAGATCTATCATATACCGTGAACAATATTCCTCATTCCAACCTCCGGTTATAAGGTTACGTGTCCAACCTCTCTGTTCCGCAAATAGCTTTGATGCGCCCCGATTGCACATGTCAGCACATTCATCGAACAGTGTTTTCTTTCCCCGATTTCAATGGCATCGGTGTCGTAGATGCTAGTTCATGATGGACAGCAGATGGATCGGGCATTTGAGGGCTTCTTACCGCATCTAGGAATATCTTTTATCGAACGGTTGTGCATATATCTTTGTAGGAACGTACTGTTTCTTCTTATGGAGACTTTCCGTTCGCCCAAAAAGCCTCTCTCCATTGGAGCAAACACCGCCGCAATCAGTGACTCGACATTGACTCAAGTCATCAGATAAGTATCCTGCTTCTTTAGACCTTGTGTCACTTTGTCGATTACCCTGGCTATATACGAGACAGGAGAGAAGAGACAAGGAATTCTTGCGCGGGATCCTAGTTTGGGGGTTGTTGCTCCCAATATGGCTACCGGAGAATGTCAACGGAGCACTGTGGAAAGGGTTGCCAGAAAGACTACGGAGGCTGTACTTGAACAGCTAGGATGATTTCACATACGATCGGACCTCCTTCTCAATGCCCCGGAACATTGTGTATATTGGGTTTTCGTCACATGACACGAATGCCAAGGACTGAAGAAAGGGACGATAACAATTAACGGTTAGTGCTGGGCTTTACGTACTCCACAGAACACCAGAGTGGTCCGGATAAATAGTCGGGTCGCCCTTACTATACGACGACTTAAAATGACTCCCACTAGAACATGAAAATAGAAACCAGCACCTCTCACCGTTAATTTCTTTTTGCACCTTCTTCTTTTTTTTTCCGCCATGGCTCGGACCGTCTTGGGTAAGCCAGGGCTAGAAACCCAATATCGGACCGCAACAGGTCCTCGAACCATTCCATTGACCGACCCAAATGGCTCTCGCCTTCCGAAAGAAATCTCTATTGGGCGTGTGAACGTTTTCTCCAGGGACGCAAACTCTGTCATCTTCCATCCTAGTTGCCGGTTTTGGGTTGATAATGAGGTTGACGAACCAGATGCCCCGTGGCGAGAAGATTACGAAGCTTTCCAATGTTTCAAGACTTCGTATGCTTATGATCTGATCGGTCAAGAGCATCCAAGAATTGTCCCGTAGGTTTATAAAATCAATCAGTCATCTATAGACCTCTTTACTGATGCGAAGTGCAGGCGACTGGGTCAAGACCCTTGGACGGGTCTTCCCATACTTAGAAAACCAACATATGGGTCCCTCTGGAATTTCTTCGAGGAATACGCCTCCAAACTTTACACTGTCAGAGCCGAAGCCACATCCCCTAACGATCGCATCAAGCCGGAGTTCCTGCCTCTTATCTACCAGTGGAGCTTGCAGTTGCTGTCAGCCCTTGTGTTGATACACTCTCATAACATAGCTTATGGAGTCTTCTTTGAGGAGGCCTGCTGGATATCAGCAGAGTCCCTAGACATATCGCTGGCCGGCTTCATAGCATCAGATTTTCGTGATCCAGACAAAGGCTGGCAATTTCGCGGTGATTTCAATACCGGCGATGAATTCTCGCCAGAGTCACTCCCACCATCGCGGATGATACGGGACCCAACACTTGGGACTGACATGTTCGTGTTTGGTAACTTGATATACCGCATCATGACATCTTATGAGCCTGGCGAAGGAAGGGGTCACGCTCTAGGGGAAACGGCACGCTTGATGAGAGACGAAGACTGGGTGCCTGATCTTGAGGATGATTTTATGGGGACAATTCTACATAAATGTTGGCGATTCGAGTATAACACGGTGCAAGAGTTACAAAAGGAGGTTCAAGCACTTATCGAGTCTTATGGATGGCCAGTCAAGGGGGACATGCTTGAAGGGCTGGATATTGACCACATCAAAACGCTCCTTCAGGGCAGTATTACTGATAGTTAGACGTGAGCAGACTACTCATTCAAGCTCCATTTACATTTTCCTCGAAGAATTATAGCTTTGAGACTTTTAATTATTAAAGTTTAATAAGATCCACCCCGTGATGAGCCATCATCTCAAGGAAGTCCAAATCGTGACCTTAATGTCTTCAGTGCCATACTTTGATGTCGGACATGTCTGGTTGCACAATGAGAAAGGATAATGGATATTGGGAATGGAGGAAATAAGGCCTGCCTACCCCGCATGGTGTTATATGCATGAGGAAACACGGCTGGTTCTTGGGTAGGTATGGGCTAATCTTTGCGTGAGTTGTTCAACAGTCATAGCCATATTCTCAGAGCTTCGATTTGCAGGCTGGTTTCTCTTGATGCTGGTCTACCAGTCATTCAGTTTAAAGAAGGGCTATTTCAGGAGGTAGCAGGTCTTTTATTTGCAAAGAACCATCCCATGATTCTTTCAATTAATTGTTAGAAGTAAGGAAACCACTCATCTAAACTATACACAAGAAGGTAGTAATAGTCGCAGTTTATTCTAGTCCCGGATCTGTGGGGTAGGGTGATCCAGAAATCGACTAGTCTCCGCGGCATTTAAAGGGAGATGGACACCATCATGGTGCTAAAACATGGGGTATCTTGACTTAAGACCCGTCCCAGATGGAGTTGCTTCTTAATGTGAGGGGAAAGTGATCGGATATGGGGTCATTTGTATATCGGGAACCGTAAATCGATGCCGTGAATAAATACCGCAGTGCCAAGACTGCAGGCATTAAACGCTGATCGTTTTCCTCCAAGGAGACTGACCTTGATTATAAATTCCGTCTCTCCCCCCGTGGAAGATATAGAAAGATATCTCATAACTGATATGCCTTCAGTTGACATGTTAGGTTGATGCCTCAGCTCAACTGCGAATTGTATTTATGACCTTTCTTATAACCGCTAAACATAAGCGGCGCTCGAAAAACATGCTCTTCTCAAACCTCTCCTCCATATCCCTGCTATTTCAAGGACTTCCTGGGGTGTTCTCCAAGCCCACATGCACTGATGACACATTCCGTTCCGTCAAGCTGAACAATGCCGAAATTATTTTCATCAATGCCAACGTGTCAAGTATCGAACTACCAGAATTCCCGACCAATGAGTGGCCAATACCCTCTGGAAGCCCAATCACAGTCTGCAAGGTCACGGTCCAGTACACGCATCCTGGTTGGAATGATACCATTAACACATATGTGTGGCTCCCAGTCTCGGGCTGGAACGAAAGATTTGTTGGTGTTGGTGGAGGAGGTTGGTCAGCTGGGGATATTGCCGATCTTGGAACACCAGCCGCAAAAGGATATTCCGCTGTGACGACCGATGGTGGTCGTCCCATGGCAAGCAGACAAGAGCTTAATTGGGCGCTCACGAGTGCCGGTCAGATTAATTGGCCCCCCTTGCAAAATTTTGCAGCTGTGTCTTTGGACGATGCAGCGACCTTGGGAAAGGCTGTTACAGCAGCGTACTATGGTAAAGAGCCAAAGTACTCGTATTGGAATGTAAGTGATCACTGGAGGGGCGGTAGCACACACACTGACTTATCTAGGGATGCTCGACCGGGGGAAGACAGGGCCATATGATGGCGCAAAGATACCCAACTCAGTACAATGGTGTTCTAGCCGCAGCGTCTGCTTTCAATTGGGACAAATTTATTGTGGCGGAGTATTGGCCTCAACTTGTTATGCACAGTCTTGGTACAGTCGGTGTGCCCCAACGTAAGATGTGATGCTAACCAAACACAGGCTACTACCCTCCTGCGTGTGAGCTTGATGCCATCACCAAGGCTGCGGTTAAAGCATGTGATCCCGTTGATGGAGTTGAAGACGGAATCGTGTCCGACTCGGATGGTTGTGACTTTGATCCTATGTCGGTAGTAGGATCAACGGTTACCTGCGACCATCCTTCAGGTACCATCAAAGTGTCAGAGAAAGCCGCCGAGGTCGCCCGTTTGTCATGGCGCGGTCCACAAACTGAAGATGGAAAATTCCTCTGGTATGGGCTTGATAAATCTGCCCCTCTCTACGGATTGGCCAACACGGCTTGCGCCTCTTTGACAAATTGCACCTCGAGTCCCTTCGCCATCGCCAAAGATTGGCTAAGCACCTTCATTCAACAGGACCATTCGGCTGAACTAAAGGGCATGTCGCACGCAGAGTATAGCAGGCTCTTCCGACAATCTGTCAACCGTTTTGCCTCGGTAATGGGCACAGCTGATGCAGACTTGACCGACTTCAAGAAAGCAGGTGGAAAACTCATCGCCTGGCACGGAACAGCAGATGAACTCATCCCGTACAAGGGATCAGTGGACTACTACAAGCGCCTGCTCAACGAAGACTCAAAGGCGACGGATTACTACCGCTTCTTTGAAGCACCTGGTATTCAGCACTGCAAAGGTGGACCAGGATGGTTCCCGGGGGGTGCGTTCGATGCTCTGGTTCGTTGGGTAGAAAAAGGCGAGGCTCCTGATACTTTGTACGCAGAAACTGTTGGTACAGAGAAGGAGAGAGCCGTAGAGCTTTGTGCGTACCCGAAGAAGTTGGCATATCAGGGAGGCGATACAAACCGTGCTGCGTCATATGGCTGCAGATAGTTTAGAATGTTGTTGTAGATTGTCACATTTACTGTCTCGATCGTGCTAAATTTACATGTTTCCGTATTCTACTTATCAGTCAACAGGATATATTCAACATATCTATCTTCGTTTTCGAACAGTGACAACATGATAGTTCTTGAAACATGACTGACCCCACTAGAACAAAGGCTTTCAATCAAAGAGCCCAACAAACTCATCCCAGTTGGCCATATCACGATTGAACTGCTCAGGAGTGGTCCAGCTCATGTTATCACCTTCGTCGCCCGTCATCCAGCAATATGTGTAACCTCCGCCCTCAGGGTAGCGTGCTAACATACGAGCACGCTTTGCCTTGCCAGGATAAGGATCCGGACCCATGAGCTCATTACAGATATAGAGGTTCTCCTTGGGTAACCATCGCTCATAGAACTTCCTGAAGACCTCGAGATCGTTGATTGTCGTGGACTGGTTCACATGTCGCCCCCACCAAAAATCGTTGTTCTCTGTTGAGCAGTACTCGATACGAAGGATTTCCCACATAAAGTCAATTCTTCCGCCCTCATACACAGCACGTCGCTTGTAAGTTCCCGAGTCGCTACCAAGCTCGATGTTGAAGTGATCATAGGCAACCTTGTACTCAATAGTGAAGAACTTGGTTACCCCTTCGTTGGGATCTTTGCCGAACAGGCCATTGTTGATGGCAATGCTTTCTTTGTGCTCCAAGGCACTCATAAACGCCGCATAGACTTTCTTCTTTCCAGTGTAGTCTGTCGGGTCCTCTCGTCTGCCGTAGGTGATCTTCCTGATGTCGTAACCGAAATGCACATGGTCACCCTCCTTGATCAGGCGACACTTCTCTTTGCCTCTCCACTCGGTCAAGTACTTGATAATGACTAGCTTGGGCCGACCCGGTGCGGGGTCGGTATTTCCGAACGTGGCATTTGTGACATGGAGCGCCTCCCCTTTGTTGAGGGCATTTTCAAATACGCTTGCGATATCACGGCGTTTAGTGAAGCCAACGACATCACGACCCTCTCCGTATGTGAGACTTGTCACTGTAGCCCTGTTACTGTTAGTTGCTATCCACTTCTTTGAATCATGACTGACATGTTCTCAAGGCTGTTTTAAAACTTGTGGACTTTCGGTATAGTCGATTATATTAGAGTCTGGGTACTGAGAATTGAGAAGAAAGAAAGAACCATAAACGGACAGAAAGGAGGCACAACGCATTTTATCAGCTCACCATGAACTACACAAGGCGCACCACGAGAGTATGTTGGGGTAAGTTGCAACATGTGCCGTTTATCCACAACCTTGAGCTGTCTTCTTTACAGCTGATAAACACAAACTATTTACAACGACGTATTTCTGCCAGTAAGAAGTTCAACTCAGAATCTACTGGCAATAGTGCCAAGTCTTACTTCTCAGTTCAATCAATAGCGTGTTCAAATCCCGGCTGCTGGCACTAATTAAATTAAGCCAATCGTTGGCCTTATGAAGGAAGATCCCTGCATGATTAGGTGTCAAATCCAGTTAGCTTCCAATCAAGATACTCATCATGTTTGACAAATCCAGTTCCTTTGCCATGGGTAGACCAGCCGGATCAATGTGCTCAACACCGGAAGTCTGGAATAACCTGGACGACCAATGAGATGACAATCTCTTCACATGTCAATTACAGCACCCAAAACAATATTATACCCACTGCAATATTCGCATATTTATGTTGCTATAGAGGCAACCAGTGAGCTTAACCCGCTGCACTACCCACTGGTTCGCTCTACCAGAAACATCCTCCTCATGGTTAACAACCATATACGCCGCAGTGTCTACACGAAGAAGCCTCTTGAGGCTTCCTTGCTTTGCCTATTCTCAGTTGGTCGTTGCTTTCGGGGACGGTCCTTTGATGTGCCTCCATCCTAATAAGCCACCAGCTACCAGACCGTCCATGATGGTTCAGGTGTCAACACAATCTATCTCATGCCACAGCCTTCGTCACCCGTCATGTAGCAATACGTGTAGCCTTGGTCCTTAGTTTTGACATGTCCGCCCCACCAGAAACCCTCTTTGTCTCTAATCAGTACTCAACACGAAGAATTTCCCACACAATATTAACTGGTCTACCCTCGTAAACACAGCGTCTCTACCGGTACCTGGAACGCTAGCATTACTATCAAGTGACTACAAACGGCCTTGTAGACTGCCCAAGTCTCAACCTTTAGTTACAGGTACATGAGTAGGACCTGGATTCGGCAATTCGTCCTTTGGCCCTGACATTTTCATTGTGATCGACCAGCCTGGTTGGATTACCTCGTTCCAAACGGATGGTAGGATAATCTGACCATCAGGTCCAATGAGGTCATAGTCGCCCTCCATAATACGAGGCTCAAGATTAACGACATTCTTGAATGCTTGTCTGATAAGCGCCTCCATGTCCTATATTTTTGTTAGCATTCCATTCTTTCCCTGCGTTTTGTTTTTTATAATGATTATATACCTGCCAGTCTGCGCAAAGAGGGAAAGGGAAAGTGAATTTACGACCGATTGCATCTTTGAATCGAATCGGGGCCTGATCGGCCCTTTTCTTAGATTCCTCGAGCTTCGCCTTCGTTTCCTCTACAATCTTCGCTTTCAACTCCTCTTCAGTTTTTCCGTGCCTCCAAAATGATAATAAGTGTATGTATCCCCTATTTGCTCTTGCGGTATTTTCAATGGAAAAGCGTCATCCTTTGTCATGCCTGTTTCGCCTTGTTGTAGGCCTTGCGTCACGCCTTGCTGCCCTTCATCTTGTGATGTCCGGACCTTGGAAGCATCAGCCCCTCTTTCAAGCAGCAAACGCACGATACTCTCATGGCCATTTTCGACTGCCCAAGATAGTGGCGTCCTGCCATGACTATCTCTCTCGTTCACGTCAACGCCCTCGTCGAGTAGTGTTATGACTGTATTTGCATTCCCTCTCTCCACCGCATACATTAGTAACGCTCGGTTACTAATGGCCAAATCAAGCCGCTCCTGCTGCGAAGGTTCTCGATCGCTAGACCCGTTACTTGATCCATCTCCTACATCGGGCGCATCATCGCTAGTTCTGATCTCCAAGCCAGGGATTGAAATTGGTACTGATGCAAGTGAAAGCTGCTGTAAGTGCCTGGCGAGATGGCGACTGAAACCTTTTGCGTTGTCGTTTGTAGACGTAGGGTTCCAGCTGCTGCAGAGCGGACAGCTACCTGAAGCGAAGGTCTTTATAGGGCGCTCGCATGCTTCGACGATGAGAGGCATTTGAGTTTCTGTCACCATCCCCGGGTGGGACTTATTGAGATGTTTTCTGAACTCTTCAGAGTTAGGAAACGTGCTATTGGGCGAATTACACCAGCTGCAGTCCCACTGCCAGCGATGGGAGTTAGTTTCATGCTCGAACCACTCGCCTCGGGTTGAGAATGATTTATTGCCACTTTTGCAGCTTCTGATTGTACACATATATGGTTGAAGGTCAGTGAAGACATGTCTTCTGGAGTTGATGTTAGCAAATAACTTGGTAGTGAGCTTTATGCTACTGACTTCCATTCGTACCGGTTCGCCGCGATCTGTATGGTCCGACAATACGGACACTCAAAAGGCTCCCCGTATTGAAGTTGCACCCCATCAAGAGTCATGTCCGACAAATCAGGGATCGCACGTCCCGTACCTTCTTCGTACCCCAGACTCTGAAATGACGTGGCGGATGTGAATGCCGACATACCACTACTGGATACACCTTCCGGCACCTGACTCGATGCTTCCAAGGAGTCTGTCTCTTGATAAGTAGTAGCAATGACCGTGGCTGCATCACCGACACCAGACTGCCCAACGGATTCCTTCGCCAGACTTGCACGATGCTCCTGTCGGTACTGTATGATCTTGCGCTGCTTGCTTATGTTATTCCCAAGTCGCCTTGCGAGCCAGAGATTGGACTTTGCCTTGGGGAACCTATCAACTACATATGTGATATCCTGGGAACTTTCCAAAGTGAAATCATCGAGATCGAGAAGTCTTCCCCTAGGCTGTTGCTTCCGAATCAGGATTGATATCCCAAAAAGGTGGTTGATAGCCGAATGAATTCCAGCTATTAGCTCATCAAGTTCGTTGATAGTCCGAGTGTTTCCAGTCTTGAGGTCATCTGATGGAACTGAAGCCGATCGATTCGGGATACTGCCATTGAGGATAGCTAGAGCTGTATGGGCATCAAAATGTTAGCTGGTTCATTGGAGTAAAGCATCCAATTATCGCACCTCTATTGGCTGAAGAATACAGGTTTTCCAGTCCCAAGGCAACAGTCGTTCGCATTAGGGGCGCATCTCTCAGCCGATAATCGAGGGATTTCTTAGAGGTTTCCTGTTGCAGAGCTCCCAGGTTTGATGCCCATACTCTAAGTCGTCCTCGCTCATCTTCTAATGTAACTCTCAAGTCGTCGGCGATAGAACCGGTAACGTGAGTTATCGCTTGGTTCAAAGCGGCAACGCTTTTCTCACTCAAAGCAAACAGCGTGGGAGCGGGGGCACCCGCTAAACTCTCTTGTTTCATTCTGGAAAGGCGGCGACTAGTAACAGTTCTGACTAGCTATTGCTCGAGGGTCAACGCGACTAGATAGCTTGTAGTCAGTTACGCAAAGGATTCCACGTGCTCAAGGCATAACAGGAATTTCTCAATATTTCGACAAAGAATAAGGACGGACTTTCCAACTGGTTCAAACAGGCTGATTACATAAGATAATTACTTGCTGTGTAACCAGGCGATTACCTTACCCCGCACTCAAGTCCAGGTTGCTGTTGAACTCGAAAAACTATCAGTAATCGTGTTATCGGTCCAAACGGTAATTTCACGTCATGTCTGGGTTTGAAATCGTCGGCGTTGTGCTTGGCTTATTTCCGATCGTCTGTGATGGTGCTAAAGACCTGAAAGGTGTTGCAAAAGATGCTCAGTCTTGGTGGCAGTTCCAGAACTCGTTCGACGACTTCATCGGGAGACTCTACACAGAGCGTGTGTTTTTCGACCAAGTCATTGTGGCTTTATTAGATCCGCTGCAAGAACTCTCGAACCAGGAGCTGGAAGCTCTTCGGTATAACACCAACCCGAGCCTCTGGCATGACCTTCGTATCAAGGAAATGCTCAACCACAGGATTGATCTGTCACATCGCGAATGGTTCATGAGACACATGAAAGATATCACTGATGCCTTGGCGGAGTTACGAAGTATGCTACCATTCGAAAAGGTGAGAGTTCCATACGCCATAGGCTGAGGTACATTCGATAGGTAGACAGTCGTTGACGAAGTAGCACAAGGCCTATCAATTGGATAGCACCGACTTAGAAAGCACTCTTTTCAGGCTTAAAATTAGCTTCTCTCACAAAAAAGATGAGCTTCTTGGAACTATCAAAAAGAGGAACGAGGAGCTACGCAACTATCTCAACATGTCATCACAACTCCATATGAGTCGAACCTCAATTCAGACGACGACGAAAGAGACGATAAAGCTGGCAAGATCTCTTAGAAAACAGCAAGAGCAGGCGGAGTCGGTTTTCAGTGGCTTCAAGAGTCGTTGGATCTGTAACTGCAATCTTGACAATTGTCATTCATGCGGTGTTTCCACAGAAGGATCAGATATGAAGCTCCTTTTAAATGGCGCGAGAAACCAGCATCTCAAGATTGAGGTGGTAGTGCAAAGCGAGATGCCACGTTTGAATGAATTATCCTTGGAGCCACCAACGGTACCTACACAAGCTGACTTGGAAGACCTGACGCATCAATCGCTGAGGAAACGCATATTCAAGAACATGAGAAAGCAAAGCAGGAGCATTAGTAAATTAGTACCGTCAACCTTGGTGACCCTGTCCAGCTCCACCAATACGAGGTCGGACATCACATACAACAGCGACTTTGAAAGGGCACCTGAGAAGCTGAAGAAAAGGTGTGTTCTG
The DNA here is from genome assembly GCA_014899045.1 of Fusarium palustre. Lineage (NCBI taxonomy): Eukaryota > Fungi > Ascomycota > Sordariomycetes > Hypocreales > Nectriaceae > Fusarium > Fusarium palustre. The sequence continues at coordinate 294,533 of JAAVUH010000031.1, read as the reverse complement.
CCGACTGCATATTGCAATAAAGCTAAGGAGGTACAATTCACGAAGCACTGATGGATTGTTCATGAAGCATCTTGTTGTTGAGATTTTGCTAACCCAAAGATGTGTTTAGACACCAGCAGGAAGATAGTACAAAGATTGCACGGACTTCCAAAGTTCAGTTCAACTTGCCTCCAGAACCGGTCACAGCTCCAACTTCTCTCTCCGCTGTTGACCGCAGAGATCAGGCAATCAGCGACATGTGTCTCACAATCGACACGCCAAGTCAGAGATCTTGTCTTGGGTTCTTAGAACTATCGGATGCCAAACTGTTCTTACATCTTGACCCCCAGAATTATCCAGAGCCCCTCCAGATGCAAAGTTTCGATGAGTTCCTTAGCGAACGCCATCCACGTGATTTTCGTCTGCAATTGGGCCTAACAGTCGTCATGCTCATCCTCAAACTCGGCCCATCATGGATTCCAGAGACGCCACTCAAATCCTCACTCGTCATACTGCAAACGCCAGGGTGTCCCCCACAGCCCTTTATATTGCATCCCTCGATCCATGCAAGGCTTGCATCAACATCGACGACGGAATTGGAGAAGGAGAAAGCGAAGTCGACATTTCTCGCGCTCGGGATCATCCTGCTTGAGCTGCTCTTCCGTAAAAGCCTAGAGCAACAGTCTTTTTGGGCGACATTTACCGATAACGGAAAACGACACGAGTTCACTGATTTTGCCGCGGCGAGTAGGTGGCAGAAGGATGCTGTATATGAGTACGGAGAGAAGGTTGCAAATGCTATTAGCAAGTGTGTGAACTACACTGTTGATAACTCGGTAAATCTACGAAGAACAGAGTTTTTACAGGAGGTATGGGAGAAGGTTTTAAGACCGATTGAAGAGACTTTAGCATGTTCCAGAGGTGTGTGATAGTATTTCATAATGCCTCATCCAGGGCGAACTAACTGTATCCATGTTGAGTCTCTGGTTGATTTGATGACAATTCTTCCAGCGCTGCCATACATGACATTAAAAAACGGTTGGACTATGATTAAGCTCGTTTGCTCTATTGTCAACGCTGTGACTTACGAGGAATTTTCTGCTTGCGCAGACGTATGATACGGCAGCTACATAACTAGTTAAAAAATGAACAGAGGCTTACATTGCCTCTCAATTGTACAACAATTCATATGGCGCTGTGACAATATTTTAGACTATAGAGTCGATGCTATGGGGCTCGAAAGTGATGCCTTCTTGATATTACAGGGTATTAATTGAATGCATTCTATTAAATCTAACCTAGAGGTACACCTCACTTTTCTTCGAGCTGATCGAACTAAAAAAGACTCGATAAGGAATAGCAAAGTGTTATTAACGCCCAGAGAAAGGGAAAAACTTGGCCTAGATTGATAACACAATTAGACAGAAAATAGCCACAAGACGGTCTCGTTATACCCTACAGGCTGGAAGACTATTGTTGCAACGCACTCAGACCTTGACTCTATCAACCAACTGCCTGTTTTATTCCTCCTGAATTATTGGTTATTTTAAAAATCCATCTCGAACCACTACTTTCATTCCCACTCGTATTTTTACTGTTATTACTATAGCGCAAGTGAGATTTGCAAAGACTCCAAAGTAAAATGTGTTGTAATTTAATAAAGTAAATTATAATTATTCTATCAGTAAGACAAAAGAAGAATTAGGCAAAATGATCGATCCTCGCTTGCGATCTTCTCGCTTCGTCCTCAGCACTATGTTGCATAAGGATGGTCGTGTTGACGGTGATGCCGGGTGTCTTGTCCGAGCTCGCCGCACTTCGTCCCGCTATCGACTGCACTGACTCCTTGAACAGTTCATCCTGTGAGTCGTTATTTTGTGTTCCTCCAATTACGTTGGTAGTGATGCGGCTGCGGTCCGTTCGTCGTGTCTGGTTTCGACCGGTAGAGGAGAGTTCGTAGCGTCCAGCGTAGTTGGAGCCTGTGCGGGCAGAGGACATTTGGCCGAGGAAGAGGGTTCGCAGAGCTGTGAGAGAGGCATTAGTGGAAGGCTCTTATGTCATCTTACAGAGTCGACTTACGAGGTAAACAAGTGGCGATGATGGCGACGGCTGTTTCAATCATGGAAACAGTGCATGTTAACATGGTCTCGTTCTTCTTAGAGTAGTAAGCTCGGATAACTGCGATGATTAGCCTAGTTGACATTTCGAGGAAAGGCAACATACTGCTAGCAACAACTACAAGGAAACCAAGAGCAAAGATGGCGGCGACACCAATCTTTTGCTTCGTCTTCATCTGCAGTTGGAGAACCATGGAAATGGGCAAACTGATAGCTGTAGTATGTTAGGTAGGTTCAACAAGAGCAATCGTTGCTTATACTTACTGACGATATCAGTGCCGATATTTACTAGGTTCAGTTAGCGATGTCCGTGCGACTTGACAAGTGCGTACTTACGTATAACAGTCAACCAATAATTCCTCTCAGCTTCCTTGGGGTCGCACTGGTCTGTGCTCATTGTCAGTCTTGTTTCTTCATCGAGTGTTTGTGCAACCTACAATTCGGGTCTTGTGACCATCGCTTGTCGTGAGGAAAGCACTGGAAGATGATGTGAAAGAAGATGGCGGCCCAAAAACACACCAAGAGTCCAAGCGTGATGTTATAGATAGTCTGTAGTCTGGTTCCAGGAGCGGCGAGTCGTTTATAAAAGAGGACGAGGGCGATCTTGATAGCCCATAGCGAAGTCACGTAAAGAATCGATCCGGGAACAATCATCTATACCATGTCAGCGAAAATAGACCTCACATTCGGATTAGTAGAAGCTTACCTGCATCATGCCCTTGAACTGTTCAGGAGTCGCGCCAGGAATATTCGCCATACCCAAATTCCACATGTGTTGCTGGATGATAAGATCGCCTATCAAACAGAATGCAGACAAGACAATGAAGCCATCGTCAATCTGCAGAGACCCGAGCTTGCGGACACGAATCCACAAGCGAAGGATCAAGAAAATGCAAGCAACCACGGTAGAGATGTACCAAGACACCTAAACAAAAGTGGTGTCAGCATCCGTGAAGCGAAAGAGAAAAAAAGCAAAGACGCAAAGAAAATGGATCAGCAACTAAAAAAGGGACCCGGGATCCCCAGCAGAAAAAAAGAACTTACCACTTGACCGAGACCCTCTGCCATTGCAACGTCCGCACGTAGATCAATCGCCAAGGTGAAAAAAATATTTTTAAACTTTTAAAGCAACACCATCAGACGCAGAAAATGGGAAGGGGGACATGCAGGTAGTTAACTGATTATTCCCAGCTCTTTGGTAGCGGCCCCTGAACCATGCACCTCGAAATCTTTGTCTGAACATAGCTCGGAAGATTTGTCAATAACGTATTCCTGGCGCCTCCCGTCAGCCCATTATGAGTGATAGCAGCGCTTTGGGCTCCCCAAAGGCGTTAATGTCGTGGAGAAAGCACCGGACGGTCCTAGCAGTTAGCCCCGAAGTCAAAATGCGTGCCAAGTGGAACAGTTCCTGACACGGCTGCCACGACTCCCCAATTATGGAACTTGGCACATCACTAGCTCAGGGCCATTGCGGTGGTTCAAGTGCTGTGTCTGGAGGATGTGGTCTGTTATGACCGAAGCTAAGGCATGTCCTCGGCTCGTTGCTACCAATATCATGATCATGTTATTAAACAATTGTGTTTTATTCCACTCAGCAGATCTTAGCGAGTGCGGAATATTGGAATTTCTCGCAAGCCGTTCCTAGCGTGTCTTCGTTTAATCTGACCCGCCACATAGTAGATCTAGCGCAGCCCGTTCCGCGCCGAAGGATCCTGGCGCAGATTCTTTCCCAGGAACACGAAGAGATGATCTCCGTTAGGCATCAAATGCAACCTATGAAATATTCTGAAAGCCGCGGGTACAGCTATCCGTCCCTCCAACTTAACCTGTACCGGGTTAGAGAAGTCAAATTTGTGCGCGACCTAGAAAAGAATGAAAGGGCTTAGTTCCGGGTAACATGGCTCTATTGGATAGAAGTCTCCAAGGATGGAAAAGTCACAAAGAAGATTTGATAAGACGATAAGACTTTTCCAGCTAAGCGAGGTGCAAGACATGAGTCGGTTCCAGAATGTACGCCGAACCGAGCATCCAGAACGAAGAACGAAGGCGGAGACGAGTTTGCCGATCCGAACCTCTTCCGGCCAACTACCCCTGCAATTATTCCTGCACAAGATTTGAGATCGTGAAACGATGGGAAAATGATGCAACTGATCTGCGACAGCCAGGGCACGAGGCTGATCCTACCGATGTCACATCAACTTGAAGCTTGTTCGAGATAGTTAGAATGTAGATGATGGTTTCGGTTCTCGAATCTGATCTTGCAATCTACATTTAGCTTTTGGGCTAGATTTTGTCATGTTGGGCTAAAGGGAGGGGACTTTTCTTCCGGTGCAAAACCCGTCGGTGAATTTGAAGGCTACACTAATACTTGGCCCCCTTTCTTTTTCTCACGTTCGAGAACGCCATAAAGCACGTTCTATGTCTCGGGGTTAGTTCAGACTTATCTCAGCTTTTGTCACTTTTGTTCGCCGGTCGCCAAGCTACAAATGGTTAGTATTAGGGCACTAACAATAGTTCGCCGGTCCGACAACCGCGTTAAAGTCCGCTTCATCCGGACAGGGTCTTTGCGTAGCATTGAATAATGGATTGTCTACGCTGCGACGCTGTAGGGCAGGTCTAGATCTGATGGAATCTGGGTAATGCTACGATTGTTGCTGTCTGACGTTGTATTCAAGAAGGATACCTGCCTAAATCAGACGAACCATTACTCCAAGATACCACGTGGGTTGCAGTCGATCCGAGTCTTTTGCATGGTTATGGTTCTGACAAGACCCTGCAACGCCTGCATGCGTCTAACATGGTTCTTTATTCTCGACTCCACTGCCGAGCCCGCTGCAACGTCTCCAATAAGTTAGCAACCCGACCCCTTTTCGGAGATTCCGCCTTATTCCTCAACGCCACTGCGTCACTTTTTTCTCTTTTAAATGGCCTGCAGGAAGCAGGAGATTCGCATCGTCTATCATCCACCTCTCTGTTTCAGCCCAAAGCCCGTTTGTCCCCGTTTTCCGCTCCTCACTTAACCTCCTTTGGTAGAAGATAATCCTCCCAAGATGGTCCTGCATAACTCTATCTTCACTCTGGCCACGGGTCTGACCCTGGCTGCTTCGTGTGTCGTTGCAGCTCCTCCCGCCCCTCCTTGCTCACCTCTTCCCCCAACTGCTGTCCCTCAGGGACAGATTGAGGGCTTCCGCGATGCTCACTGCAACGCTGTTTACCTGGGAGTGCCCTTTGCTGCATCCACTGGTGGACAGAACCGGTAAGATGACGAACAAATTGCCGGAATAAGGTTCGCATTAGGCTAATACCCTGCAGATGGAAGGCCCCTCAGGACCTTCCCAAGTCTAATCGTCCTATCAAGGCCAAGGCTTACGGACCAACATGTCCTCAAGCCATCAGCAATGATGCTTTCACTCGTCAAGATGAGGACTGCTTGAACCTCAACATCTGGGCCCCCAAGAATGGAAAGAACCTTCCTGTAAGTCCCACTTTGATGACATGTCGATCGGATCAGTTACTAACATCTCCTAGGTATTCGTTTACATGTATGGCGGTGCCATGGTCACTGGCTCCAGCAGCAACCCCCAGATCCAGGGTACCAACTTTGCCCGCAATGGAGTTGTCTATGTCAACTTCAACACCCGAGAGAGCATCTTTGCCTCTCCTCACTCTTCTGAGTTGAAGGATGCTCAGCCAAATGAGACCCAGAACTTCAGCATCTTGGATGTTGAGAAGGCTCTTGACTGGGTTCACAAGAACATCAAGGGTAAGTTGACATGACTATCTGACGAGTTCACACCATACTAACTCTCTATAGCATTCGGTGGCAATCCTGACCACATCGTCTTCGGTGGCCACTCTTCCGGTGGTGTGCAGGTCGATCACTACCTATGGAACAACCCCAAGACCTTCCTCAAGGGAGCTGTTGAGATGAGCGCCAACGCCGTCTCCGGTCCCGCCTATGCTCCCGTCGACGAGGCTCTCAACGCTGTCGCCGAGGAAGTTGGTTGCCCCAAGGCTGGAAACGCTCAGCTCGAGTGTCTCCGCGATGTCAACCTTTTCGACTTCCAGACCAAGAACTTCAACTCCACCTTCAACACCTGGTTCACCCCCGTCATTGACGACATCACCCGATTCTCCGACTACCAAGCCCGTCTTGCTTCCGGCGGCTACGCTTCTCAGGTCCCTCTGCTGACTGGTACTTCCAACGGCGAGGGCACCATCTTCAGCCTTGTCTACGGTGCCGAGAACAGTGATTTCAGCTCTTGGATCAACACCTTTGACGCCGACAGCGCTCACATTCCTGATGATGACCTCATTGCTGCCTACAACCCCGCTGATTACGCCAGCGAGTCTCTTCGAAGCGGTATCCAGTACGGAGATGCTCGTTTCAACTGCCCTGTCGATTATCTCCTTGACCTCCGTAGCCAGGAGCAGAAGACTTGGGTCTACCGCTTCTTCGGTGCCTACGACAACGTCGTCGGACCCCCCAACACGGCTCCCACTCACGGCACCGAAGTTCCCTTCTTCCACGGTGGTAACGAGTGCTTCAAGTCCCTGCAGGGTGTTACCACTGCCCAGCAGCAGCTCGCTGACTCCATCCACAAGTGGTTTGTCGCCTGGATCAAGAACCCCGCTGCTGGCCCTGGCTGGAACACTGTTGACCAATCTGGCGAGTTGGTCAAGATTGGCGTTCCTGGTGATGAGCTTACCCTCGAGAAGGCTACACGAAGTGACTTCAACGGCGTCTGCCAGGCTGTCTACAAGCCCAACATGCCCAAGTACCCCGTCGTGCAGTCTGTTGCCTCTATTGCCGAGGAGCTCTTGGCTTAAAAAGTACATGATAAAAGTTAAACAACGGTCAATGACATGCCTCCGAGATATGACGTGCAGCATTTTATAGATTGATAGACACTAGAGCGACTTATGACAACGCTCAGATAATAATAATCAACATATTTGGCTCGAATGATTCTGATACATTGTAATGGTTGAGGCGATTTTGTGACATAAATTTCTTTTTCACCTCCACATTAATACAGGCTTTATTACGCCCCCGCTCTCCATATCCGCGAAAGCCTTCTCATAGTCTACGATGTCGTAGTGCTTGACTAGCTTCTCTAGAGGCAAGTCTCCCCGGGAGTGCATGTCGATCAATTCAGGGATTAACTAGCATCGGATGAAAGTCAGTAATTTTGTATCCACAAGGACGTTAGAAGGTAACGAATGCCATTCTTGTCAAATGGAGCATGGCTTCCTTCAAGACAACTTACGATTCCCGGATTACTGTCGCCCTCGGAACACCCAACATATTCTTTACCATACGTCAGATGGCTCATGATGTCGATTTTAGCAGTGGCCGTCCCTCCAGGAGCACCGACAGTCGCTGCTCTTCCTCTCATTCCCAAGGCTGCCACCATAGTTTCTATGATGGCTGGGACACCAGTGCAGTCAACCGCAAAGTCGACACCAACAGGGGGGCAAATATCTCGGATGCTCTTGATGATATGTTCCTGATCTGGCCCAAGCACACTGTGTGTCGCGCCCAACTCTTTTGCCAGTTCAAGCCGTTGAGTTTTAAGATCCACGGCAATAATGGTGCCTGCCTTTCGAGCTTTAGCACCCATGATAGCCGCCAAACCAACCGATCCTGCCCCAAACACAGCGACAGAACTTCCAGGCTTGACGTTCAAGGTATTGAAGATAACCCCAATCCCGGTTTGGATGCCGCATCCGAGAGGCGCAAAGAGCTCTAGTGGTGTTTCTTGTGCGACCTTGACGAGACTTGTTCGGTGAACTATGGTGTGTCTGGCGAAGGAGCTCTGACCAAAAAATCTGCTATACATGGGTTGCTTATAGCCATCTCTGGTGATGGACGTGGTCGCTGAGCCATCCGCGCGCTTCCCTCCAAAATTGTAGATGTTGAAGGCGTAACAATAAGCTGGGTGGTTCGATACGCAGCCAGGGCAAGTTTCGCAAGACGAGAATGATAGAAGCACCTTGTCTCCTTTTGATACGTTCGTGACACTAGATCCTATCTCAAGGACAACGCCTCCGCCTGGAATAAATGATATAAGTATTATTTAATCAGCTGTTCAATCAGAATACTGGCTTACCTTCGTGACCAAGGACAGCATTCTTATCACATGGTAATTTGCCGCTGGCACAAGCCAAATCTGTATGACAGACTCCCGAAGCATGGATTTCGACAAGCGCCTCATCAGGTTGTAAAGAATCTAGATGGACTTGCTCAAGCTTGAAGTGTCCGTCAAGATTGGGTGCGACGAGTGCTGTTGTCGTTCGTGACATGATGGGAACAATGCGGGGAGTGTGGGTTAGTTTGATCATGATTCATTCTCCAGCCCAATTTAAGGACAATTGCAGACTGTCTTTTTTGTCTTGGTGATAAATAAATTATTTGCCGTCACAAAATGCCGGTCGGAGGCGATGTGGGGTTGTCATGTTGATCTTCCGCCACTCCATCCAAAAAATCCGGGGATAGAAAGGAAGCGAAGGAACGCGGACAAGGATTGATAGGCCTAAGCTTTAACAGAGATTCGAATATAATTAATGAATATGGACATTTTGAAACCCTGTAATCAAGTCGTTCACTTGAAGCATACTTGTCTGGTCATATTGTGTCAAAATGGGTTCATGCGTTACCGAAGCCGCGTTAATCAGATCGTCGTCAGAGTTCGGAATAGTATCAATGGAAGCGGAAAGACGGTCAACCAGTAATTTGGCAAGTAGCCAGTACTCTGGAGAATGACACATGAACCCAACTCTCCTCCAAAGGTCGATTGGCAAGATATTCTCTTTATCCACCATAACGTGTGGCGGTGAGAAGGAGAGCCCGTCTGAATATGTTTCCCAAACGCTCTTCCAGTTACCCAATGCGTTGTAGACAGCCTGAAGTTGATCATGGCCGCCAAATGAGTTTTGGTGATGAAATAACAAGGCATGGAAAGCTGACGTTTCGATCAGTAAACTTCGAGAAAGGATTTCTTAGAACGTACCTGATACGACGGCAAAAAGATTTAGCGGTCCAAGGTCAGCAAAACATCGCTGCATTTCAATAGGAATGGGACTCTTGCAAAAGCTCTCTACGACCTGGCGAAAAGTGATTTTGCATATCGGCGCAGACCGAGATTGCCAGTTGCATAGTTCTCGACGACATTCTTCACTCGTAGTGGCTTGAAAAGCTGCCTCGGGAGATGCCATATGCATACTCATCTCCTTGATGACCATCCTGGGAGGTAGATTATTGAAGATGACGAAAGCATGATCCAACAGATATATCCAGAGAAAAACTCTGCTTTTTTGTCAATCACCGACAAATAATGAAGGGTACGACAGTAGATCCTACCTTATGAGCTGTTCCTTCGCTGCAAAGCCTGCCCAGTCGAAGTCGTCACAGGAAACAGTAGAGTAGTCAGGATGTTTTGCAGACATTATTCCAAAGTCCCTAGCCATCTAAAAACTGATTAGTAGATGGTTCTCGTTCAACCATGGCCAAAGAGTCACAATACCGAAATGACGGTACTGAAGCGAAATCGTCGAATTCTCCTCTTGCTCGCCTCAGTGCCTTCCCAGCCTTGGTACAGACACACAATATACGCTGCCTGGAGTGCTTGTACTCTTGAAACGTCCGTGGCTGAATCTAGGGTCTGAGCATTTTGATCACCTTGGGAATCGCGACAAAAGTCGTCGTCTGTAAAGATCATCTCTTCAACACAGTTGAACCACATCTTGGCCTGTTCGTTCTCTATCATGTCGGGAGAGACACTTGCACCTATGTAAGTTAGACACAGAAACGGAGTCAGACCAGAGATGACATACCAATCAGTGCCATGGCGGCTAGTAATGTGGGCTTGACTTTCACTGGTTCAAATGTAGGTCGGTGAACAAAATTGACATTGGGATGCCAGATATGCCAGTACAATGTGAGAAATTTCCGAAGGTTTCGTGGAGAGAAGAACTGCATGCATGCCTGCTCCAGAACAGGCGACCATCCAAGTTCAACTACACTGTTACGAGGCTTCAATGTGACTATCTCCTTAATGTTCAGAAGTATCTGGTGAGTTTGGATGATAAGTGGATCTTGCAAATCCAGTGGTTGCAAAAAGGCAAGATTCAATAGCTGGGCATTGACGTTTGGCGAGGAAGCCGTGCAACGTTCGGTCTCGAGAAAGGACTTGACTACCTCAATTCTCTGGTCATGAGTCCCGCAATCGAATGAGTCGACTAACCCACTTCTCTTGGTGAAGTTGTCGAGAAAATGAAACTTGTAGTTGTCAAGCTGAGTTTGACTGTTCCCTAATGGTAACTGGACGTTACCGGTGGTTAGATTGACAAAGTCCAACCAGTCTTGATTGCCATGCGAGCCTTCGAGCATATCTGATACCGAAGTGTAGTTCCCAAGATAGTCGAATAGTGAATCATCTGTAGAAACCGAAGTGAGGGGCTCAGCTCCGTTCCCAGCCACTACCAGTGCCTGATTGTCCATTCTCTGGCTGGATCCGTCACCATTGCAGGGATTATCACCCTTTGTCGTCACACGAGCTGTAAAAGAATACAAACACTCGACTGACTTTCGACGGCAATGTTCACACGGCTGGCCATTGCTACATGCCTTCTTCTGCCGGACACAAAAGTCACATGCCCTGCGATTAGTGGCAAGCGATGCTCCAATACGGACCTTGGTCTGGCACGTCAAAGAATGCCTCCGAAGAACATCAGGTCTTTGATACGATTGGTTGCATATCCCACATCGATAAGGTCGGACTGCACTGTGGGATGCAGCGTGGCGATACAGATGTTCACGTCGTTTGTAGGTCTTGGGGCATTGAGAGCATGCATAAGTGACGTGTGGAGGAGGTACAGTGTCCGACATTGAAACCAGCTGTTGTATAGAGCGAAATGAGACTATAAGCTTGGGAGTATCGAGGAGGATTCTGGTAGATGGCTCCGCATTCTTGTCCCGACTTCACAACCGATCCGCGCATTCTAGATCGCGGGGAAGTGGGGCCGGGACGAACCACCCTCCGGTCGGAGTCGATGTGGGAGACGAATCAGAGTGGAAGAGACAACCATCAGAAACGGTACGTACTGCACAATCATATGCGGAGGAGTCTTGTGTACCATATTCCCCAGATGTGCAACATGAGAGATTAGCTTTTCCCTTGCGCCAATATCCCACATCCTTTCCGCCTACCAGGTTTGTGGACGGCATTTCTATAAAATGGCACCAGAATGTCCTATTTCCCACAAGAACAATGGACCACTTCATCTACCAACTCGGTTTTCGAAACATGCTCACTCTACAACTATTCTTTCTCGCGCTGGGCGCTGTACTGATTCGTCTTCTCTTCACTGGCAGAAGACCCAAGAATTACCCACCTGGACCCCCTACAATACCCGTTTTAGGCAATATTCATTTGGTACGTGATGCAGCCTATACGAGACTTTGCAGGCTTTTGACTGAGTTTAATAGATGCCAAAACGTGATGCTCATTTGCAATTCCGCAAATGGGCAGATGAGTATGGACCTGTCTACAGTCTTATTCTCGGAACCAAGCCATTCATCGTCTTGTCAAGCGCTCAAGCCGTCAAAGACCTTTTGGATAAGAAGAGTGCCCTATACTCTGATCGACAGGAAATGTACGTTGGTCAGGTACTTAGTAGCGGTGGTCTCCGACTTCTAATGATGGTTCGTAATCCTCCGATCATATCTTTCTTAGTAGGGAACACGAACTGACATTCATCTCCACAGGGCTATGGTCAGACTTGGCGTTCAGTGGGTTCGGCCGATTCTCCAGCATGATGACTGAGCTAACATACGTTGGTAGTTCCGCAAACTTGTCCATTCCCTTCTCAATGTCACAGCAGCCAAGAGCTATGTACCATATCAAGATCTCGAGAACAAGCAAATGCTATACGAGCTAGTCACTTGCCCAGACCAATTTCTTCAAACTATTCGCCGATACTCCAACGCCCTCACAACCACAATGGTCTTTGGTTGGCGCTCACCCGTGTACCAAGATCCCAAGTTGGTGCAGTTGTTTGATGGCTTCGCCGAGTTTGCAGAGATCAACCAAACTGGCATTGCCGCCCTACTGGATTCTTTTCCGGTCCTGAGAAAGTTACCTGACTTGTTGCTCCCAGTGCAAAAGAAAGCTAAAGAGCTTCATAAGAAGGAAAAGGATTTGTATCTTAGCCATTGGTTGAAGGCGAAGCAAGACATTGCCAATGGGACTATAAAGCCATGTTTCTGTGTCGGCCTGGCTGAGGCTCAGGAAAAAAGCAATTTCGATGACGATCAGGCTGCGTATATCTCTGGGACACTCCTCGAGGCAGGATCAGACACAACGTCCAGCACGCTCTACGCTTTTGTGCAAGCTATGCTTCTATACCCCGATGTTCAGAGAAGGGCGCAAGACGAGATCGACAAGGTGGTAGGCAGCGCGCGAATGCCCAACATGGACGATGAGTCAAGTCTGCAGTACATTCGTGCGTGTATGAAAGAGACACTTCGGTGGATGCCGACGACCATTCTTGGAGCGGTCCCTCACGCAGTGACACAGGACGATACTTACAGTGGCTACCTCATCCCCAAGGGAGCTGGTGTACTGAATAACGTGTGGGGAATCCACATGGACCCTGAACGCTATCCCAGCCCTCGGCAGTTCAACCCTGAGAGATACATAGACGATTTGCAAAGCCTTGCAGATGCCGCTGCCAATCCAGACGCCTCGAAACGAGATCAATTTACTTTTGGTGCCGGTCGTCGTATTTGTCCTGGAATTCACGTGGCAGAGCGAAGTTTGTTTCTGGGCATGTCGCGAATTCTGTGGGCGTTCAATATTGAACCTGTCTTGGACGACATGGGAAGGCCAATCCTGCCTGATCCAGATAAGCTGACGCAGGGTTTTGTGTGCATGCCGGAAGAGTTTCAGGCCAAGATTGTACCGAGGTCAACGGGAACGAGAAACCTTGTGGTAGAGAGTTGGAAGAATGCTGAGACAGAGCTACTCGATCATGAGACAAAGCAGTGGCGATAAGGGGCGGTTGAGAGTAATGTTGGATGTGATATAAGGGGGGCAAATTGCCAAATTTAGTGTTCTTGAGACGTTCTTGAATTCTCTGATTACCTAAGTGCCATTTCGAGAATTGATGAAATAAGTGGCTTCAGCCTCGATGACCATCTCTAATCAGCCAGAAGCATACATTTCATGTAGAACTGCGAATTGGCGGCAGATGCTTGCAAGTTAAACGCTGTGTTCTGTGAAAAGACAAGATCAAAAAAATAAATCGCAACATAGTCATTCTGGAGATTGAATATGTCAGTTTGGAGAAAAAGTATGATCATGCTGGGGATCGAACCCAGAATCTTCTGATTCGTAGTCAGACGCCTTGCCATTGGGCCACACGACCTTGTGGCTTTGCAGTTGATACTAGCCTCTATCACGACGGCGTCCAGAGCATCGACTGGTTGAGTTTGAGTGATAGGTCTTGAGGGACACAGAATTGGGTCATCCGGTGGTGTTTGCATGGGTGAGATATGGGCTGGGTTAGAAACGTTGTTTCTCTGGTAGAGCTTGTATTTCCAGAGTCATTGGCCGTCTAACGTCAGCTGACATGTTGCGAGATGAATACATTCAAAGTCTACAGGTATTTTACGAACGGCCAAGATGCCATTGCTTGACATGTTCAGTATCGGAGACATTATCAATATCTCTACGAGCCCATGTAGTCATATGTAAAGACCAGGGGATCCTGCTGATGGAAAGTCCTGATCCTCTTCTCTAGTTTACGTTTGATCTCTTTATGCTACACAGTTCTCACTCAAACAAAGACAGACTTGCCTAGGACGACTTTGACTACTGCGATCTATCATGCTTACGACGTAAACAGCCGTACGTGAGTACGCCTAAGGCAATGATGAGAGAGTAGAGAAGGCACAGGGCAAGCGGAGTCTTCCGATGATTCTGAGCCTGGATGGGATAGGGCCTAGTCAGTTCAAGGTTTGCTCTAGTGATGGCCACTTAAAAGCCTGGTACGAGAATACGTCTTACCTAGCTTTGTCATGATAGAAAGGCCTTCTTCAACGAGGACCTGATATTGGCTTTGTATGTGACAACACTACCACTCGTGCGTGAAGCAAGAATACGCCACCATCATGAAAAATGAAGAAAAAAACTTCAGTCACCTCCCTTCAATTTTAGTAAAGATTCAGTGAAAGCTAAAAAGGAAAACTGATGAGACTGGGACTCGAACCCAGGAGGATTGCTCCACCAGGAATTGGTGTTAAGGTTAACCTTAACCTGGCGCCATAACCAACTCGGCCATCTCACCGATGATTTAGTGGTGTCGAAGAGTTCAATGATCACTCCATATTGTTCATCCCACCCTGCTGCATCTATTGAGTGATATGGTTCAGAGAAAAGAAACACTGCACCATATATGCACTTTTTCGAATATTATTTCGTTTTTTCGCTAGACACCTATTTTTCATTATTTAGGAACACTGGACGCTGTCCCACCTGTTCCTTTTTCTGTTGCAATAGCAGTCGTCTTGATAGATATATGCGCCAGTGACCGTGTCCTGAAGATGTCGCTGTTTTGCTCTGGATCCGTATTTCTGTAACCTCTTTTGGATATCATAAACCTGTGGGCTCCTCGCAATAACTGCCGGATATTAGGCATGCAGCCCACCACAACACCCATGCACAGTTCGATGTAAGCCCACAAGGCCGCTTTCACGCCTTCTGGTAATACTGGTCAGTGTCGGTCAAAAAAAGGCAGATTCGTAAAGATGATCGATTACCTCCAAGGTCTCTCGCTGTTTGGTACTTGATCAGATAGTAGAATCTGGTTGTGCCGGTACCTACGATTCTGGAATTGTTATTGACTTTTGTCCAGCTCGAAATGACAATATGAAGTGTAGCGGTACTCACATGATTCCACAGCTAAACATAGCCATTACGCCGATCTTCTTTCGAAATTTGAGTCCCAGGTGGTAGAGCTGTGTAAGAGGTAACATAACCATCCAAATGTCCAGTGCCATGCTAAGAATACCATGAGTCAGGTACAACTGCTTGTCACTCAACACATCGCCATGTGGGTGTGAAGTAGTTTCTCCCGTCCAATTTAATGAAATGGGATTCTTCTGAAGAAGTATCAGTATGACATATAAAGTGGCTGAAGCAAGATTGATGAATTGGGTAACCCAAACAGCGATTCGAAACTTGTGGTCTGCAAAGATCCGAAGATAAAAAGCCAAAATGGAAGCTTTCACTAAGCCGAGTACGATGAAATATGTTACTTGTTGAAAAAAGAACATCTGAAAGATAAGCAGAGGTACGCGACTGGGTATTATACTGCGGTGGCTTACCTGGAAACAGAACACAAACTGCTCATGTTTAAGTGTGCGCAGATCACGACCAAGTCCATTCGAAACCACTAAGAAGTTATCAATCAGTACTCCATTCATACTTATAAGATGTCTAAGCCACAACTTACTCAATTGAAGAAGAGCAACCAGAGGGAGAATAACGAACTGTACACCAAGTCAGTATACTGCCGCTTCTGAGCTATCGGGCTAATGTCCGACAAACTAAGCGGGACGTACTGCAGCAAGTGACATGAACGTATCGTCGGCGCCCCATTCTGACTTATAAAGACACTTGGATATCAATCTTAGAATGAAAGAGCCCAAAGCAGTACCGAAAATCACCACGGTAGAAGCACGCAACGTTGTGCGGCTGTCTTGAGTAGGTATCTGACACATCTTGGCCGCAGCATCCAAAACCACTATCGCATATGACTCCGCGTCAGCATCTCGATCTTTGGAAAATTCCCATTCGTTTCTCTACCTTGCGTCTCTTCAGTATTGCAATTCACTTCGAGGCAAGCGCCAATGGACGTGATGAATTCGGTGTTATCGCACAGCTGCTTCTGCGATTGGTGCGAAAACTGTGACTTCGAAATCATGTCGTACAGGCATTTCCCCTATGGCATCTTGTTAGCTGATTCAACGTTTATTTCGCTGAGGAGAAACGACTCACTCCACATGATGGTAATGTCTCGGTTTCCTGGGCTGCTGCTGTGTATTGATAAAGAAACGCTATGACGAGAATCGCAGACAATTTCGAAACTCCCATGTTGGAAGCATGTTCTTTGATATTCACGACAGTGAGAAAGCCAAGACGTTCGGATTTCAAGTGGCACGGGAATAGTTTTGTTTTAGTGTAAAGAGCCAGTAAGGCAACGTCTGGAATGCAATGCTGGGTATCGTGGCGCCACCTAGCTGTCCGAAAACAGCACTCGACAAGCTCTTTAGCGCCAGGGATCATGACTAGACCTGTCTGTACCATTCCATCTGACAGATACATCTTGTTTGTGATTTGTTGATGTAAGTGAAAGGAAGAGGGGGGAAAAAACCGGATGGAAGCAAGTGAACAGCGCATTTTATGTCCAGCTGAAAACTTATAGTAGAGCAGCAAGTAAAGGCAAAACAAAATAAAATAAAAAAAATAAACAAAAATAAAAAAAAAAGTCCTGTGTGAGGATTGGAGTCATAGTACTCGAAAAAAGTGTAATTAAAGATGGAAACCTTATCATCAGGTACCATTCCAGCTCTCGACACGTTTTTGATTAGACTTGATCCGTTGAGATTTCACCAATATCTGGTTGCTTCATGACTGTGACACGAAACTTTGAGTCCCACAGTGGCCACAAATCCTGCCATGTTACTCCTGTACATACTCAAGTCCAGCCTTATTGGTTCCCTCCTGGCTTGGATGTTTCAGTGAAGTCAAGACTAACATCGTTAAATTTGACATCAAGTTGAACGGCACGGTGCCTTTTCGGCATTTTTGTACTTGGCAAGCCTCGCCCCCATAGCGTGTGTTTACAGGACATCATGGCGTAGGGATTGCGTCAGGGGTTCGACGGTGGCTGCTCTATCAGCGGCGTGTCTTAGACGAGGCGGGCTGGTCAATGCGAAAGGGACCCATGGGAAGAACCGAGTTTTATTGAATTCTTGTTCTCAGGTACAATACAAATATCTTTAGCTTCATCGATATCAAAACATTCCCCTAAGAGCCCAAAGAGTGCTCACATGACTATGCGTTAAATAGGAAGATACTCTCGAGCATGATCGTTATGTGGGAAAGCAAAAAGCAGAATTCAAAACTCCAGGCCATGATCGACTGTCTACTTCTCTGTACATTAAACAAGATATAAAGATATCTGCGTACGTCATACTACTGCTTGACAGATTTCCATTTAGTGGATAAACTGCCCACTATTGCTATTGAGGCCAACCCTGTGATAAAATACCATGTCTGACTGAGACTCTTGCTAATTTCAGTAAGTACTGCTGTCGTGTCTGAAGCTGGTACGCTTGCTACCATCTCACTAAGTCCACTATTGGTGATGTTTCGTTGACTCAAGTTTAGTTCAAGACCTTCAAGGTTGGTTGACAGTTGGTTGGTAAATAGTACTTGGGCGATCGGAACTGTTACAGCTGGACCGAAAGATTGTGCGAATAGCATGATGGAAAGCCCCAATGGAACATCCTCGGAAGGCAGGACAGTCTGCACAGCTGTTTGGGGACCGATGAAACCTATACCATAAGCCAACCCCGACAATGCTGTGTAAGAGACGAGTCGTTCCAAGCTTGTATCGATTTCGAACGTCGTCACAAGACCAATCGCTATTGGCATGATTACTGAAGCCAGAATCATAAATGGGGTGTAGTATCCAAATACACTCGTGCCAGCGCCATGGATCAGCGATCCTATAGTTGCTGCGATGATAATAGGAAGCATCATGTAGCCACTTTTCACAGGTGTATATCCACGCACGAGCTGATAATAGGTGGGAAGGTAGTACTCAAGCACCACGCCTGTGCTATTGATGCAAAACATGAATATGAAGCCGGCTATCACACTGCGATGCTTCATCAAGCGAGGAGGGAGAGCAGCAGTCTCGCCCTTGCGGGTCTGGTTCAAGATGAACGCGATAGTCAAAACAGCGAACGCGGCTAAGGGTCCGAGAACTTCACCACTCGTCCATGAGTACTTTGTGCCGGCCCAGGAAAATGCGAGGAAGAGGCTCGTTAGCGCTGGCAGAAGTAGCGAGTTACTAATCAGATCGAGCTGGGCTACCTTTTCTCTAAGAGTCAACCGGGCAACCTCGGTAGGCTTTTCGCTATCTGACAAGCAGAGGATAGAGGCCAAGAGCGCGATGAACCCGATCGGTGCGTTGATGTAAAAACACCATCGCCAACTCAACGTCTGAAGAGCACCACCAAGAAGTGGCGCAGCGATTGTCGCAAGACCCTCAGCCGCTCCCATGATGCCGAGAAATAGGGGCCTTTGACGTAAAGGTGTTGACTGAACCACGATTACAAAACAGCCTGCGAACAAACCAGCAGCACCGAGTCCGGAAACAGCTCGACCCGTGACAAGCACCGTAGACGTAGGAGCAGAACCAGACAGCATCGACCCAGCTATAGAAATGGCGTTGGCGATGAGAAACACGCGCTTCACAGAAAATATTTTGTATGCTTTTCCAAAGATGAATTGGAATGCGCAGACACAAAGTCTGAAGGCGGACGAGTACCAGCCAACGTGAGCTACCGTGTGGAAGTGATCCGTTATGCTTGGGACTGCAGTCGCTACTATATTCATATCCACGCTGCTCAAGATGAGAACAGCAGTTATCGATATCATAATGAGCCAAAGTTTGATTCCCTCTGGATACTCAATTTGAGGCTCATTGACACTTTATGTGGGTTCTGTTATATCTCCATCTTGACGGGTCGGGCCATGGTCCCCTGGGTGGGAAACACGATGAGCCGGAGTTCGACCAAGGACGCTGAGTTCTGTCATTCTGAGAGCAACGAACAAATAGCAAGTCGTTGTAGAAGTTAAAGAGGGGTATCACGACACTTCTCAGCGACATGATCAGCACTGGTGTCACGTGCTTCTCGCTATCAGATGAACAGGGAGGCGACTTCCAGACTACGGGTATGTTGCATGTGCAAAACATAACCTGTCTACTGGGTTCCAGAAAAGTTGGCCTCTGGGTATCAGGATACAAAAATAAACAGACTAAAAGGTCCGAACTAAGAAGCATAAGCTGATCTAATTATTTCGTCTCTTCTGCTCTTGGCGGCCAATTTTCCCGACGCCCTAAGGGTTGTAACCGAATCCCGCGCAAATCCAATACACTGCACAGGAAGCTTGGAAATAATGTAGCGGATGAATTGACTTAACATAGGTGATTGTTAGAATTTTACAAGTTGGGATTGATTTGGAACGACACTCAAAAACTGGGTTGAGTTCCTGGACCCGGGTCGCAAGAGAAAACTGAATGTCTGTTGACATGAGTGCAGAATGCCGAAAGACGTAAAAAGCCAACGGTTAGGAGCAAGTCTTAACATGATGAGCACCAAATTCCTATTGGAGATACCTTACTACAGCGTAAAAACCCGTAGTACCAAGCAAAGATCTATTCCTCAGTATGCAGGAAAATATTGATCCGTTACCCTAGACGTCCATTTATTGCAAAGTGTGATCTATCGGGAACGGACACACGGGAAGTATCAAGTTCCGATCCTCCAATTAAAAGTGGACACTGCTTCTAGTTGAGCCAATTAAATAAGAGTTTGTCTCATATGAAGCGGGCCGTCACGAACTTCCCTGTCGCGGATAAGACTGGAGTTGGCCAGACGCGACCCGTTCCAACAGTCTGGACTCGATCAACGGGTGTAGTACCCATTAGCAGTTGAGCCAGAGTTAAGCCATGAGACATTTAAGGGTTATTAGCGAGGACACCAGATGGAAATTCGGGCTGGAGTGCGGCACAGAACGCAGTCCGTCCCAGGATAGAAAAAAGGTCGTCTGCTGAATCACGCTGTATCAAGTCTCGCCAAGCGCAATTATATTCAGCCCGTTCCTGTGTTTAGCCCCTTATTGATGAGATTCGTCTTACACATCAGCGATTTCTGGCTCTTTTAGTAAATATTGCGAGAATACCTATTGATCGATACAGGGAGTTTTGTCTTGGAAAACGGTGGTCAATGCATGCATGTCAGCTTTAATTTCCCCAACTCTCATGACAAGTTCGCTAAAAAGGTTAAAATGCTACAATGTTCGGATTGTGACCAGTGACAAACCCTGTCGTGTCAGACGACAGAGAAAAAGGAAAGGTGCCAAGGACCCTTTTTGAATCACATTCTCACCTTCTGAGGCGAATGCGAAAAAAAGAAAAGTGTCAGGTGTGCGGTTTTGACAGCTGAGTTGGAGTGTGAGCCTTCGCCACATGTTTGTGGAGAAATTCTTACGAATATCATGTATGCCCATCTATCCTCGATATATCAAAGATGGAGGGACGTTCGAGCCTTGTTGAATACGTACTGGATCAGGCTATCCTAGCGTCTGTGAACTGTTCTCATCACTTCTTGGCAGCCTGAAAGCCAAGACTATTGAGCTGGGATTATCAAGCGGTGTCTTCATCCCGCCCGTTCTTACAACATGCTCAAAGCCTCGTTTCAGGGCCTGCAAATTACACAGGCCCATGACTACTATGGGTCTTTAACTCTTTCTCGACCAGATTTCCAATATCGTTGCACTTGGTCAGCCTACAAACCCGGTTCTATGAAATTAGTCCTTGTTGCCAGCCTTATCAGACTTGGCAAGGTGCACTTGGGAAAGTCTCGATCAGACGATGTATCGGAAAATCCGTCTTACACCTAGCCCAGAAGCGGAATTGTCCCTCAAAGAAGAACAAATGGTGGAATCCTTCCAGATAATTCATCGGCTAATCTTCCTGAACTGGGAGGTGTCGCCGACTACAGAGGTACAAATGCAAGACATTGGGGGCCGAATAGTCTTGGATATGCATGCAGCTTATTTTTCTTCTCTTTAGTTGCAGATTGAGATAGCTGACAACAAAGTACGTCCTGCAATATTATACACAACAGGAAAGAAAAAGGAAGAAAAGTTCTTTGGTTCTCGCCACGGACCATCTCGCATATAATCCTTCACGGCCGCGCCCCCAAGAAGCCATGGGAGGTTTCTCGAGAATCTTGGGCTCTTCCTCGGACGGACCTGCATATGCAACAGTACCTGTAGACAATAGCGCTGCAATGGAAGACAAGATCGTGGCAGAGCAACAGGATCAAGGACAGCATGCATATGCTTATCCTTCCAACTATCCTCAGCAATCCTTCCAGCAACAGCAGCATGTCGTGTCACCGCAGCCTTCTATAGGACACTTTCAGCCTGCACAAGCTGTCTCGCCGGAAACCATCTCTCAGGCAACATTCCCTCACAACACTTCGCCATGGCTTGACCCGCAAAGTCCCAACCTTCGAGACAGCCCCGGCTACGACCGTACTTTTGACAGTCACAGGGGACTAATGGGTCATGACTCAGCCAACGTATCCTACGAGAAAGCACCCGATGTTCACGTCGTCAATCGACCAGCCAATGCTGTCCAGCCCAAGGGACCCTTTTTGTACAGGGTCATGAAAAGCAAGTGGTCCATGATTGCTTGTTTGGTCATTGGAGTTGCCGGTGCTATCGGGCATCACTTCTTTTACAATCACCTCGACGGCCGCGAAGCTGTGAACCAACAATGGATGCTCCGAGCTGGCCAACTCATTTCCTTCATCGCCAACGCCAACTTTATCCTCGCAGCAGTTATGGCTCATCAACAAGTAGCATGGCGAGCAGTAGGTCAAAAGGGGTTCTCCATTCATGCGGTCGACTCTCTGTTCGGTGCCACTCATAACCTCGTCGAGCTTTTCAATCGCGAGGCCTGGGCCAAGTCTTGGTTTGTCATGTTCCTCGCTCTTTACATGTGGTTCAGTCCTGCCGTCGTTATCCTTACCTCAGCTACGTTATACGTAGTTCCTGGTGAGAGCGTTCAAGACACCCTTTGTCCGTCCATCCGCACTCTCAACTTTAGCAATGAAGCAAAAGAGAGCTTCCAGACCCCGAAAAAAGCCGATGGCGAGATCATGAACGGTCGTTCTCTCTCAGGCTACAACTGGACGGCCACTGGTGGTAACCTAGCAGATGACGCCAAGACCAACGACAATATTTTCGAATACTACAACGTCCCCTCATCTTCTTTGGATCGTATCGCTGCCGGTGTCTTCTCGAGTAGTCAGACAACTTACAAGGCCAACATCTCGAAGGAAATTTGTGGAGAGGGATGGGATTGCTCGACGACTATCCATTTTGTTGCTCCTGGGTACAAGTGTGAAGAGCTTGCTCGTGGTGTTGGATCCAAGATGAAGAAGTTTGGAAATGCTGAGCCGCCCTTCAATCTGAGCGACCTGGTCCCTGCTGGTAACTACACCTACCTCGCCAATACCGACCTGGGAGAATATATGCGACCGCAAATGGATAACCTGACTGTCGGTGGTATCCCTTCCGAGGAAGACGGCCCTGACTTCCCCGAGAACCTGGGTGTCTTCAGGACCGAGCCCAGCATTTGGATCGGCTACGCTGAAGTCCAGGACCACACCAAGGAGCATGCAAAAGATAAGGATACTGATGGATGGTACGATGACTACACTCCGGTGATCTTTGCCTGTGATCATTGGGAGGTGAATTACACCGTGACGTTCAACTACACCTCAGGATTTCAGAAATACGATATTACTGAGCGGGACTACAAGAAGAAGATCATCGACACTGAGTGGAGTAGCTGGACCAACGAGTCTACCGATGGAACAGCCGATGGAAACGTTGCTGAACCAGAGAAGAACTACGTCAGCCCTCGCCAGGATAACGCGAGATATCGCCGAATCGCTGCGTTCCACAGCCTGGGACTACGACTCCGGGAAATGCTCTTCGGCAACGTCAAGGTCCAAGGTGTGGTGCTAGCAGACGGTGCTATAACCACAACCAACCTTCTAGACCGACACGAGAGTCTTCCAATCCATGACTTCCAGAGAGAAGTCAGCCGTATCTATGAAGACCTCATCATCTCGCTACTCTCCGACCCCCAATTTCTCGCTGTCGCTTGGGCAGCGGACCCGTCTAAGCTATCTGGCACTGGCATCGGCGGCGAAGAAACCAACTATGCGTGCGAGCGACGTCGCAAGGCCAACTTCTTTGACTATGGATGGTCCATACTTGTCGCCGTCTATGTCGTGTCCTTTGTCATTGCATCGGTTGGTGTTTACTATGGTATACAGGCTATGACTAGCGATGGGACGGATGCACAGCGTGTCATGACATTTTCTGCTATTGCTGGCGCGACGAAGAAGGTTACTGTGGATGAGGCTGAGAGGAAGGCAACCAAGATTAGGTGTTTCCCTACTGAGGAGCGACCGGGGGAGTACGAGTTCAGGGCTGAGTTGCAGGGATGAGAAGAGGCTGAAGTCAACCGCTATAAGCGTGTTTCTTACTGTATATTCACTGTCACTAATTTTAATTTGTTAATTCACATTATCACGATCAGTAATGTCTTTAGAGGTATTGCCGGCCGACACTGTTCAAGTCAAACATGCTTTTACTACAAGTCAACCGAGTGAAACAAACGGCGAGTAAGTGAATGAAAAATAGAATTACATAACACGAACGGATCATGAAGTCTTGATCACGATGATTTGAACGAAGTACCTGCAAAACAATGCTGTGTTGAGATGAAAACAGCAGAGTTATACTCTGGTACTGGGGCTACCACCATATCACATGACCCATCCCCGAATAGCTCAGCTGGAAGAGCGTTCGACTGTAATTGTATACATGTCATCGAAAGGTCACTTGTTCGATCCAGGTTTCGGGGATTCGTTTTTTTGCTCTATCTTTTTTCTTATCACCCCAATCAACTATTAATAAAACCGAATCTCTTCCCTTTCTTCTTCTTTCATATTTGTGTTTTCGGCGAGAATTGATATGACTCGAAAAGTACTCGATTTGTTCGCAACGCTGAAATGTCTAGATGGCAATAGCATTCAATCCGACAGACTGACTGGTAAAGCACGCGTTCAAGATGGACATGGTCTAATTACATCCGATACCAATATTTAGAAAAAAGTTTGGAAACCGGCCCTTTTCCGGGGCTCCCACGTTTATTTCCACTTTCTTACCATTTCTAAGCTGCATAACAACGCAACTTGACGATACATTCCCCCTTTCGCTTATCAACGTAAGTTACCTTACAAGTGGAAGGTCACTCAGTCACTTCACCTCTGAGTCAGGCCAAATGTAGCATCTATAAGAGGTCAAAGATAATTCGACGATTGTGATTTGACTTGGTCAATATTTTGTGTTTGATAGCCTATGTTGCAATGGGGGAATGGCACTTAGGGTAAAGCACACGCTTTGTGTAAAGAATCAAGAACCATGTTCAATAAACAAAGGTTGGCTTAAGAAATGAACAGCCCATTGTTAGTGGAGGTCGGGTCTTTTGTTCATGGCACCTTTGTTGTTCTGCAGAGCATGAAAGGCGATGTTATCGAACAGGCACTACAAAAGGATTGGTGAGAGTTGTAAAGAACCATAGTTCAGATAAACTGGGTATAAATGAACCGTTGCTGCAATTCACTGATACAAGCTGAGTACTCTTCATTACCACACCTTCATCGCTAACAGTGAACCAAACTAAATCAGCAAACAACTCAAACTCTCAATATTATTCATAAAATGGGCATCGTGTCGGGACACGGCGTTCGAAGATGCCGCCGGCACACCATCTGTCGTTGGATTCGGCGATGTGTATCCACCGTTCCAGGAGCATCGATAAGTGCTCATGGCGTACATGAATGGGAGATAGATGATGATACACAAGCTTGGATCGTTGGCATTCTCCCGCTCATTGCATTCAAGAACCTCATCTGGGAAGATTCCTCCAACGCCGTCAACAAAATTCAGACTAGCAACTCTGAATTGTCCGGGTTTGTTGAAACAGATCAATGGGCCGCGATTCATCGTTTTGCGTTTCTCGTCCCGTTCCTTGAGAAGAAGGATCCGCAACATAAAAGTCTAGCGTACAAAGCGCTTGCCGATTGTGACCCTGGCTTCAAGAAACTTGAGATGGCGGGGTTTGTCTTCAAAGACATGGATGGCGTCAAGACACTGGATGAGTGGAATGATTTGAATCATCTTCACAGCTGGATTCGTGCCAACGCTATTCCACGATTGAGTATTGTGCCTACCGCAATTGCCGAAGAGGCCGCTGACGTGTTTCTGAACACTAACTATCTCGATTGTTGGTTATCGCTTGCCTCTCAGCGCGAATCCCTTGGTCTCCTTTGGGCTGTTCGCTATCGAGAGGGGCCTCGTCCACCTAGGCATGCAATCGATATGTAATCCCCGAGACCTTAGGACAGAAAGCTTACAGACTGATCCTTCCCTTCTGTTGTGGTATCAACATCAGGTAACAGTGTTGGGTTTTGCTACACTTAGACACGCGGGGATATGGCGAGATTGCCTTCTTGGTTATAGGAGATCGGTAGCTTCACATAGGGACACTTGTATGCAGTTGATTTTACAATATACTTGATTTCGGAGTTTCATAAGGATATAGACAAGGAAGCTGAAGCGACGTGATAAGGTGAGTTTATCACGTCCTCACGTCGACTTAGTTGAAGATGAGTTACTAGTTCATCTCGTGAGAAGCCCACTCAATGATTCTTTCGAAAATTATTTCCCCGTCGTGGGCTGAGTCAATGGGCCTCAAGTTGCCGTCCAGTCCTGCTCCCACTGTAGCTGGATTGCCCGAAGCCACAAAGAGTCGAGAGAGTGTAGAGTCCATCTCCGGATGCCCTTGAAAAGTGATTACCTGGCCATCTTTCGACATAAGAACTTCGTTGTTGAGAGCCAGAGGCGATAGTTGGGGCCCGACATCCGTCACCACAATCTTGTGGTTCTTATGTATGGCCTATCAATGTCAGTATTCTGCAACCATTAATAGAGGCCAGCATCAACGTACCAGCGATGCAGCGTCAAAGAAAGTTGTTCCTTCAGGTGTCAACATAATGTCTTCAACACCAACCTGAATCAATAATCAGTCGTAACTCTTTGTGTTTTCTGACCGAACTCTTACACAGTGACCCCTATCAGATATGCTCAGGGTACCTCCTAACGCCAGAGCAACTGCCTGTTGACCCCAGCAAATTCCCAAAATCTTGGGTTTTGATCGATGCTTGGTGGCTGTTCTTATGTAGTCCAGCGTATCGGTAACCCATCTGGGTCTCTCGTTATTCAGGAGGTTGAAGGGTCCTCCTGTCAAAATGACAAGGTCCATAGTCTCCGGGTCGGGGAGTGCATCGCCCTGGATAGCAGCGTAAACATTGATTTCAGCATCTGCTTTGACCCGGAGAATAAGTTGAGTGATTCTGTCAATCATTGGTCTTCCACCAGTCTCCTCAAGTATGAAGTTCTGAAGGATGGCGACACGAAAATTGGGGGAAGTCATGATGGCGAAAGGATCGTGTTCGCAGACATGGAAGCGAGTTAGGAAGAACACTCCTACAGGAGGGTACGAGGCGCTAAATATAAGCAATTTCAGTGAGCTATCCACTGATTGTGGAGCTGGCAACAGGTGCCAAAACTGCCGACCCCAGACAGCTACGTCCCTTGATGAAACCACCCCCTCTAGGGCGTCGATAAGGTTACAACTTGGGCGAAAGAGTCTCACATCAAAGCAGATCCATATGTAATAAACAATGTCATTGCAGAACCTCGATTGCGCATGGCTATAAATAACGTGCAAAATCTACAAATCAACCAAGATAACTACAGTAATCCTCACTTTTGCCCAAGCTTTCAATCACATCACCAAAGTATTTAACCACATAATCCACAGCCTCTTCATCCAACACCTCGCTAGAAACCGTCATGGTAATCTTCAATCGGGGGCCCTTTGGTACAACAAGCACATTCGCTGTCTTGGAGGGGCGATTTGGAAGACTGTACAATCCTGTCTCACAAATATGTCCATCAAAGACACAAGTAGGGTCATCACTGTTGGTGAAGTTTTGAAACCTCACAAAACTGCCAAACTTGGTATCAGGCTCCCACGAGGCGGTACAGTTGCGGGTGATCTCGCCCAGACCAAGATTTTGGACAGGCATTGTCTGGATATGTTGTTGTTGCACTTGAGAAAGTAGATCTTGTTTGTTGGGCGACGGTGGGAAGTGCACTCGTACTGGGATAATGTTGAGGCATGGGCCAACGATTCGGTCTTCGTGGGGTATTCCGAGGCCACGGCCGTGCACAACCTGGCCAAAGACCACGTCACTCGAACCGTTTTTATCCTTACCAGGAACAAACAGTTTGGAAAGTGTGATTGCCCACGCTAGTTTGACCAATGTGGCCATGGTTGTGTTTTGAGGTGTCGAGATTGGCGCAGTCTCCATCGTTGCAGCCACACCTCGAGGTTGATGTGAGACATGTGTTGATACAGTCCTCTTGGGAAGAAATGGACTCTCGCAACTCATGACAGTAATGGGAGCGTCCTGCAGAACATCTCTCCATATCTGGTAGCTCTGGGGCGTTCGCTTTTCCCAGACATGTCTCACATGGTCTGAGAACTGAGCACAGGGCAACATCTCTTGTCCCGTGTACGCGGAGCTGAGATCTTCGCAAAGGTGGCTTAACGACATTCCATCAAATAGGGCATGGGGAAGTCGCAATGCCAGGAACATTCGTGAATCCCTCAACTTCAAGAGCTGAACCTGAAACCCTGGGTTACCATTAATAGGTACGCTCATAGGAAGGGAGTCAACTGCGCAGTGCTTTTCCATGTCATCAACATTCGAGTAGTGTACCAAAGCAACTGGCATATCACGGAGGGTCAGTTGGATTATTGACCCGTCAAGGTTGGTGTAGAAGACGGTGCGCAAGATAGAGTGCTTCTGGACGAGTCTGTTGCAAGCAAACCCCAAACGCTCCTCATCGACTCCAGCAGGCAATGCGATCCAGAGATAACGACTGTAAAAATTGAACAAAGTCATCACCTGAAATTCGGTCGCGGGACTGGCCTCAACGACATTTTCCAAGACCTCTTGTGGGATATGTCTTGGGAGTCCGTCGAGAGGGATATGGCCACGATTGGGAATTTTTTCAGGCTGTTCCTTGTCATCCTTGGTGTGCTCCGTAGTGTCTGCCACGTTTTCACTGACAGGAGTGCATGCCAAGGATATCTTGGATAGGGTTTGATGCGTGAAAATGGTAGCAACTGTTAGGTTGATACCTCTCCGCCTAGCAAGCGTGGAAGCAGCCATTGCCGAGATCGAGTCGCCTCCCAGACTGAAGAAGTTGCCATTCATAAGAATTGACTGAGAGTCCATATTGAGAACTTTTGCGAATATGTCTTGGATCTCTTGATCATGTTCAGTCTTGGGCGTTTCCTCCAAATCGGCAGTCCTGGTTCTCAACTGGTAACAATCGAGGTTCTTCGAGATAGTCTCTGCAAACCTTTCGCGTAGGAGGCGTCGATTGATCTTACCCGAAAGGCTAAGAGGAATATTGGCGACAGGTATGAAATACGCGGGGACCATGTATGCTGGTAGTTGATCTCGAGAACAGGTATCCAGCGATTCGATAGTAGAGTAGAATTGCTCGTTTGGTGAAGTGATAAACTGTAAATCGCTATCCCCAGACATACTGTCGTTTGAGACTTGCCCCCATGTTCCTTCTATGTGCGGAGCAAGAAACGCGACTAGGGCAGCCCGGTTATTCTGATCCGCAAATTTGACGCACTCGACTGCAACGGCCTTGATGTCTTTACAAACAGACTTCAAGCAGTGTTCGACTTCGCCCACTTCAAGTCTCTGACCGTGAAGCTTTACCTGATTATCTTTTCGTCCCAGGAATTGGAGAGAACCGTCAGGCATCTGTCTGACAAGGTCGCCAGTCTTGTACATTCTCCCACAACTCGAACGGAACTGGGAAAGCCACGACGGGTTCTTGACAAAGACCTGACTGGTCCTTACCTGGTCTTTGAGGTAGCCAGTGGAAACTACAGGTCCTTCCACTAATAGCTCACCGACTGTGCCAATGGGGACAAGCCTGTGATGATCGGTCGGATCGACCACCCACGATGCAGCTCCAAAACTTCGACCGATATGCGATGGATGGGTTTCTGGCAAAACACGTCCGATGTGAGAAATAACGGTGCATTCTGCCGGTGCATACATTGCGAAAAGCTTTAACCTGTCTGCCCAGACGTCCACAATTTGAGTGGTAAGAGGTTCACCGCACGAACCGAGAGTCTCCAAGGTTGGTACATCCGCAGGATCGAAGAGGTTGATTACCGATGGAGTCAACAGTGCCCAGGTCGCTTGGAGATCGCCTGCTGCCTTTGATGGATTCCCCCTTCGTTCTTCTTCGTCTGGTACGCAGATGCATGCGCCAGCTGCAAGAGTGAACAAGATCTCTCCAATACTTATATCAAATGCGAACGAAGCAAAATGGAACACGCGACTGTTTGCGGTAAGATTACCACATTGTCGCATAACAGCTGCGCTCGTGGCGATAGCACCATGGGGAAGTACTATGCCCTTGGGCACGCCTGTGGAACCTGAGCTGAAGACAACACACGTAGGTGAGTCTGGGTGTGGAGAGACAGTCGGTGGTGAAGAGTTAGACAGCTGGTCATTTGTTTTGAGGTAGACCATGGGGTCAAAGGTCGTGATTGGAAGTGAGAGCTTGTCGCCAATATGCCTAGTCTGTTCGAAGGCAACCAGGATCTTGGCGTCAAGCATAGAACACATTGTTCTCAGCCTTGGGATAGGGTGTGAAAGATCAAGAAGGACAAAAGCGGCACCTGTCTTGAGAACTGCAAGCATAATCACCGGGGCCCAGGGCGACCTCTCTATCAAGACTGGCACAAAGTCCCCGCTTCTGACGCCTTGACTCACAAGTTGACTTGCGAAGTGATTAGAGTAGTCCTCGACTTGTCGATATGTCAAGTCTAGGTCCATGGAGTGGACTGCAAGAGCATCTGGCTGGGCGGCGGAAAGCTGTCGGATACGGTCGTGGACGCAAATGTCGACAGATTTCGGGACCGCATGATTCCATCCTCGCAACTTCTCCAAGTCCTGTGCAGGTAACAAGCTGATATTTCTAATCGCTACAGAGCCAGATGTTATGACCTGCAGGACAACGTGTGACATTTGTCGGAGAAGAGAAACAACAGTCTCTGAAGCGATCACGTCGGAATCAAATGCCGCTTTGAAGATGACCCGGCCATCGTCTGGCCGGCATGTCAAAACTAGAGGGTAGCTTGCAAATGCCGTAGCGTTATCGGCAGAAGAAGCACTACCAGTCGAGGATCGAAAAACGGATGACTCCATCTTCAGTTCGTGTGGCTGCACAACAAGCAGGTTCTGGAAATTGCACGCCTTAGAGGCTTCCTTTCCATACTGTCGAATGCGCGACAAGCCTGTCTGCTCGTGCGGAATCATATTCACAAACTGATCTTGAATCTCTGCTAGACCCTTATTAACAGATCCTTCGATTGGCAGTTTTATGCGAATAGGCAGAGACGCCAGCGTCGGCCCGCTGATCTGATCAATGCCGTCGATATTGACATTTCGACCGCTGACAGTGGCACCAAAGACGACGTCTTCAGAACCCGTTTGGTGCCATAGAAGAATGGCCCACGCCAATCTAACAACGGATGAAATCGTGTACTTGGTCGGCATCGCAGCATCGAGCAGCAGATCGTGTTCCAGCATAGTCGTCTTCGGTGCGTTTCCCGCTTTTGAAGCGTTGGCTGGGAAATGCGCCGCCTCAAGACCCAAGAATTGTTGACGCCAGAATGTTTCGGAGCTCACCTGGTCTTGCTGAAGCAAGTGTCTCACAAATGGACTGAACGGCTTTATTTGAAGAGCTCCTCCTGTGTAAGCTCGCTGAACTTGAGCGAGTAGTAGATCGAGAGACCATTCATCAAAGAGAGCGTGGTGAATGTCCAGACGGAAAATCTCGTCGCTCAAATAAAACCTGACGAGAGGACCTTGGTTGATATCGATCTTCGGTTGAAAGCCTGTCACGGAAGAGACAACCTCCCACGGCATATCCGCTCGCACGACGACCTGGACGAGTCCCTCTGGTGTCTGCACCGCTCGGGTGCGAAGAATTGGGTTATTCTGCCAAACTTCCCTCCAGGCATGTGTAAACCGATCCTTGTCAACGCCAGAAGTAAGTTCCCAGATGTAGGTACCGATATATGCGCGCGAGTTCTGCGCTGTCAAGGCAAGAAGTCCTTGCTGCATATGTGTACAGGGGTAAGCGTCCTCAATATCATCATTAGAGAGGCCAGCCTCTCTAACGATTGAGTCGATAATCTTGTCGGGGTCCCCAAGCATAGAAAATGGGGCAGGCATTGTTGTTGGAGATGTCCCGTTTGTTCGAACCATAATAGAAGCAAGTTCAGACAAGATGGATGTCTTGAAGATGTCTGATACAGAAACACTAAATCCTGCTTCACGAAGATTTGCGACCATTCTTATGGCGGCCATTGAGTCCCCGCCGCGCCGAAAGAAGCAATCATTGCGTGAGATCGTCGACGTCTTCATGCCTAGTACGCTTGTCCAAATCTCTGCAAGCACCTTTTCATTGTTGGTGCATGGTCCCTCTTCATCGCTGGAATGATGGCCATTGAGGCTTTCCTTGTGATCGGCTGATAACGCCTGAGTAGCTGTGTTCTGCAGGAGAAGTCGGTTGAGTTTGTTGGATGTCGTGAGTGGCATATGTTGTAGAAAGACAAACTCTGACGGAACCATGTATGCTGGTAAATCGCTCAGAAGGTATCCCTCAAGCGCTGCTCTCAAGCCATCCATATGCTTCAGTTGCTCCGGCACCATCTGCACTGGAGTACATGTCTCCCTGGATGTGTCGTGTCCGAGGAAGGCAACAAGCTTCGTAGACCCGGTGTTACCTACTTTGACAGCAACAACAGCAATGTGGAAGAAGCCTGCCTCTGATACCTGCGGGCATGTTGAAATGTGATGTTCAACCGTAGTCAACTCCAGTCTTTGACCGTTGACTTTGACTTGGTGATCTCGCCTTCCTGCCAACTGCAATGACCCATCAAGATTGTACCGTACCAGATCTCCTGTGCGAAAGGTTCGCTGAGCAGCGTGACGGTGACTGTATTCTTGGTAAATCCTGCTCTTCCATGAAGGATCCGATGTGAACTGTTGGTCTGTTCGACTCTTGTCACCAAGATAACCTCGTGAAATCGATGGGCCCTCAATGACAAGTTCACCTAGGGCCCCAATTGGCGCTAGTCTATCGGGCTGGTCGATGGCAACAACCCATAATCTTGAACCACATCCATACCCGATGTTACTTGGCGAAACACCTGGCTTGATGTTTGAAGCCAGCGCCGCAATACCAGTACTCTCACTCACGCCATAAGCATTAAAAAGCTTTACTTGTTTGGCCCACGTAGAGATATGACTCTCCGTCATGGGTTCGCCTCCAAGGACTAGGCCTCGGAGAGTGGGGCATGATGATGGACTGAGAGTACTGGCCATAGAGGGCGTCAGACTAGCGAGGTTGACTTGGTGGTCTGTCATGAACCCTGCGAGGTTGTTCAGGCGATCAGATTCCGATGGGATACACACACGCCCCCCGAACATCAGCGTAACAAGTGTGTCACGATTGCTGACATCAAAGGAATATGATGCGAACTGCAGCATCCTTGTTTTGTGATCAATCTGAAGAGCTTTGGCATTGGCCACAGCCATGCAGTAAAACGCAGAATGTTCCGTGATGATTCCTTTCGGTTTACCCGTAGTTCCAGAGGTAAACGTGATATACATGGCATTTGACGTGCCAATGTTGACTGTCGGTGACCCAGGAGCGTCGTCTATAGGTATGGATTCCAACAGATCACGGACCTGGTCTCCAATCGCAATGGCTTCGCAGACGAGCTCTTTTGCAATTGGACTATGGTTTGCCGAGCAAACCGCTACAAGTGGGTTCAAAGATGCACACAGCTCACGACTGTATTGTACAGGATGAGACGGGTTGATAAAGAAATATGCACCACCCGCCTTGAGAACACCCAACTGTGCAACGACTGCCCATTTGGACTTGTCAAACACGAGAGGAACAAAGACTTCTGGACCTACAATACCAAGATGCTGAAGCCATATCGCAAGACCTGTTGCGAGACGGTCCAGTTCTTGATATGTAAAATCTCCATCCCAGGCTGACACAGCAATGGACGTGGGGTGCAGTGTACTATTTTGGGAGATGACTCGGTGGATGGGTTGCGGTATAGGGTCCTCTTCTGTTGACATTATGTTCCATCTGGCCAGCCGATTGATGTCCAAATCGCTGCAGACGTCGAGGTCTCTGATTTGGGAATCAGTTTTGGCAACGATTTCCTCAATTGATTTGGCAACTGTGGCGGCGACCATCTCAGCCATGGCAGATAGGACCTTCGATGGCCTATAGTATACCTTGACACTGGGTATACGGGCCTCTGGCCTTTGTGATAAGTATACAGCAATATCAAACTGTAGCCCATTGTAAGTCTTGACTGTCCTTTGCTTTCTCATGTGGGGGCTTACCATTGCGGGTCTATCTACAGCCTCTATAAGTTGCTCGTGGGGTAGGACAACGGAGGTAGCATCCCAGAACGTTGTGTGATTTTGCCCAATTGGTTCGACATTTTTGATATCGAATAGACTTCGAACAGGCTGGATAGGTGAGACATGACAACAGTAGCTCCTGAGTAGACGTTAGTTCTGAACCCAGACAAGGACCATTACCCTGAACTGCGTACCTTTCAGGGCCCAAACAGGTAAACCATACATCTTCAAAGCCAGTATAGCTTCGAAGACATAGGGCCCAAGCAGCTTGTACAAGGCCGAAGTGACTCTTGCGCTCCTTGTGTAGCCAGTTGGTAAGGGCTTTGCTGCTCAAACCTGAACACTCGACACTGACGGTGTCCCATTGTGGTTCCAACTCATGGAAGTCGGACGGGGTATCAAGCTGAGGGACAAAAAGTGGCGACACTGCTGCTGGAGGAGCCATGTTGTGAAAGTTTAGGTATGAGATCTTTCACTAGTTTGGTAAGGTATTGAGTTGACGGAATGTGCAATGTGGGCTGACAAAAATACAGATTTACAATTCTTGTAGTTATATTGATTTGTGTATCCTTTATAAATTGTGTGCACGTATAGTAGTATTGATATCAAGCGGTACATCTAGTCCTCGAGGGAGACCTGCAAAGATTGTAACACATTGTTCAAATGGGGTTCAATCTTCTAGACGTCTAATGCAATGGTGTGTCTCTATCTGACGGCCTCCGATGTACATGATACCTCCGAAGAATCCGTTTCTCACAGACTACCAAGCAAGTGTGTAGGCCGCATAGTGAGACTGCTCGAGTCGTGATTCCACCAATAACTCGCTGTCCATTAACCCGAACGTCTTCTTATTTGCACAGAACGGCGGCAAAATCTCTACGTTTCCTCGAATGTCATATATGAGGCCTTATTGGACCAATGTCACATCGCCGTGACGATTTACACACCCTGACGATGCGAATCCTTCATACAAGGTACAGAATCGGAGGCTATCTTGTCCGAATGGCACCGGGGAAGTGAAGTTGCTCGTATAGTGATGTCGTAGCATGCCACAACGAGTAAGCCGTTGAAGATGAGGGAGAAAAAACCATCGTGTATGGCTTCGATGCAATGATGGAGCAAGTCGAGTGGATGCTGTACGTAACTGCTAGCCAAGGGTGTATTTTAGTCGATCTCACCAGCTCAACTTAATGATAGTAATCGGAAGTCATCCACTTCAGTGTTGTATTAGGCGAATAACTAACGTAATATTGATAGGTTCGTCATGGCATAGCCCAGGCGGTGGTCCACAAACCGTACCAATCGGTAGTTAACTGTGACTAGTCAAGTTTCAAACGAGATTAGTATAAACTCTATTAGATCTATAGATAGCGTTGCATCAGGAAGATGTTTGCACGCACAGTGTACGGCCATGATTCAGAACAACAGGGGTGGATGGAATTCTAGGCACACGTGTGTTCTCCACTGGTTGAGAAGCTTGTGTCGAGCTATTACCCAGACTAGGGAAATAGGATAACGCCGTAAGCGGGCCGCGGCGGGCCGTTACAAGCTTACACTCCTACGACTCTTGGCTAGCCTTAGTGAACATCGCGGCAGCGTCACACTGCATGCAGGATATCTAGTAATGAGCATATTTCTGCACCGTATTTGGGCAAATACCTGTTCTCGGCGTTTCCGACATTAACTTTCATCTGCGGATCCGCGATTTACAACCTGACCAGGGTGGGGTGTAGGGTGAGATTCGGCTAGACTTATGTATACTCTGTAGGGAATTTTGAGTTTTGGCTGCCAAGGTTCCTGTTCCTTTCCTTCCGGTAGACTACCACGTGGGGGCGACTCCGTGCCTTTGTAGTCAAGGATTACAATATGTGTTCCTGGTGGGGATTAAGGAGGCCTTGGATCGGTTGCAAATTGCAGCCCGTCAGTAGTAAAAGTCCGATGTCGGGCATCTTGACGGGCTACCTTAACAGCATGTCAAGATCAGTGTGTGCCGCAACCAGTGAGCTGTTTTTCCAACAGTCCAACTATCACAATTATGTGTGGAATCAGTGCATTTCTTACCCACCCTGGCCAGTCCAGGTCGCCCCTACTGAATGGAGAGGCCAAGACTGTGGTGGCTGAACTGGAGAGTAGCCTTGATCTGATCGCTCATCGTGGACCAGATGCTCGGGGCCGTTGGTTCAGCGAAGATAACCATGTTGGTGAGTTTTGACATCTACCCAGTATCTTGGAAACGAGACGATCTGAGATGTGATAGGTCTTGGACATGTTCGATTATCCATAATAGATCTCAGTCCCAGTGGAAACCAACCCTTCCACGACGAACAAGGTGGTATCCATGCCGTTGTGAATGGCGAACTCTATGACTACGAACGCTACAAAGCCCAGTTAGCAGATGAATTCAAGTTCGTCGGAAATAGTGACTGTGAGATTGTCATTGCTCTTTATAAGCACTATGGTCTGTCCTTCATATCTCATCTGAGGGGCGAATTCGCTTTTGTCCTCTGGGATGCCAACCGCCAGCAACTCATTGCTGCTAGGGATCGGTATGGAATCAAGTCTCTCTACTATACTGTCCACCAGAACAAATTATTGGTTGCGACTGAAATCAAGTCGTTCCTGGCGTTTGGTTTGCAGCCAGAGTGGTGCGTCCAGACGTTGCGAGACCAGAGCTGGAGGGTCGATTCCACTACTTTCTTCAAAGGTGTTTACAAGGTATACCAGGCCTGCAGCAAAACAATCTCAGGATAGATATCTGACTAACATGTCTAGGTCCTGCCTGGACACTATCTTGTTTGCCGGTCCAATGAAAGAGAAGAACAAAAGCCATATTGGGATCTGGAGTACCCCGATAAGGTAAAGAATATGTCATCAGATGGGCCTTGATCTGATACTAAACTACTGCTGCAGATGTCCAAGGACCTGAGATCCGAGAGGGAGATCACCGAAGGAGTCAGGGAACGCCTTCTTGAAGCTGTAAGAATCAGGCTCAAGGCAGATGTTCCTGTAGCTGTCTACCTCTCTGGCGGAATAGACTCGTCTTCAGTCGCTGGAATGGTATCACATCTCATCAAGAAGGGCACAAAGCTGGGCAATGAAACAAGCTTAGCACCATCTAGTATGAAATGTTATACTGTCCAGTTCGATGAGGGCAGCGGGGCAGATGAGTCAGGTATGCAACATTACTTCTGCGCCTTGGTTATTCGAAGCTGATGAAACCTAGCAATTGCTCGTCGCACTGCAGATTGGCTCGGTGTCGATATCCATTTAGTCAAGATGGATGAAGAAGCTCTCGTTGCACGATTTGAAGACACAACCTGGTACAGCGAAGTCCCTCTTCCGGATCTGAATGGGATGGGTCGGTTGGCATTGGCAGAGGCAGTGCACTCCCAGGGCATTAAGGCTGTCATTACTGGTAAGTAACCTCCTGTTCCCTACATATTACACTGTCTGAATTCATTACAGGCGAGGGCTCTGATGAGCACTTTGGAGGATACGATGCGTTCAGGGCTGACTCGCTCAGCGAACCTGACCATTCGTGGCCTGCCATGATGACTGATGCTGAACGGCAAGAAGCATATGCTCTAGCCAGTGAGCAAGCTCAATATGGCATCTTTGGAGACTTCACACCAAAGGTACCGATTTCCACAAAGCGGATGTTCTATTCTAGCCATGTCACCAGTTCCATCGCGAGAGTCGGAAGCCTGCCGTTCTCTGATTGGACCAAGGTGTATGGTGACAGCATTCCCGAAACCAGCCTAATTGAAGGCTTCGACGGGAGAGTCCGAGACAAGATACTAAAGCGGTGGCATCCTGTCCACACTGCCCAGTACATGTTTGTCAAAACATTCATGCCCCATTTTATCCTGAGATACAACGGAGATAACATAGACATGGTCCACCAAGTCGAAAGCCGTTGCCCTTTTCTCGATCACCATTTGACTGAGTACGTCAACAACGTGCCACCCAGTCTAAAAATGAGGTACAATGCGGGAGACAAGAGCTGGCGTGAGAAACATATTCTTCGAGAGGCTGTCAAGCCCTTCGTTACCGATGAGGTGTACAACATGAGTAAGAAGGCTTACATGGGTCCGAGGAAGTTCTGGCCCAATGGACCTCTGCATAAGAAGATCTCATCTTTAGTTACAAAGGAGAGTATCGAGAAACTGGGTTTCGTAGATTGGGAGGCTACACAGGATGCTATGGACGGAGCCTTCAATAAGCAGGAAGCACTGGCATTGCGACGCATCATTACCGTTGCGCAATTTGTTGTTCTTGGAAAGCGTTTTGGTGTGAAGACAGCCAGTGGCAAGAGTAGTTAGAAGGACATTGAATTAGGACGTCTTTATTATATTCTTTGTTCTTTGAGTATGATTGCCATACTTACGTCTGTAAGGGCTATGAACTTGGCCCACTGTATGCCGCGACATAGCAAACTCTTAAAGGCAAAAAGGATTGAGATCCCAGTATCAATTGAAGCTTATATAATTCAACACAAACAACAACATTATGATCTAGTAACATGTCAAAATGAGAGGTCACAACGTGATTCTTGAAATTGACAACTTAAACTGCACACTAATTGCTATCTAGATCACTATCACCAGAACGCCGCAACGCGAACCTCAATACTCTCTCTAGCTTCGGCGTTCTCATCCTGATCCACTAGCTCAAAAGCACTATGAATAGCGCCTCCAACCCCAATATCAGAATTGCCTTTGCCGTCCTCCAAAGGTGCTCTTGCATGCGCTTCCATCTCGTTGTCAAATAACTGAATGACCAAAACGTCAGAAGGCTGTTGTTCCGAGATGAAATGCCAGTCATGAGATGTCTTTTCTTTATCTCGCGGGGCATATGCCAGATAACTTTGAGTTTGGTATGTATCGCCATTTCTCTCGTCTTTGGTCGCAATATCGACAGCATTTGGATCGATAATGCGGTACAAGTGAGCGGGAATGTTGTGATCCGTTGGCTCGCGCTGATCAGCAGCAACGTAATCCGACACAGGGAAGGAGGCAGCTGAGGATAGAGCCAGAGGATCGCGGTGAACAGTCTTCAAAGGTCGCCATATCGAGAAGAGGGCAAAGCGAGGAATGTTTCCACTACCGTCCTCATCCTCTTCATAATGGTCTTTGAGGTCGTTCCACTGGACGCCTGACTCAAGCAGACGGTTTTCTGCCTCGATGACCTTCTCCGCTGCCAAAGCAACTTCGCTGTG
Organism: Fusarium palustre; assembly: GCA_014899045.1. Lineage (NCBI taxonomy): Eukaryota > Fungi > Ascomycota > Sordariomycetes > Hypocreales > Nectriaceae > Fusarium > Fusarium palustre. Next base: position 255,637 of record JAAVUH010000031.1, on the reverse strand, counting down.
GTATCGGCGAATATGGTGCCTGGCTCCTTTAGGAGTGCAATCTAGGTGAACTTTGGGAGCTGGGCAAACACCGTCTTTTGCCGAATTACCAAAAATTGGTGGAAACTGTTGGGACGTGTCTTCTGACTCAGACGTCTGCGTGTTTGCCTCTGATTTTGCAGAGGAGGATTCATCACCCTCGCTGTACAGTCTGTTTCTAACAACGGCAGCGGATACCACAGCCTTATTACAGCCCGTCAAGTTCTTGACAAATTCTTCCACTTCTGGAAAGTAGACCTGACGAAGAAGTTTCTCATTGTTCCAACTTGAGCGACTGTAGGGAGCCGAGTGCAAGGCGGAAGAATGGCGACGGGCAGTAAAACCATGGACGTCAAGTTTGTACGGGGAGTATTGCCCAAGATCCAAGGATGGGCGCAAGTCAGTCAAGGGTAGAGTGACAACATCACCAAATTCAGATAGTGATGGAAGCAAGTAGGCTTCTTTGCTGGGAGTGGGCTGAGATCCTCGGGTCAAATAGCGAAACTTGCCCAAATGAGGTTTGGTTACCGTAGCCATGATGAGTATGGATGTTTTCAATTGACAGAAACAACGATGACGATAATAATGATACCTTTCAAATGTATGTTGAGTCAAAGCTTTGTTGTCTAGAGTAAAGTCGACTTGATCTATTTTTGTATCACTCTATTTGACCGATGTCGCACTCAGCTATCTAACCTGTAGAGCAATGATTGTCTTCTGTTGATTACATGCTGAACGGATATGTAGATGAGATAGTTAGATCTCTTTCGGGGACACAAATCTTTCTCCACAGTAACCCATGTCCACATCAGGGATATGGTCAACCCCCACGATACCCCGTGTAAAACCTTCTTTGAAGCGATGACAAAAGATCGTGGGTCTGCCAAATCAGGCAAAGATGCGAGACCGTTTTATTTATCCCTCAACACGTGTTGGGCCATCAAGCTCCCGTGCGCGAGTCAGGCTGGGCCATGTCATGGATGTTGGTGCTTCGGCCAACACTCGGGCAAAGTGCAAACTCCGCGACCCTCATTAACCCCAGTTTTGTATCCATCGGCACCTTAAGAACGCCGATGATGGCAAGGTTCAAAACCCCCCGTTTATTTGCTGTGAAATTCCTTCTGTCCGTCAAACATCCTGTTTCAACTATTTCGTCTTACACCTCCCCCTGCTTAAGAGTCGCATTCGATCGCTGCTTTTTGCCGCCTAAACTAAATATCTCACTATTCCTCTTCCATCATGGCCCGTATTCTCATCACCGGCTCTACCGACGGCTTTGGCTTCGAAGCTGCCCGTCAACTGATCGAGCGCAAGCATGAAGTTTATCTCCATGCTCGAAACCAGGAGCGAGCCGATGAAGTCAAGGCGAAATGTCCAGGAGCTGCTGGTGTTCTGATTGCCGACTTGACCACCGTTGCAGAAACGCGCAAGCTCGCTGACGAGGCCAACGCGATCGGAACCTTTGACGCTGTCATTCTCAATGCCGGACTGCTCTACGGACCCTTCCGAAAGTCAGACCTTGGTGTACCAGCCAGTGTCTTTGTCAACCTCGTCTCCCCCTACATCCTCGCAGCTCTCCTCAAGCAGCCCAAGCGCCTGATCTTTATCGCTTCTGTTCTGCACCACGAGGCCAACACAGACCTCAAGGACATCTTCTGGTTGGAACGTGGAGAGCAAGAGTGGAAGGATTTCCAAGCATACTGCGACTCCAAGTTTCACGTTGTCCTGCTGGTCAATGCCATGGCCAGACGGTTCAAGAACACCTCAGTCATTGCTGTGCACCCCGGGTACGTTCCAACCAAGCTTGCTGGTAATGGTGCTACCGACAAGATGGAGGATGGTATCGAGACATATGTCATGTTGGCCGAGGGCGATTACGATACGAGCCTAACTGGTGCTTACTTTAACCCCAAGAGGGAGAGGGGTCAGACTCACGCCTTGACAGCAGACCAAGACAAGCAGGAGGCTGTCGTCAAGGCTTGCGAAGATCTCACAGGTGTGAAGCTTGAGAGCTCTTAAGTGTAGGCAAGACAAATACGTAAATAATAAACACAGTTTTAGAGTAGCATGGTCGATTAATTCCCGCGATTGGTGAATGAACGAACTTCCAGGATTATAACGGGCCGTTATTAAAGGTAATTGATGTTATTCGCCTTCTAAGATATATACCTCAACGTAAGGTTTTTTGTAAGCGCTGACACAAGACTGCCGAGATTTTGAGTGGGTCTTCGGTCCTCGCTTAGCTACCTCAGCGACGGTACCTTGATTGGCTGGATTGTCATGAAAATTAATATCATGCAACTGTAGTAACAATGGACAGGTGGTAACGTTTCTATTATCTTGATCACGAGAATCCGACTTGAAAGGTTTTTTCGTAACGAGAACTGTATATCGAATCAACACCTTACTACATGTAATGGTTTGTCTAGATGAAACTATGTAGAGAGAAGAGAAGGGGTGGGTTACAGTCAGAACCCCATCTAAGCGATCGGGGCATAAAAGCTGAACAGTCCTTGAGGATCATACGCCTCCTTCAATTCCTGCAGCCGGTTCTGCCTCCAGCTTTCACTTCCATACCACTCCTGGGGACCTTCATCACCGAAAGCATAGTTGACATACACTGGGACAGTGTCACGTCCAGTTCCTTCGTGCAGAATCTCACGGATCTTGTGGCCCACCTCAGAGGCTTTGTTGTCCAAATCAGTTCCGTTCGATTGGTAACTGATCAACGGGCCCACAAGAATATTCTGGTCTCGGTACGCAAAAGCGGTGCTCTTGGCGTCGATGGACTTGACGCCTTCGGTAGAGTAACCGTCAAATGTGACCAAAGAGCCGTTGAAGATGGAATCGCCCCGAACGTTGTCGGCGAAGAAGTCGAAAGCTTTCTTCTGAGCAGCTGGGTTGAATGTCTCGAGGTAGATGGGGAAGCGCGGGTTCATGGCTCCATTCTTCTGGCAGGGGCCGTCCTCAGTAGTGATCCCGACCCATTTGGCAAGATCTGTGTAGAGACCCTTCTTTGTTTCAACCGCGAGGGGTTTCAGCGCATGGAAGGGAGCAGTGTATTCTTTGTTGACTGCTTCGACACCCTCTTGCATGAGGAGAATCTGAACAACAGGCTATTTTGACTTGTTAGACTTTTATCAACAGCGTGGGGAACAAAGCGCGAGAACTTACACCGCTGGGATCCAAATCAGGGATGTTGAACCAATAAGACCAGTTGATGACATCGGTGGGCTGTGTACCATTCTTGAGGACATATTTGTTGGTAATTTCGTACAGCTCCTCAACCTGGTCACCTTTAAAGGTCAAACTCTCGAAAGCCCAGTTCTTGTGCTCAATATCGTAAGCTTTAGAAGTGATTGAAGTGACGATGCCAAAATTATGACCAGCTCCTTTGAGGGCCCACCATAGCTCAGATTTAGAGTCAATAGTAGCAAGAGTACCGTTGGAGAGAACAATATTCATTGACTCGAACTGATCAGCGATGAGACCATGGCGACCCTGAAGCCAACCATGGCCTCCACCGAGGGCTGGACCAACATAGCCGACACATTCACAGCAACCGGTGACTATCGAAATCGCGTCAGCATTCTGCTTTATGTCTTCGTATTTGTGCAGTTAGGGTTAGATCTGGACTTACCTGTCTGCTTGCCAGCGTCCCAAAGCGTATGGGTCACCAGCTTAGATTGGGTCCCGCCAAGAATGGTAACACTCTTTCCGTCCTCGGCGATCTTTACACCAGAGAGCTGGTTGAGATAAATCTCGATACCCTGCTTCATCTGTCCCAGAGTGGTGATTGCTCCATGGGCACTGTTGTATGCCAGAAACGGTAAGTTCTTCTTGTTGGCAAATTTGACCTGTGACGTGGGGGTCAGTTCAATAATTCGTCCCTTTCTTTCTGTATCGTCGTGTAGTATGGACACGTGGGTGGTGTGCAGGGAAGAACTGAAACATGGAGTCCAGTAGAAAAGGGTAATGGTCAAGAGGGGAATGATAAACATAGCAAAAGAAACCCACAATCTCAACTACATCGTTCTCGGTGGCAGGAACAACCACAATGTTCACGCTTGGGGTATCAAGGTTGGACCACCGTTTCGAAGCAGCCTCAAAGTCGTCGGATCCAGGATAGTAGACCTTTGCAGAGGCCGAAAGCTCCTTGCTAAGCGCCTTGTAATCAACATCCCGAGACCAGAGGGTCTGACAGGTCGTTGAGGTAGCCAACGTAGCTAATGTAGTAAGTGTTTGCAGACGCATGATGCCTTGGCAGAAGTAGGTTGGTTACAATTGATGGAATCCAGTGGCGGGGAGCCGGAGTGGATTTATTGATGCAGTATTGTCCACTACAGCCCCCTTTCGGGAATTTCGTCGTTTCTCAACATATTCTTTCCTCAACGCTACTCCGACGGGATACCCAATATGGCCTGAACTAATTCTAGAGTCTCATCGGGCCATGCCGATGTTTCCGTGAATAGTCAGATCTCTGACTATAATGGCGTCTTCAATAAGGCGGCAGTTCCGGAGGAATGACATCCTGACTAGGAGACGGCGATGCAAAGTAAGAATGCAACGTCTCGATACATCGCAAGGGTCAGAAAGGCCTCGATTCGTAATGCGGGACATTTAGGACCAGATGCAAAGGGGTACAGCTATCGGTGAACAAAGTCATGAGTAAGTTCTAGCGGTTCACGCATGAATCAAACAGCAGATTGAGTTACTGTAGTACCAGATCCACGTCATCCCATGCCAGCTGCCAGGGGTACATGCAGGTTGCTTTCCAGGACATAGAGGTAGAGCTCGGAGCCGCACAGTGCGCGATTTTCAGGGTGTGTAGCGATAAATACTACATCCCATCACTCGGCCGAGGATCCAGAAATTAAACTTCGAGCTGATGTCGTGGCACTGGGCCGCAACGCTACGGTCCGGCAAATCATGAAGAATAGTGCTTCCACAACGAATAACGTCAAGGGTATAGTCATTTTCGTAGCGTCATTGGTCCGACTACGGTATGTAGTGAATATATTTCCGCATCTAGTTTCACGATGACAAAAGAGGGAAAAATGAGCGATGGATGCAGATGAAAATAACGATTGACATTTACCAGGTGACGAGGTGAGTATTTGATATGTATTACAAAATGATAACTTGTAAGAATACGTTGTGAAAACGGTGATAGCTAAAGGAACACGCAGAAACACGAAATGCTCGGATTACATTGGTGTCTCCACCAGAGATAGTAAGTTCAGAGGTCTAAAGATATCGCGTAAAATTATTAATGAAAACTTTGAAGCTTGACTGATTACGATACGGAGATACCCTTGCACTGTTCGTTGTTGAAAATTATCGATTGAATATCTAGGGTAGTTGGGGGACTAGGTGATATGCTTCGAAAGAGTCGAGGTGGCTTCCAGGGTAAACAGTAACTCTGGATCATCAGTCTCTTTAATGCGATCAAGTAGTGAACCGGTCAAGACGGAATTGAGAAAGAGATGGATCTGTCTCCCCGGTCAAGATCTGTTGGCTCACCAACTGTCCGACGATAGCTGCATTTGTAACTCCAGAATGCATGACTGCCACACTGACATGATCAAGACCCGTTGGCCCAATAATCGGCATCCCATCTTCCGGTGTTGGTTTATCGCCAACAGTGAAATAGTCGAACTCCAACTTATCACCTTCAACCAGAGTCTTTTGTAGCTCTTTGAAGACCTCGTGTGCCGTTTGCGCAGGATCGTCGCCTGGGTCGTCACCGGGATTTTCGCAGCCTGCTCTAATCACACCGTCCTTTGTCTGACGCATGTACAGGTACTTCGAGTTGATGAGGCTATGAAGTAGTTCATCTTGCACGGGTTTCGAGTTGACGATCAGAGCTGGTACAGAGCGAACTGGCAACTTGATTCTTTCGCTTGCCAGAAGAGGCACGCTGCCTAACCCAGCTGCGACAACGACGTGATCGCCATGGATTTCTTCTCCGGAGGTCAAAACCACTCCAGTGACTTGACCATGGCTTTTGAGAAAGGACTTTGCAGTGCTCTCGATGACTTTGGTGGCGTTTTTGGCTTTTGAGTCGGCTACCATCTGTCGGGCGGCCATGTGTGCCTCTATTGCTCCCTCTTCAGTATAACAAAGGCCCCATTCAGGGATACTTTCCGACTCAATCCCTGGTTCTTTTGAGCGTATCTCGTTGGCCGACATGCGCTCTATGCCATAGCCCCAACTCTCCAAGCTATCCTGTTTGTTCATCAATGTCTCTGCTGGCTTGTGCCAGTTGACTGATCCGTACCAGGTAATGGGAAGACCAGGTAGCTCGCGTTCAATGTCTTTCCATCTCTTCAGGGACCGGACACGAAAATCGTAGTAAGATCTGTCACTGGCCGAGCTGGCGTTGAGCCAAGCAAAAGAAGCTGAACTGGCAGGGCCACCAATGTCTTCGGCTATGATGGTCACCTTTGTGTGTTTGGCCAAGTGCCATGCGATAGAAGCACCGACGATACCAGCGCCGATGACTATGACGTGAAGGTTCTTTGACTTCTCCATTTCGACGTACAGTTGTTGCCTTGATCAAGTCTAAGCACCGAGTGACGAAGCGTAGATGTCAGAATATGGACATTTAGGTTACACTAACCCCGCTCGCCTGTTAGTAAGACACAATGCCAACAATGTGCAGACGATATATGACCTCATTAACAACGAGTTGAAAAGATATGGCCATGCAGAAAAACCAGCCGCCAATAAAAAAAAGAAGATACAAAAAGCAAAATAAACTCCCCCGGGAAGGCTCGAACTTCCGATCTCCCGATTGTCTATGAATAACAGTCGGACGCTTTAGCCAACTAAGCCACAGGGGATAGCTGATTGGATGAGAGAGACGCATGCTATTGGATACTACATTCACAAGCGCAAGTAGGGAAAAGAGATAATGCTGGATACTTTCAACCTCTAAGATCGTGCTTTTTTCGATAGGTTGTGATAGAGAAACGAGAGGGTAGTTGTTTAACTATCTCCTAGTGCTTTTGTTTTCTCTAAGGATAAGGTTGCTCCACGTGCCCTACATCTTGTGCTACGCGGCTGTGGCTACGGCGACGAAAGTGTTACACTTCAACCTTCGATTTGGAAAGTTGCGCCACAAAACCATGGATGCTTTTTTTTTTTTTGACAAGCCATTATTTCAAATTTTCAATCTCGTCTTCAGCCTGTCTTTGAAGCTTGCTGACAAGATTGTGAGTTTGTAGTTGCAACTTTGTAAGGACAAGTGACTCAACAGCGGGACTCAGTAAAGTTAAATCGTGGTTTCAAAACTCTCTTACTCTTTGGATTAACATACTTTCTCAGTTATAAACTGAGTTAACTTTATTTTATTTTATAAATAGCCAGACCCCCAGCAACACTGAGGATCCTTCTCTTCTTTCACTTTACACGTCATGGTCCTTCAGCATTTGCCTACTTACATCAATTTGTGAAATTCAACAAGCATTCCTACTCGCAATGGAACATTGTTGCCGACAGGACGTACCCTCCCCAGAGCCGGAAATACACCCTGGGCCACACTTGGAGTTGTTCAATCCATTCCCGGCACCAAAATTCGCCGACAGCTTCCATCTATTTCCCAGGCTTCCTCGTGAGCTCAGGAACTTGATTTGGTGGCACTCTCTGGCCCGCGAGCGCTTGCTTTCGATATTCTGGTATAAAGATACGCGAGCGGTGACAAACTCATCCTTGATCTCTACCAGATTCGTAGTGGGTTCTGTGACAGCAGATCCAAGTTCTGTTCTTTTTGTCAATCAAGAGTCACGACAAGTTGCCTTACGATTTTACCGCATTCGAATCCCATGTTATACTGGTTATGGACAACCTACGAAAGGGATCCTATATCTCAATCCTGATTTAGATACCCTGCATCTTCCGCCTGCTATGATCTCTACAGGGCTTGATGACTTTATTGCATTCGCCCAGGAACTCCGAATTGTTGATCCACGAGGTCTGGGTCTACGGAACGTTGCTTTCGAACCACAAGACTTGCTCACCGGAGCATATAAAACTCAAAGTCAAAACCACCAGCCAAGGCAAATCATATCTGGGACGGTCAGTGTTATGTTTTTGGCAGACCTTCATGGGAGGATAATTGGCAGTGGCTGCGATTACATGAGCGAACAGTACTTTCGCGGGATTCCCATTGGCAACGGGAATGCCTACTTTCAAAGACTACCTCGGGATCCCAGACCTATTCGAGAGGACTTGGAACAAATTTCCCAAAGATACCCGTGGGAAGTATCTAATAGACTTGAGAACGCTCAATTGTTTGCGAGGCACTGGAATCATCTTCGCGATGTCATGGGAGTGCACAGCCCTTGCGATCATAAATTTGTTCTTTTATCCGGACTGCGGGGGTATGCCACAACGACAGAGATCATAGACATATTGGGACAGGAGAATCACGCCTGGCAGTGCATTCGTATCGAGAATCAGGCCCTGGATCCAACACAAAGGGGGCAGGAAACTTGTGATGAGCTGAAAAACGCTCCTCAAACAGCTGTGGGATTTTGGATATTTCCTCAGGAAGCACTTGGACCGACACTGTTTGATGATTCGCTGGACAATATTGAGGACCCTAAGGTACTCGACCTCGCCGCCTATCACCCGGAGCTAGCGCTATTCGACCTTGACGAAGAATAAGACGAAGATCTTTGGCGACACACATTACGTGATTCCCCACAGCAGAATGATAACAGGTCAACAGCGGAATAGAAACCATGAAGATCTCTCATTAACATCTATTGGCTTCGAATCAGGTACGGGCGCAAAAGGAGCGTGTGAGAGAATGCCTACAGCAGATTTGACTGGAATATAGTCCTGGACTTATCCAGCTGAGTGTTTGGAACCTTTGACCAACACTGAACTCTTTGTAACCATGGTTTGCTACAATAGCTTTACACGAAAATGCAGTCTAACAGATTGAAATGTTATCTCGTTGTGAGTCTAGTAGAGACTCAATCAAGTCGATCCAGGCCTTGGCTATAGTGGTGCGCATTTATTTCTCCTCGTATTCCTATTTTAACATCTTATTGATCATTATCTAGGTGCTTTGTCTTATTAGTCTACACTGATTCTTTGCCACAGTACTTCACACATCTCGCCCTTGACCGTGTCAGCTGGCCACGCCACACAGGATAAAATACAATGTGCGTCTTTCCAAGTAGAAACTTTTGTGTGCTTGGTCCAGGTCTGAATCAGGAGACAAAGTTCGTATAAGATGAGATCAAACTTGTCATCGAACCAAAGTGATTGTGCGTAAATCACGCTTAATGCACCCACGAATGCCTTCCAAAACCACAGGTTGCGTGTGTCGGTGCTCATGCTCTCGAACAATGGCGATCCTTTTTCCAAATCCCGCTTGAGGATATTGATTTTGAGATCATGAAGTCGTCTTTCTGGAGGAAGGCCCTGATTACAAACTCCAAGAATAGTGGTGAGATAAAAGTCGACAGCAGAGCAGAACCCAGACCATCCTGACACAAAGACTGGATCGCCAGGCGTGGGAAGTGGTATTTTGTTTGAGAATGACTGAATGTGCGCTGTGATGACTGTGTAAAGCAGCTTCGAGGGAGCTCCGCTGTTCCAGACATTCCAAGGCATAGGAACATTTGCATCGCCGCATTCCTTTGAACTTGTCGGCATGGCGAGTTGTGTGATCGCCCGAAGGATCGAAATCGCTGGAAACATATCGACGTCTCTAGGCTGACGTCCTGGTGGAATGGATCCGAAGAAGAAAGGAATCATCCGGAAAGCTCCCAGTCGTAATTCAGGGACGTTCACCTCGTTAAGATGCATCTTGTGGATCATCCGACTGAGTTCTGGTACCTCCATCTCTGCATCTGGCTGTTGAGATACCACTTCAGGAGGGACAACCTCTACCAGGCGGCTTTTTGTGCTGTGGATCGCATTGCTGGCTCTGGTGAAACACTGTGTTAATACTTATCGGCTCATTTCAGAGCATGTTTCATTACCCACATTATGAGATAGCGATCTGTCAGTTCCAAGTCAACATCATAGCGACACTCCTGGCGGAGGACTTCCCGGTCCTTGGTAGTTAGGTAGGTCGTTAGACCATTCAGGTGGGACTCAGCGACTGCGAAATTTCCAAGACAACACTAGAAATAATGGGCTGCATAAGCATAGGGCACATCAAGGTACTTGGTAGGGAGGATACGTACCTCGACAAAGCAAAGAGTGCTGATATACTTTGCACATCGTAGCATCTCTTTTGCGTGACATGAAGTAGTAAGCCAAGCATTGACTTGTTTTATGCTCTCGACCTTATGGAACAGGAATGTTGGTTCGAACAGAGATAGATCGCCTTTATTCCATGCATAGTGAAGAGCTGAGACGAGCATTGTGTTTTGTAAAACATCTGCATTGCGAGTAGCTGAGGCGACACTATGACAGTGTCAGTCTTGGATCAGCCTTTTTGGATACACCGTAACTGACCAATCGTTTGGGTTCACTGGCAACGGTCCAATGGTGGCTCCTGCTTGTAGGACTGTTTCAGATCCATAGGCGTCAGCTTAGACTAGTTGCAAGTGAGAGGCTGTTGAATGTACAAACAATAGTGGAGGAGCTCCTTGGACTTTAGCGGCATCTTGATTGGCAGCACATTAAAGGGATCAAGGAAGTCATAACCTGGTTTTGAAAACATCCTAGCAGGTTGCGAGGTTGTGGACGTTTGAACAACCCATGGAGTTTGCTCTCCAGGGCGTGTAACAGCCCTACGCTCGCGAAGGGGGATGATTGGCACATATGAACAAGTATGTTTTTTTATCACACAGTTGGAGCTGTAGAGTGATATCAGTCATCGCGCGTGCCTTATCGTTGAGTCTTGACTCCTTGAACAAACATGTCTGTGAAATGCGTCGCTTATCTAGAGTCAACAGAAAGGCTATTTACCAGGATGGCCGTTTCTCATCGCACCGGATACGCCTCGAACGGCATTCGACACAGCCATTGCGGCTCCTTGTAGTGCTGGTGTATTTTCCGGGCGTCTTGTCTGCAGCCATGACTGACGTCTGACGAAGCTTACTTGTGTCAGTTCGAGGCGTAAGTGGGAAGCGGGGATAGGTGAGAAGATGGACGACAGAGTCAGACCTAAGATGGAGAGTGGAATGCTAGTCCGATTATGGACAGGTAAGCAGAGCCCTAGATCAATAGACGAATTATGATCAACGTCCCCGCATCGGAGATCCCTGTTCGAACATACATAAATTATCGTACAGGATTGTGATATGACGTCGCCAATGTCTCAGACTTTAATCTTTTAACTGATATGTAGAAGGCCGTGAACACATGTTTAATATGTTTCACTCACAATAATGGCTACAACAGCAATATCGCTAGTTGCGAATAGAGCAAACTAACCTGCAAATGTTACGGCAATAGACCTAAGTAGGGTTTTCCGAGCACGACTTCAGTATCAGGCGTTGGTCATCCAATAGTGAAACGCCCCAAGGGTCCTCGCATCAGTTAAGCTTGATTGTCCTCGGGTGAGTCTGCTAGTGAACCTCCCAACGATTAACGTTATCTCAATAGCCGCATCCAGGTCTCTCAGCTAGCCTCACGCTGAAGCCACGATATTTTGGAATGTGAAAGTCATGAGACGATTTCAGACGGTCTAAAGAAAGCCTCAAGCCATAGTTGGCTATTCAAGATCCAGAGCTCTTATCCGTGGAACAGATGGTGGGGTTTTCTGACAAGGATGGTAATCGTCGTGTGAAGCCTCTCGTACCACAAGCTGACATTGCCCATGTTTAGCTCGGTAGTCTGTATGCAGGTGGATCTGACAAGTCCAGTAAGCTAAGGCAGGGGAACTATTGTGGCTGCTGGATCGAAACTTTATGCTGCTTGTAGGGCAGCCCTTGATCAGCTAGGTGATCGCAGACCCGCCTACCAGCCGCCAGGAGTGGTGTTCAGCTCCTTGGTTATTATGGGCAATTGACGACCAGAGGAATCTTGGAAGCAAATCATATTATCATGGCACAAAGTAAGCTTTCTAGTAGATAGCTGAGCTTACGAACGGAATGTACGAGTCAACAGTACTGTTTTAAGGGTTTGGTAAAGTTCTTACTTTCGGTCCGCGGTTCTCAGGATCGTCAAATGAGGTACGTATTTGACCACGTGGGAGTAGTTGCCCATGTTGTAGGAACTATGAGTCACTTTCTCCATGACTTTCCCATCATGGAAACATTAGTTTCCTTATTTAGGGACATGTGAGACATGACTTGATCGCGCAACCTGTCTATTGTTTTTAGAGTTCCATTCCTTCGCCCTTCATTCCCTGACTTGACCGAAACGAGGTTTCGACCAGCCAGATCTGGATCTCACCCGACTATGTCCCTCTCCAAAAGAGCGATAGTGTCTCAATGTGCTAGAATTGGTGCCCTTTATGATAAGTCCAGCCACATCTAGACCAGCCACAATCCATTTAGGGACAACTATATCGCGTTTTAGCTACAACCATCAGAAGACTAACTTAGTCTCAAGTTTAACTCGTGCAGCTTGGAGGGTTGGATCTTCAGGTACATCCTAGCGGGTCGGGCTGTCCAACCGCTAGACTAATGAATGTAGATCGCAATTGTAAGAAACACCGCGCCATCCCTGTTCACACGATTTACGCGAGTTTAACATTGCCATCAGTTATCGTATACGGGTATGCGATATCCTGGATCAATTAGTATAAAGACCTTGGCCTTGGCTCTTCCTTGTCAACCATCCATTCTTCATCTCATCAGCTTCGTCTTTCACCTTTATCATGGTCAACCTCAAGAATATCACCCTGGCAGTGACCCTCTTCCTGGGATGCGGTCTTGCTGTCCCTGCCCCAGCCGCCCCAGCCGCAGAGCCTGGAGCCATTATCCCAGGCAGTTACATTATTACCCTCAAGCCTGAGATAGATGCCATCATGGCCAAGACTCACCTAAAGTGGGTAGAGGATGTGCACAAGCGAAGCTTGACAAAGCGGGAGGAACTTGGTATAGAGAAGACTTATGACAGCAAGTCTGGTTTCCAAGGTTATGCGGGAACATTTAACAGTGCAACCATCGATGTGATCAAAAAGAGTCCTGTGGTAAGAGAAAATATCACTATCAAAGTGACAAGTGAGAGAGACTAACCATTGATACAAGGTTCTCGCAATTGAACCAAACCGTGTTTGGAAGATTTCTCGCGTCAGCAAAGATCACAACCTCGAAAAGAGAGCTGAAGTCACCCAGAAAAAGTCCACCTGGGGCCTTGGTGCTATCTCCCACCGAAAGAAGGGCTTCAAGGAGTACATTTACGACAACTACGCTGGCACGGACATGTACGCCTACGTCATTGATGGTGGAGTTCGCGTCTCTCACAATGAATTCGGTGGACGAGCTAAAGCTGCTTGGACCAATTGGAAGGATGATAACAAGGATACCGACGGTCATGGTACCCATGTCGCTGGAGTCATTGCTGGAAAGACATACGGCGTCGCTAAGAAAGCCAACATCCTTGCTCTTAAGGTCTTCAAGGGCGAGGAGAGTGATACTTCTATTGTGCTTGACGCTTACAACTGGGCGGTCAACGATATCATCAAGAAGGATCGCACATGGAGGGCTGTTATCAACATGTCTCTCGGAGGTGAAAAGTCGGCCGCGTTCAACAAGGCTGTTGATAATGCATCCAAGAAGGGCGTTGTCACTGTCGTCGCGTCTGGCAACGATGCAAGGGACGCCGCCAAGGAGTCCCCAGGCTCTGCAGCTACAGCCATCACCGTCGGTGCCATTGACGCGAACTGGGCTGTCGCTGACTTTTCCAACTATGGAAAGACAGTCGACATCATGGCTCCTGGAGTAGGCGTTCTCTCTTCAGGCTGGAAGTCTGACACGCATACGTTTACTGAAGATGGGACTTCCATGGCTGCTCCTCATGTTGCTGGCTTGGTCTTGTACGCGATGAGTGTTGACGGGGTTGAGGGTGTTGCAGACATTACAGCGTGGTTGAAGAGGTATGCTACACCAAAGAAGATTTCAGGAAATCTTCGCAACGCACCAAATCTGATTGCGAATAACGGAAATTGGGTGCAGTAGACAAACGCAGTTGAGGGTGCATTGTAATTTACCAGCTGTAATTTCATTATTGTGTTTGTTTTTGCTACGTCTACTACTTTTGGTTTCGATGCCTTTAGGTCACATTCATGATGTGCTGGAACTATTAATTTTTCTGCTGGTTACAAATTGGTTCAAAACATCAATAAGATTGCCATCCACGAAAGGAAGAAGCTGGCGACAAAACAGTCTGAGCATAAAAATTAATTAATTTATGCGCATTTCAGAGATTATTTAGCTAGACAATACCATTAAAATCTAGATGAACCGGTGCTTTATGACATTCTATCAAATGGTGAATGGATGTATCCAGGGTAGGTATCCCAGGTCAAGCCGGCAAATGCTCCAAGTCCGAGACCGGAGAGATGTCATTGGCTGATTTGAGTTTAATTCCGTGATATCCTTCGGCTTCGGCCTCAGCTTCGGCCTATACAAGTTAATAATCCGTTGACGGTTTCAATACCGCGGAAGGTCCGGTCATTTGGAACCATTTAAATTGCACCATCTTATCAGATCTTTCCCATCCACCTCGCAACATCTTATCTGATCTTCTCCCACCATTCTCCCAATCTCCTGTCCTCTTTGTTTAGTTCTTGCTATAACCCTCGAGCCTAGTGACAATGAATTTGAACGATTTAGATATCTACTTTGAGATATTCAAAGTTGTTTTCACCTTTATTGCAAAGCTGACGGTCCAAAAGGGACAGGCAATTGTCCATCGGTATACGTACCGTTCAACACCAAATCCACGCAATGTCGTTGTTGTAGGAGGCTCTTTCGCAGGAGCCCTTCTTACTCAACGACTTGCTCACACACTTCCTTCGGGTTATCGTGTCATTCTGGTCGAGATGAATTCTCACTTCAATTACGCTTTTCCTTTTCCTCGTAACGCTGTCTTTTCTGGGAGAGAGCATCATGCGTTTGTCTCGTATGAGAACCTCGCAAAAGGAGCTCCCGAGGGCATCTTTCAACATGTATGCGATGAAGTTACGGACGTGACAGCGTCACACATCAACACGGCTAGTGGTTCTTCCTTGCCATTCGAGTACCTCATCATTGCCACGGGCGCTGCACAGCCACCACCAGCGCGACTAGTTGCCAGAAACAAGCGTGACGGAATTGAAGAATTCAGAGGTTTTCAACAGCGCATCAGCGAGGCAGGTAGAGTTGCTGTCATTGGGGGAGGGGCTGTAGGCATAGAGCTGGTGACAGAGATCAGGGATAAGTACCCCGAAAAAGAAGTGACGCTCATTCACTCTAGAGAACAACTCCTGCCTCGCTTTGGACCCAAGCTCCATGCTCATGTCCTTGCAACTCTCAAAAAGCAAAATATCGAGGTCTTGCTGGGCGAAAGACCGCCTTTCCCGAGCGACGCTGGAAAACGCGTTCAAGAGACTAATCTTACTCTTGCGAACGGAAAAGAAAGAACTTGGGACTTGGTGGTACGTCGAAGTTGTGACTGTCCAGAACCCTTACTGATTTTCCCAACAGATCCCTTGCACAGGTCTCCGTCCACGATCCGAACTATTGGCAGAATACTCCCCCAAAAGTATCGCTTCTAATGGCGAGATCATGGTAGGGCCAACTCTTCAAGTAGAGAACTTGCCCTCATCCAAGAACAATATCTTCGCTCTTGGCGATGTGGCCCAGTCTGGTGGACCTAAGCAAGCTCGGGCTAGTATCATGCAAGGCGATATCGTGGTCAAGAACCTACTACCACTCATCAATGGTCGTTCAGCTGAGGCGAAATACGTTCCTCATTTCTTTGAGAACACCTTGAAGCTGACACTAGGAAAGGTAAGTTTATCTAGCATTGTATACGATAAGGCTGTGACTGACGCCATGCTAGCGGTATTCCGTACTGTGGGCTCAAAAGGGAGACTACGAATGGATAAAAGAGACGAGGGGTGAAGACGAGGATTTGAATGTCAAGCAGACAAGAAGGCAACTGAACGCAAAGGCGGAAGAGTGAAGAGCATGAACTTGCAAAGAGATGAGGGACCGTTGTATAGATGGATTTTGTTCCGAAATAGTAATTGACATCAAGGATGGTGGGTATCTAGATTGATAATAATTTATAGCTTAGACTCAGCAACAGTCTCGCCGACGCGGAGCTCGGCCTTGGCGGTGGTGAAGTTCTTGACATCATCGTGAACGGCCTTGGATTCCTCGGCACCAGCAGCAGCTTGGAAAGCAGCCATGCTCTCAAATCGAAGGATGGCGTAGATTTGGTAGGGGCTGTCTCCGCCCAGCTTGATAACTTCGGCGCTCTTCAATCCCTTGCTTCCCCATGTCCTGTTGATACGTTATTAGTGCCCAAGCTCATATTCCATCATGAGTATAGGCTTACTTCTCGACCAGAGGCACGTGGGTCTTGACATAGTAGTCGATATCGAAGTCGTGACCGCTGGGGTATTGGACGATGATGGTAGCCATTTTTACAAATAGGGTAGTTGTGTAGGGGTGGTAAAGTGATGGTAGAGTATTATCAAGAGGGAACTGAGTAATGGTAGAAAGAGAGACGAGGAGCAGTGTTTAATATCCGCGAGGTACGTCACCCATATCAACACGTAGTATCTGGATTAGTAAGATAGACAAGAAGATAAAAGAAGTGCCGACAGTGTTGGCATGACAGAAACTGCATAGGTATCCCCACTTTGTTATTTGACAGAGCGACTGACAAGCCGTTACGATGAAGCTATCCCCACTTTGGGAGCGATGGTCAACCCACTAGGTTCGGGGGCTTGCCCACAATGGCACCCTGTCCGGGAGCGGTGAAACTAGACCTCGGCTCATCCGCGAGGTCCGAAACATCCTTTTTCGCTCGACTCATGATTATGAGTGATGATGCTATGAACGAGCTTTTACCTCAACTGGTCAGTTCTGACGATGCATACCTAGATGAAGCTATATCAACTCACACCACCGATATACCCGAAACCGCCTACTTGCGGACATCCCGATGTTTTATAGGACTCTGGCATCAGGGTATAAAGATAATACTATATTACCACTAGAAGTATAAGAGACGAAATGATTTGATTAGTTAATGTTACTTACATCAGACCTTTAGACTGTTTATCTTTGTATCCTAAATCTCAGGGGACAGGCCCTCGACAGGTGCACCCGCCATTGGATATATACTTTGTCAATCCATATAAACCAGCTTAGAACCATCAAGCAAACCAAGAGGAACGCGAAGGAGCTGCATGATCTCGTGTCTCTTCACCAAGCATGAGACTGTTCTCCAAGTCCATCACTAAATCCAGACTCGAAATTGCACCTGATCGATTTCCAGGATCCATCACTTGCTCAATTGCTTCCGCCTTTTGAATGGACTGCATGATTTCTGAGCGAGCATTTTCCTGACGACCGAGAAGACTCTTCTTCAAGGCAGCCTTGGTAGCATTTTCCAACTCATTGATTTTGGTACGAGCAGCTTCAATCTCGTGGAGCTTGTAGCCAAACTTCTGCTTAATTTCCTCTGTCTCCATACCCAAGGACTTGGACGCGTTGATCATGTCTTGGCGGAGTCTATCGATGATCTTGACAGTCCTTTCCTCGTCCAGAAGTGTCGCCAACTCGAGCGCATCGGCCATCAGTTTCTCTATCTGGATACTGTCAATTCGAGAACGCGTGACGGCACAGTCACGGATTTTGGCGACAGATTCAATGAGTGATGAATGCTGGAACACCCAGTCTTGGCCGATGTAGGGAAGCTCCATAGATAATGTGCGCACCCATCTGTGCAGCTCCACGGCCTCTGGGCAGTCCCAGGCGCGATCTTGGAGAAGTTGTGGAAGGTGGCGCTGGCTGAACGAAAAGCACATCTCCTCTAGCTTGTGTTGAAGAAAGACCATGAGTTTGTGCTGGGCACTGAAAGGCAGGTAAACGGGCAGTTCTAGGTGTTCCGCCTCGCCATTTATAGTCGTCTTGTCGTCCGTGAATTGAGCGTGCTGTCCATCGTCTGGTTCTGGTTCCGCTGGTTCTGGTTCAGCTGGTTCTGGTTCAGCTGGTTCTGGTTCAGCTGGTTCTGGTTCAGCTGGTTCGGCTCCAACTGCTTCAGGCTCCACGAAGGTAGGCATTGGTGTTTCGCATTCAGATGGAGGGGGGGGTATATCTTCTTCGATGATTGGGGGTTGATCAATTTCCCCAACAGCCACTGAATCCCCTACCACTTTCGACTCCTTCTTCTTCTTCTTCATCTTCCTAGGTCTCTTGATCGAGGCTAGGGGTTCGTCTTTATGGAATTGCGCTGAGTTTGCAGCAGTGATAATATTGCCGTTATCACGGTCTTGAATTGATTTCCAGAACTCGTCGATGTGGGAGCTTTCGGTCATATCAGGCGATTTGAGGGGAAGTAAGAGAAAGAGGAGACTAGGGGAGTACCGGTTTAAATACGTCTAAAGCACTGTTTATTGGGGGATGAAAATGATGCGGGAGCTGTTGGTAGCGTTGGGTGGCCTCAAATATTAACCAACAGGTAGAACGCGGGCCTCATGCGAGGAGAATCAGGCTATCACAAGTTATCATCAGGGCATCAGAAAAATTGGCCGCTGGGAGCATAAGAGACGAAATAAGTAGGCCAGTTTTTGCTACATATTTCGGACCACTTAGGCTGTTTATTTTCGTACCCTAAAGCCTGTAGGTCAACATTTCTGGCACTCAGAAGGCTGTGTGCCTCAAAAGGGTATGTTGCTCGTCCAGGTATATGCAATATTACCATGCAAGAGGCCGACCACACATGCGCGGTATTTATCATTGGTCCTGGGCTTTGCGAAGAGAAAAGAGACGAGAAATCAAGATATAGATGCAATCGTAACGATGCTAGCTTTATACGCAGGATATTGCTAGTCAAACACTTTGTCAGAGATCTTTGTCCTGTTTCAACCCCGCTGGTCTCGCTGTTGGCTGGGAAGCTGCTTTCACTCACGGAGATCTTCCCACCTACTAATCATGCGTGTTCAAGCAATGATGTAATTTGCCAAGACAGCTGAAAGACAAATCAACTAGTAAGTGATTGGAAACTGCAGGATCAAATTACCGCCATGAAATGGAATCCATCATACCAAGGTTCCAAATTCCTTGCGACCTGACAAGGTTTAGTAACCAGTTTCCAGGGCGGAGACGGATGTTAGTGGGCAGCGTCTAATTTTAGCGCCATGAAAACTAAATTCAATGGATCTCCCCCACCGTTCCTCCCCGCTGGGTTTATACGGCAAGGCTGACTCGAGATTTTCAACGTCTTCTTGTTATTCAACATCACGATAGCAAAAAAGATTCGACCATTGAAAGATGAAGACGGTTCTCAAGCCTCCTGTGGTACGTAATGTGGGAGTTGCGGTCGGACTCCATCAGTAGGTTGTGAAATCCTTTCGTCATTGGCGAGGGCAGTGCAACATCCATTGACATTTACAATCACCGAGCACAGTTGGAGCACTGAACTTAGTGATTAATGTAACACTGCATGGGTGGAATTAATAGACCTATGGCTGATTGATGATAGCAATAGAGAATCTCACCATGAAATTACTGGAATACGCTGGTGATTGTTGTTGAAGTGAGGTTTGTCGTATCGCATGATGCCTGTCAAAACAGGCACTAAACTAGACCATGCGATTGGTGCACATACAGTCATCACCTAATTAGACTTGAACTGACTATCCATATTAATCTCGTCCTTATTGGCTGTGCTGGGACTTCTGTATGCTTTTATCTAGTTATTGACTGGATTCAAAGGATCATATGGACCAACATGGTAAAATGACTAGCTAATAGGAGGAAGTCATTCACAGTATTACTTTAGACTATTCTCATTCCATAATACATGCAGCGATGACTAGTCAGCCTCCAACGTCTGCGTCCAATGTCTTACTTTCGTCATCAAATAAATTTCCCGTTTCAGCATACATGTATCGGCCGTGGAAATCACCGACCTCCGCGGCCGCTCCTGTCATGTACCAAATCTGGTAGAAGCTGAGTTGACTCAACACGGCATCATCTTGTCAGCTAAGCAAAGCCCCCCCCCACCAACCAAAATCCCTACGCTGTCATTTTCCTTCGGGGCTGAGATTTCGTACCGGGATCGCGATACACCCACTTTTCTCTTTCCATGATTGGCGAATCTATTTTTGTGATCGACAGTCCACTCGATGGATTCGTCACGCCCAGATCAAAGCCTCAATTCATAAGCGGGTGGCTCAAGCAAAAGAGGAATTACGAAGCGAGATGACATGGAGTCGGAGGATTGCTTGCTTAAATATGATATGAATGATCCTTTATTTATTCATATTTGAAGAGGTCTTATTATTATCCTGTTGGCGTTTTTCTTTCTTTTTTTGTCTTTATTAGTTTCCTGATCTGTTGTTTCTTTGCTTTAATTTATTGTTGCAAGAAAATGAGTGATTATAGCGACCCTCAACTAACGCCAAATGGAAAGGTGTCCAAGGCGAAAAAGGGAAAACCCGTTCACGTCTGCTCAGAATGCCAAAAGGTGAGATGGACGCTTTCTGAAATTAGACCAATACTAAACATATCAGGTATATACCAGAGCGGAACACCTGAGGTAATTTACTTCACCCTGCAGGCGACTGCAAATAGGCAGAAATACTAAACAAATGACAGACGGCATCAAACCTCTCACCAAGAACCTCAGTACCAATGTCAAATCTGCGAAAGGCGCTTCCATAGACGGGATCTATTAGAAAGACATTTTAGACGGTCCGTCACGTCCATCCGTATATTTGCGGATTACTAACACCTCATCTTTTAGACACGAAGGGGAAGCTGAGCATGGGCAGGACGACTACCAGTAATAGAACGGCTGGTAGCCTCTCGATTTTTGTAATTTGTTACTGTATATGAGTGTAAAGATTGGTGTCATGAGGCCTTGGGCGGTATTTTGGATGGTTTCGGGGATTAATGGGTACATAGCGTTTCATAACTTTCATCTTACTACAATTAAGCTATACTGCAAAGACGAGCAATGGTGATTCGTTGAAGACGTCTGGTTTGCTATTCTAGTATTCCCACCACTGCTTCAGATGTTCTCTTGTGACACCCTGTCGCGTCTACGTTCAATGATAACGCTGAGCTCCCGTGCGAAGTCGGCAATTTCGAAATCTGACCTATCCCTCAACCACTCTCGAATGCCCTCAGTACTGATTGCACTAGGATCAGCACCACACTCGATGAGGAACTTAACCGAAGTCAAATTCCCATTGCTTAGAGAAATCAAAATAGGCGACAGACCATTCCCATCTCTGACGTTCACATAACTACCGGCAAGTAACAGGCTCTTGAGAGTATCAGACTCGTTTTTGATGCCCGCTGCTACGTGCAACGGTGTTTGACCATTATCATCTCGAGCTTCAGTATCTGCCCCGTCGCTGACGAGCTTTTGTATAACTTTACTGTCGACCCCCAGGCTTGCTGCTAGATGTAGCGCGGTATAGCCTGGCGTGTAACAGTGCCAGCGCTCGCATGACCTTTCGCATTCGTCGTATGATTCATCATCGAGATATGGCCATGCCTTATCAGCTTGTTGGTATGACTCGATGGATCCTTTTGAAGCACAAAAGGCCAGGAAACCCGATTCGAAGGATGTGTTGAGGGTTTTGTCGGGATTGAGGGACAGGCTCTTGGCAGCAAACCAAAGATATGGATGAACCTGGAATCTCTCTTTCAATTCCGCAGACGATTTAGAAGCGCCATTGGCGAACTCCTGTTTTGTAAGATATCTCATTGAGGCCTTTATCTGTTGTTGGTTGTAAGTATTATCAAATACATTGGTGCGAAGGTGCTCCATAAGCAGCGGCGATCGTAATATCATGGTCTGATTCTTCTTATCCAGAAAAATCAGTCCTTCGCAACATTTCAGAATTTCGGAAGAAGTGAAGAGATTTCCTTCCGAGTTTCTGATACTCCAAGCATCAAGAGCTTCACACGTCATAGAGATAGTGAATAGATAGCCAATGTTATCGCTTACTAGAAGATGATAAAGCACACACATGATGAGATCAGCGTCGTTGGATGACTGGATGACCTTTATCACGGCTTTACAGAATGCATCTATTCTTATCGCTGGGCAGAACGCCTTAAGCACTTCGATTTCCGACTCTGGCGACAACACTCCATGAACGTCGAGAAACCCACTGCATATAGCTTTCCCATACCATCGGGGCAAGAGCGGGAGATACCTACAGAACATCAATATGATAACCTTTGTGGTGGCTGGCATACTTACAAGCTGTCGCATATATCGACAGACTTCCAGGTAGAAAAGAAGTCCTCACTTATAGGGTCCGGAACTTTAGTATCGGTGGGAGATCCGGTCATGTGGCTAGCGAAGTAAAGCCTGATGTCTGACTCGGGAGCGCGGGCTTCGATCTCTGAGACTTGGACATCATTTCTTTTCAGTATATCAGGAAATGGAAGTCGACTCGTAATCATGATCTTCAGTGGTGGAATCTCTCTGTAATCAAAAAGACCGCGCATCAGCTCTCTTAGACCAGACACGTTTGTCGCATCGATGCCGTCCAGAACGATGACCATCTTGTCAAAAAGAAGTCTCAGTTTCTCCATGAACTTGGATGAAAGACTCAAATACGGGGTCTCGGCCCCTCTGAGATCCACGATAGACTGCCAAAACCCGATCGAGTCTGGAGTTTGGGATAACAGTTGCCTGATAATAGATTGGAATGCGAGAGCGTAATCCGCAACGTTGCGCTGGACATGGTGATGGCCAAAGTAGAAAACACCACATGATATGTCTTTCTCTTTATTGTCATCTTGGTAAAGATGGCTGACTAGGCTTGAGCTCGGGGGTTGTTAGGGAAGAGTTGAAGACGGGCGCGTTTTTGTACTGGAGCACTGTACCTGAGAAAGGTCTTTCCACTCGCGCCTATGCCTTGTTAGTCTTCCTATACCCCTTGGATGGATGAGCACATACTTGGTCCATGTAACCAGAGAACATGACGAACATCATCATTCAACCAAGATTGTGTCATTTCGTGGTTCAAAAACCATTGACAGGTCCCAGGGATGCGGGCGTTGTCGAGAATCCGTTGTTGCGTTGGTACCTTGTCACCGGGACAGAGTTTTTCGAGTTTCTTGTAAGCTGTATTCGCTTCCATTGTTAGGAATGACAGAACTAAGTTTTTTACAGTCTTTGCAGAGTTTCCATGTCTTATTTATTGTTCAAATTCATGTTCACGATTGCTGACCGACCCCACATTAGGCAACGAAGGGATCAAAGCGCAAATTATCAATGGAGATATCCAGAGATCCACGGTTACAAGTTACTATCCATAGTCAGTCTCAGTCAAATCATCTCCGTGATGCATCATCTCAGCAGATAGAAACTAATAAATCTCCAATCGCATCGAGTTCGCGCCGACTTCTTTTCCTTGTTCTTGTCTCATTCCTATCTTGGTCTAGTGCTTCCAGAGAACTTTTGTCTGTTAAGCTTATTCGTATGGTTCTTGATCCTTGCACTTCGAACTAGTCTAGGGTCTTGGACCTGCCCAGATTGGCTCAACGCTGAACAATTTGCCATTCACTATCTCTTTATCGTCTCGGCAGACTTCAATCTTTGCGGGGTTTTCTCCAATCATCAGAAGGATCCGTAGAAAATGCAACCCTAATCGGAGGTTGGTCCAACTTGTCGGTAGATGGCGTTTGTATTCTTTATTCAGTTGTTTGCATGACTCTAGTTATCGTTAGTAAGGAGTTATTTCTTGATGTTAACTCACCCAACACCAAGTAGTCAAGTTATCGAGAATGACTATGACCATGACACCAAAGCACCTACACATGAGCATCGTCACCGCCGGCGATAAGGCCCATGCCCAGCCCCAACTTAAAAAAAAGTACCTACATATTGATCATCATGCCCACTTCTTGGCATGAATTGACCTTCCCTAATAGATACTATACCCGGGACTTGTGTCTTCTGGGCACAGAAACTAATGACGATTACGCTTCATATCGTCACGTTATTCGATCTGCATTTTTCTATAAATTGAGACAATGTCACATCCCATACGCAGAATAAACACTTATCCCCTCCTCCACGTCAATTCAAGGGCAATTCCTCAAGATGAGATTCAGTGCTACTCTCGCGACTTTGCTGTCGCTGACTCCAGGTCATGCATTGGCTAAGGGCAAGAAGCTCGACTCCAAGAAATTCCAGGCCGACATGAAGACTAAAAAGTAATTATTGATCCCGATACTGCCCGTCTTCTTTGATAAAGCTCACCATAAATAGTCTTATGTCCAACCTTGAAGCTTTGAACGATATCGCATTCGATAACGGCGGTAACAGAGCTTTCGGTCTTCCCGGTTACGAGGCTTCTGTCGATTACATCTACAAGCGCGCCTCCAAGGTCAAGAACGCCAAGGTCTGGAAGCAAAACTTCCCTGCCCTCTTTGCCTACGTCGACTCGATTGATCTCAAGGTCGACGATGAGCCTATCTATGTATACGGCTTGACCTATTCCCCATCTACTACCGAGGAGGGAATCACCGCCGAGATCGCACTAGGTCCCGAAGGCGCTGCGGGCTGCGACGCTTCGTCATATGACGGTCTTGACGTCAAGGGCAAGATTGTGCTGGTGCAGCGATTTAGATGTCCCACTGGAGGAACTCTTGCTGGAAGAGTGATTCCTGCTGCTGCGGCGGGTGCTTCTGCAGTTATTATTTATCACGACTTGTCGACTAATGTCACTGCTGGTTCGCTCAGCGCGCCCAATCCCGAGAAGCACGTTCCTGCAGGTTTTATCAACCTTGCTGATGGGCTGAAGCTCAAAGAGAGGATCGAGGCTGGTGAGAAGGTTGAGGCCTACTTCCAACAGTCACAGACTATCGAGGAGAGGATGACACAGAATATTATTGCTGAGACTACAGGCGGCGATCCCCGTAATGTTATCATGGTTTGTCATTTCGTTCAAACAGAGGTTTATAGGACTAAACATATCACAGCTTGGTGCTCATCTTGACAGTGTTCAAGCTGGCCCTGGTATCAACGATGACGGTACGCCACCCCTCTTATAAGAACTCACACGAGCTAATTTCCTCAGGTTCCGGTTCTTCTCTGATCCTCGAACTCTTCCTCGCTCTTTCCAAGTACAAGACCAAGAACAAGATCCGCTTCGCCTGGTGGGGGGCTGAGGAGAACGGCCTATTGGGAAGCAAGTTCTACACCTCCAACCTGGCCACCAAGGACGTCAACGACCTTCTTGTGTATCTCAACTTCGACATGGTCGCCAAGGGCTTCTTCGGAGTCGCTGATACAGATGGTAGCTCCCATGGATCTAAGGCTCCCAAGGGCTCAGAGGTGACGGAGAAGATCTTTGTTGATTACTTCACCAGCAAGGGTATTGAGGTTACTCCTGCAGTACTCACCAACGGAAGTGACTATGCTTCTTTCTGGCAGACTTTGAACAAACCCTTTGGATTCTTGCATACCGTAAGTTGATATGTCTGTCTGGTGGCTTGTTACTGATACGGTGATCAGGGCACTGCTGTTGAGCAGGATCCTTGCTACCACCAAGCCTGCGACACCATTGACAACCCCGACTCCAAAACTCTGACCGTCAACGCCAAGGTAAGTTTGAACCTCGAAAGGTTAGTGAAGCTCGATTACTAACAATTATCAGGCTGCTGCACACATCCTTGCTACACTCGACGAGCGAGGCACAAAGCTGATCCCTAAGACTAAGATCACTGATGCCACTCTTCAGAACCTTCAACAGCGCAGCGTTGGACCTGATTTGGGTCAGATGGAAGAGCTTGAGGCTATGGGTCTTCGACACTTGGGTTGTGGCCAGCACGAACTCTAAGCAAGAAGTTCCTTGACCCAGCTGGAGTGTGCTAGTTCATAGATATTGTAGTAGTATTTGTAGATGATGATGACGACGACGACGACGACGATGATGAGCAGACTAGACTAGTGTACTTGTGGAATGGCAAATGAAAGAATTGAGATTACTCTTGTTTCCAATCCCCTGAGAACGTGTCAACGGATCTCCAGTTCCATCTTCTGAAACTCTCATCATAATGATAAACAACGTCATTCACGCTTAATGTTCTCCAGTATCTTTCAAAATCGGGCGGTCTGGGCGCCGACAAGTCCAATCCCTCCATCCAAGCATGCTTATGCTTATTCCTTTCCGCAGCCCAATCCTCGCCTGTGTTTTTGCAACCTTTGCTTCTCTTGCAGCGTTGTCCACAAGACGGGCATTTATAATTCCTCCATTGTATTTCGTGGTCCCTTTTCCAGTATTCGGATTTGCCGTGTGCGTATGAACATGAAGTCATTGTATGGCCCATTTTGTTCTTCAGTCTGTTTTCGTAGTATAAATTGCTGAGTTCTTCAGTTCTGTAGCGTTGGGGGTGGCCGTGGCGGAGGGAGTCGCGGTAGAGAGCGTCAGTTGATACCCAGTCTCCTGGTCCAAATTGAAGAGTCGGGTCGAGAATATAATCACTTTCAGAAAGCATGACCGAGTCGCATATATCATCCGACGTGTATTCCTCGGATGGAACTGCAATCTTCTTGACCGTCACATTTTCTGATGCCAGCCGGTGAAGAAGGTCCTTGCGGCTTGGATCGTTCATCTGAGTAGCTGAAAGGTAAACCGTAAAGTCAGACCGCGATAATCTAGCGTACTTTGGCTCAGAGTGTTTCAGCAGCCAATCCAGTATAAAAGGATCTGCGCCGGTAGAATAACCGAGAATGTAGTAGTGACGAAGATCTGGTGGAGGTGTTGTGCGGTTTATACGGCCACTGCCGCATGGATCCCATGGAACATTTTGTCCAACCCACATCCGAAGCCATGTATTCAAATTGGACCTGTCAGTTTCGGTATGTTCTTCGGTGGACTTTTTGTCGAGGATAGTGCGGATATAAGCAACTCTAGTTGTCAGCTTTGGTGGCTGATCTGTAGCAGCATCATTGGCGTTTTCCATTTCGCTCGACTCCGATTGACTAAGAAAGGCTGAGCGGTTGGAAAAATATTGATTTGCAATCTGGTAGTAGTTGGTCGAGTCGTGGCAGTCTTGGTATAGAATGCAGAACGAGATATGTCTTAATTCTATCCAGTTCATCCATATGGTCGATGTAATGATAAAAAGGAACCGGCAAATGACTCACAGGCGCTCGCTCGTATCGCTCACTATACAGATGTCGCATGAGCTGTCAGCAGATGTACCACGCCACGCAATTTAGGGCGATAGTTACATGTGCCGCGACGCACTATCCCAGGGGGGAGAAGCACTAAAGTTTTAGCACGTCTTATCAAAGCTACAGCGGATGATTACCAACCTCTTATATTGGATACAGTTAAGAGTTAGACTCTCAAGTGGCAAGTTACAGTGTTGATAATGCAGCTATCACGACAAAGGAAGTATTTTTCTCATTCTGAATGGATTAAATGAATCTATGTCTAGTAGTAAATTGCAGTCGCTAGTCTATCAATGCCGGGTCTTTATCTATAGGAACTTAATACCCTCTGCCTTCTCATAAGCGTAAGGCACACTAGGAGTGTTCCACTGGGGTGTGCTCTTCTCATCACTCAATCTCACAACAGGCTTGAGAATGCTAAGTTTCTTGCCGTCAAAAGCACTATTCTCGAAGCTCTGGTAGAATCCGCTATCTTCGGCAAGAGTGCTTCCCAAGACGCGCTTCCAGCCGTCCCAGACAGTCATCAAGAGATCCAGAACATGGTGCGAGCCGCGCATCTCAGCCCACTGGAAGCGCTCAGCGCATTCGGCAACGGTCTCGGGAGAGTACAGGCCGATGTCGGGGCGGAGGGCGTAGGTGTTGACAGCGACCAGCGAGGCATGGACAGCGTAGCTTCCACCCTTGGTGGCACGGTCACGGAGAGCAAGAAGAGTGCCGACAGCACCGATAGCACCAGTGGTCATGTCGCTGACAGGCAAGGAAGGCAGGACAACTTCGTTGTAGAGCAGCTTGAGGGACTTGCCAGTGACATATGCTGAGCCAGCAGCTGCGTCGGCAATCTGTTGCCAACCGGGTCGCTCAGCGTAGTATCCATCAGGGCCGTAGCAGTTCTCCGAAACATGCACAATACCTCGGCCGCGCTCGCCAGCCATCTTGAGGATGTCGTTCAAGCCAAGACCGTACTTGGGCATCTTGTTCATACGGAAGCCCTGGATGAAAACATCCGCCTCGGAGATAAGGGACTTGATGAGGGCGGCCTCCTCGGGCTTGCGCAGATCAATGGCAATTGTGCGCTTGCCAGCGTTGAGGGTGAGCTGCATGATGTTGATGTCGGGAAGGTGAGGAGGGTTGACGCGGATGACATCAGCGCCGAAGGAAGAGAGAATGGCGCCAATCTGGGGTCCAGCGATGACACGGGTCATCTCGACGACCTTGACACCAGCAAGAGGACGCTGGTCGGATGGGTCAAGGGGAGGGAATGCGACGGGTGGTGTAGGGATGGCCTGGTGCTGAGACTTGACGTTGATAAGAGGATGGGCAGCGAGTGACTTGCCCATCTCGCTCTCATTCCACTGCTTGGGGGTAAAGCAGATGCTACCGCAGTTGCCATTGAGAAGGTTGGTAAGCTCAAGCTTCTCGGGAGATAGCTTGCTTGTAAACTTGGCAATATGTGCAGCGGCTTCCTCGTTGGTAGAGATAGGCTCAGAAGGGTCAACGCCGATGGACTTGAGGACGGGCTCAGCCTTCATTGAGCCATGGAGCGAGTACCAAACTTCAGGGTCGGAAGTAGGATAGAGACCCGTGGTGCGGTACTTGAGGGGTGTATCAACCCAGCCTTGCTCCCAGTTTGGCAAAAGCTTCTTGAGCTCTCCAGACTTGGCTAGCGAAAGGGCATCTTTGTTGTCGACGTAGGCAGTAGCGATGTTGCCGAACCAAAGACCGGCTTGTGTTGTGTTGACAGTGATTTTTCGCTGCTTGTTTTCGGCTCCACGAATGGTGAGGATCTCATCAGCCAAAACACCAGCCATGGCGTGCAGAGAAGCGGCGACAGATACAGCCTTGATGGGGCCGGGGATCACAGGGAATGACTCGCCCTCAAACTTGACCTTTGAGAGGATTTCCTCATCTTGGGTGAAGCCGGGAGTCTGAGAGGCGATGAGGCGGAAGATGCGTTCCGTGTCTTCCGGGACGGGAGTAAAGGTGCGGTCGGTGTGTGTACCTGGACTGTAGACGTCGGGAATTCTTGATTCTTGAGACATGATGTAGATGTGAAGTAAGTGTGAGATGTGTTGTTATTGTTAAAGCAGAAAGAGGATTTGTTTCGATAGACAAATAAGGAGAATAGAGTACTGCAAGGTATTATATGTTGGGACGTATGTTTGTTGAGGCCGGAGTGTACGAGCGAGCGGCTTAGTGTATTTATGCAAGGTGAAACCCTTGATGCATTGCCTTGAGAATTCTATCCACAATCTTCAAGTGTCGTCGGCATTTGAATCATGTTCACGCGGATCATCCCGAAAGACAAGAAAGTCGGTAATCTCAAAACGCGAGCGCGAGCGGACCTTGCGACGAAACAAGTGGACATGGCCATGGCATATGTGGATATGCCAACACGCGGCTTCAATGCAACATGAGGCTCAAACGCGGAAACAATTCCATCACATCTCAACGTCAGAGTGGAGACGATGGGTCTGAATTTTTCTAGAAGGGAGGAGGGTCCAGAAAAAACAGCGGAAAACTTTGGGTTGTCGATCAGGGATTTGTGGTGCAAGGCTTTCCGTTGTTTTTCTTGACCCCCAAAAGGGGCGGTAAAGGTGAAAGAAATGTGATTGATTAGGAACTCAAACTTCGATTCGCCTCCACCACGTGGAAAACTTGATTTAGACTTTTTCGGCTTCCGATCCGATAATTTTGGAGGCTAGGCAGTCGTTGTCGATGACATTCCGCCTCCTAATCTGTAAACTACCGACGCATGACGAAGCTAACATGAGTAAATGCCGAAAGCGCGACGGTGGGAACATGCGGAATTAAGACAGGGAGAGACAGAAAAAGATGACGGGATTATGATTACCATGTCTTAAGACTAGATAAATACCATTGCATCCATGGTGAAGTCTATTGTTGTAAAGTCCCGTTCGTCACATCATATCATCAAATCTACACAATGTCAATCAATACAGTCGCCATTATCGGTTGTGGCGCAATTGGCGCATCATGGTCAGCCCTGTTCCTCGCCCAAGGTCTCAAAGTCCAGGCCTTCGACATCAACCCTGCCTCAGATACATACCTCCGCAACTTTATTCGCGACGCTCTTCCTGTGCTTTCATCAATTGGTTTGGTCAAGAACAACAATGCCAAGCCTGATGATGTTGTCTTCACAACCACCATGAGTGAAGCGCTGCAAAATGCCGATTTTGTCCAGGAGAATGGTCCTGAACGGATCGACTTTAAGCGCAAGCTTTTCCAAGATATGGGAGAGATGCTTGGAAGCGAAGTCATCATCGCGACTAGTTCCAGCGGTTTGACTTGCTCCTCTATCCAAGAGGGTATGACTGCTGCTGCAGTGCCGCAACGATGTGTTGTAGGACATCCGTTCAATCCACCTCATCTCATCCCTCTCGTCGAAGTCGTTGGCGGCACGCAAACATCCCCCGAGGTCATTCAACGCACGATGAAGTTTTACGAAGACATGGGTAAACAACCCATCCACCTGAAGAAGGAGGTTCCTGGTCATGTTGCGAACCGTATACAAGCAGCCGTCATGCGCGAAGTCTTCCACATCCTACAACAAGACGTCTGCGACGTGCAAGATATTGACGACGCTGTGTCCTACGGACCCGGTCTACGATGGGGTGTCATGGGACCGAACACTCTGTTCCATCTTGGCGGTGGAGAGGGTGGAATTGAGCACTTCGCAGATCACTTGCTGGGGCCGCTGCAGACGTGGTATGCGCCTGAGAATCCGGTCGTTGACGAGAGTTTAAAGACCAAGTGGATTGATGGAACGAGGAGGGCGGTTGACGAGAGGGGGTATGGGGATTTGGTTAAGCAGAGAGATGAGGAGCTTGTCAGGTTGTTGAATGTCAGGAAAGACTGGGATGGATATGCCAATGGTGCGAAGGAGAGTAGTACATAGTCATGGCCATGAGAGGGTTAGACGATGGCGACATACTTACTGATTTTGTAGAATTATGATACCATTTTACTTTCACAATTAATGAATCGTAGGCTCATGCAGACATTCATTGTGATCTTATAGGATTTCTTCACGATCTATCAACATTGTACTGTGATGTAAGCTCACACATCGTGTAACAACGTTTTTCACTGGTTATAATTCGCGTGACTTTAGACAAGGTGTTTCATGTTTTAACGATATAATCTCATGAAATTGGTTGAGGGGGATGAGCCTTTGTAAAGGCCAAACTACCCTACTTGGAGAAAACAAAATCGGCATACCCCCTTCACCAATCGGTCAAAAAGTACTTCGGTATCAATTCACTCTTCATATTTTACCTGTAAATAGTCTTTATTCCCTTGACTTTAAATAATTCTCAAATCATAGTTACGTTCCTTTCCCCTCATGTTATCTAGCTTCGATCGTCTTTACGTCATATTTCTCAATTCCGCAGTGGAGCCGTTATCGGTGAAGAAATCTCCACAATCCCCTAAAGGACCCACTATTCACGGTACCTCCGGCAGACAATCGGATCTCTCGGAGGGCGAGCTTTCCACGGAGCACGGCTTTAGTGACATCCACTTGTTCTCCGATATTGACGCTATGATGAAAGATTCTAGAAATTTGCCATGTTAGATCATACTAAATACAAGGGGCTACGTATGTAGGCTTGAAGTGGTAAATGCTGTAAATACCATCGTCTCTCCTTTCAACCATCTTTACTACCACAATATACCCTCCAAACCCATATACTCCGTTCGTGCACTGCTGTTACAATTATTTCCGTTTTTCTCAGTGTCTCGCAAGCCATCCATTAAATTCCCATCCACAATAATATCACATCCGTCACCATGGGCTCTCTAAGTCTCCCCCGTCTGTACATCCTCGACACAGACCTCATCAACTTCCCCCATCCCAAGGGTCGCATCGTATCATGCAACACCGATGGATCCGACCTTAGCACAATTTTCGACAATATTTCCACCATGCCCGACGGTATCTCTATCGACCATGACAACGGCTGGATGTATTGGACAAACATGGGTCCTACCTTCAAGTCCAACGATGGCTCCATCGAACGTTCGCGACTAGACGGCTCCGAAAGAACAACTATCGTCGAGTCGGGAAAGATTGGCGTCCATACTCCAAAGCAAATCACCATCGCCACAAAAAGCAGAAAGCTTTATTGGTGCGACAGAGAAGGCATGAAGGTTATGCGCTGCAATCTTGATGGATCTGATATCGAGGTCCTTGTTTCCACTGGTTCGACAGCCGAGGATAAGAAGGATATGTGTCGATGGTGTGTCGGTATCACAGTCGACGAGACAAACGGATACTTCTACTGGTCCCAAAAGGGGTCGCCCAAGGGAAGCCAAGGTCGCATCTTCCGCGCCAAGATCGACAACCCATCAGAAGTCCAGGTTGTATTCATCAACCTGCCCGAGCCCATCGACCTCGAGATCGACGAGGAGACGCAGACATTATACTGGACGGACCGTGGAGACCCGCCAAAGGGTAACTCGCTGAACCGCGCATTCGTGGGTGGAAGCCCCAAGGCCGATGCCTCTGAGCGAGAGATTCTAGCCAGGAGATTCCATGAGACAATCGGACTCGCTGTGGACAAGAAGGGTTCGGCGGTGTATGTGACTGACCTGTCGGGTGGTGTTTATGCGGTTGACTTAAAGACAAATACGAAAACTGTCCTGTTTGCAGAGTTGGGGGATTTGACTGGTATTGCTTTCGCTTAGAAATAGACCTTCTGTAACCTCAAAATTATATTTGGATACCCAATCATCGTCATACATTTCCATGTTCTATCACCCTCATTATAGTTCAGTCGTTGCTGCGTTGGCAGCAATATGAAGGCTTGTTGGGAAAGTTAGTTATAGAGATACCCTATGGTTTTGATATATTGAGTTTTTAATCTACGGATCTTGTAGTTGAAAATTTAGAGGAATATTGAGAGGGTTTGGGCTTCGGTTTAAAGCTATAAAAAAATTAAATACATTTCCATGTAATAGAACATGATGGAAGCTTGCTGTTCAAGAGAGTTTGTTAGAGTGTCATGCCATTTCAAAAATATCCATTCAAGGTTTCGATTGCGAACACTCAAGTCGGATATCGAAGTCTAATACCTAAGATGTAGGGCACATAGAGCAACTCAAACGATGCAAGAAAAACTAAACAATCTCTGCTTTCCATCGCCGCACAACCGAAGATAAGCCGACGAGGACCTAAAAAGGACCTCTGCAAGTCAAATAAGAGGTGGAAAGTCACCATGGAGATTTTGGTGCGTTTATCATATTTTCTTCCATATTACTAAATGTGCATCTCCATCGCGGAGTCTGAGTCAGACTCAAAACATGCTCCATACCGGTAGGTAGACAAATCTTAAACGTTCAGTTTCCGGGCACGCAAATTCATAGCCCTGTTGGCAGCCCAACATCATAGTTTGGGCGGTATGATTTAAACCAGGCGGTATGATTTAAACCACGTCTCCCGCCCGCTTTCTTTCTTATTTTCTTTCCTTCTTTCCTTCTTTCACCTCGGCTAGAAGAAACAGTTAGCCATTAAAAAAAAATCATCAAAATTAAACATGAAGCCCAACATGAACAGGCTGCCCCAGCCACTCTCTGGAGACGGAAGCCTGAACCCAGAATTCAGGCAACACTATTCTGACCCACGCTTTCAGCGACTTCTAACACCTTCACCCGATGGCCACAAATCAGATACTGGCCAGAACCATCCAGACAAAAGACCTGGAGGCGATCCAGGTTCCGGACATGAGCAACATGCCGGAAACCAAATGCCTACAAATGATGTGTCCCAGCCCCTGGACTGGGATTCCATCAATCTATTTTTTCAGGCGATGCACGATACGGCTGGCGCGGACCCTGTTGAGCCGAGAAACCCGATTTCGTCCTCAGCCGTTCCAGATGTCGCAAGGAAAAATGATCCAGCTTTGATCGTCTCTTGCGATGCGCAAAACAACATTGACTTTCTGCCGTCTCGGCAAACTGAGTTCCCATACCAAGAGGAATGGGAGCCAACTCACATTTGGGACGGGGGTGACATTGACATGACCGAGCCTGCGATAGGGAACGATTCAGCCGGTCAATTCATTCAGTCTTGTAAGACGGAAGCTGGGATCTATGAAACGCCCAACACTGAACCTGATTACAATGGTGCTGTTTGGGAGGAGGATAGTGGAAGCACTGAAATGCCCGGGCCTGATTTTTTCCAGTCAACAATCGCAAGGAGCGAGTATCCCTCTACTTGGGTGGTGTTTAGAGGAACGTGTCAACAGGCTCTGCTAGAAGTATCGAATACATTGGAGAATTTCAATGATAAGGATGACTTGGACAAATATGTCATCAAAGGATGGTCTCCAAATGCACACCCCCTCTTCAAGATCACCCTCCATGCAATTTATTCTCTATCAACTTCTGTTTCTCAGCCATTTGGACGGTCGAAATCTTCGCAAGTTGCCTTGGCACGAGGCCACCATGCCTCTTCTGAAAGGACCTCTACGCCGGTCGTGTCGTCCCTTCAACATCAACAGAACAAGCGGTCGCCGGGTCAGCCATGGGAGAGACCGGGTGGTTTTCTCGATCACTTTATGCATGGTGGTACTGGAGACAGAGAGATGGACAAACTCCTGAGAATCGCTCGGAACAAGAAGCGTGCTATGCAAAGGAAAGCCAACGGGACGGACAGTCGGGTCTGGCAGTACTTCATCGGTCGCCAGTCCACTAACAACGCCAAGGACATGGAAAATGTCTATGCAAGGCTCATCATCCAGTGCAACCCAGAAGCCAAGCCTTGGAATGGCGTGCTGAGCGACCTCCAAGCCGTGAGTCTTAATCCATTCAGTGAATGGAAAGACCGCACCGGCATACGTAATGAGATCTACGATCTATTCAAAGACGTCCCAGGATTGTCGATTGAAGCGTGTCGAGTCAAAGACCAACAGAACATCAAGCTATTGGTAATGACTCCACCTCCTTACGACGATGGCGACGATGACGACGATGACGACGACAAGGAAGAATATGCTTCCAGAACTGCTGATTTTGCAGCCAAGGCTGAGGAAATGAACAAACTGCTTGCCCGATTGCAAGTCGACGATGTCGATGTTGAGATTTGGGAGGCAAACTTCCAGCTGGTGGTTGACTAGAAAGCGGATTCGAAAACCTGATGATAAGGTTCCCATCTTCAATTACACTTCTTTTGAGCACTATGACTCCAATGCTCACACGAGACCTTTTTTTTTTTTTTTTTTTCTTGTCTTTACTTACTGCCCTATTATAAGGTTGAGCTGGACATAAAATGCGCTATTTGCTTCCATCCGGTTTTTTTTTCCCCTCTTCCTTTCACTTCCATCAACAAATCACAAACACGACAGCTGGCTTTCAGATAACAGCCACCTTTAGGATTCGAAAATGAAAGGAAAAGAACTGCAGAAAAGAGCTGCAGAAAAGAGCTGCAGAAAATAACTGCAGAAAAAGCTGCAGAAAAAAGTGAAGATGTTTCAGCGACATCACTTAGCGTGTAACTGTGAACATCAATAGCATAGTATAGGGAAAAGTTATGAAATGAACTACATTATTAAACTGTATATCTCGCTCTACTCTCAAATACCAGGATGTCGCTTTTTCCCCTTCTTTTTCTGGGAGTAACACAAGCTAGAATACAATCAGCTATCAAAGTGTAACTTCCACTCCTTGAGATTATGTCCTTGGATGGACACGACCGTTTTGCACGTGCATGACCATGTGCTCTAAGCTCACGAACAAGTGGTAGAAATAGCAAGCCACGTTGATGTGTCATCAGATATGATACCGCCTTGACTGTGACGAGCAAGGCTTGCACCCTGTGGTTGACAAGACCCACCGTATTTTCGTCTAGATCAGTTGGAATCCTTGGAACCCTACCTACTGACAGAATAGAAACACTC
This sequence comes from Fusarium palustre, assembly GCA_014899045.1. Classification (NCBI taxonomy): domain Eukaryota; kingdom Fungi; phylum Ascomycota; class Sordariomycetes; order Hypocreales; family Nectriaceae; genus Fusarium; species Fusarium palustre. Next base: position 219,407 of record JAAVUH010000031.1, on the reverse strand, counting down.
CACAATCTCAATTCAAACGCTTAACTCCAAACATATTGGACAAAACGTTACCGAAGAGGAGTTAACATGCCCCAACTGGACGATTACGAGAGGCCTGGCCACACACCTCACGACGACAAAACTCATGTCCAAGTCGATGTCCCGACTACAAGTAACACAGATGAGCAAACACCCAAATTTAAAGAAACAACTTGGCAGGAGAGTATACTCAGTGAGTTCAGGTTCTTTCACAACGTACGCCGCATCTTCTAATGGTCAAGTCGTTCTCTCCGCGCACTTTGTCGTAATGAACACATCCGGCTTCCTCAACTTCTTCGGTGCACTACAAAGCCACTTTATCCAAGAATTTGACGAGCCCGCCTCGACAGTCTCGTGGATTGGATCGATGCAAATCTTCTTATACTTCTTTTTAGGGACCATTTCAGGTCGTTTGACTGACATAGGGTACTTCCGTATCACCTTTCTTGGAGGATCTATAGCCATGGTCATTGGCATATTCGCTTCCTCATTCGGATCAAAGCTCTGGGTCATGTTCCTCACACTTGGCGTCGCCGTTGGGCTGGGCATCGGCCTGATGTCATGCCCAATATTAGCGGTCGTGTCTCAGTACTTTTCTCAGCGACGTGGGCTAGCTATTGGCGTGGCCATGTGCGGATCATGTACCGGTGGTGTTGTCTATTCCGCCATCATGCGACAGCTGATACCTGAATTAGGATTTTCCTGGACTATGAGAGTCATCGCATTGATCCAATTCGTCACATTAGCGTTTGCGAATATTTGCTTGCGACCGAGGACTGAAGGAAACAAGAGCGCCGATTGGATTGATTGGTCGGCATTTCGAGACACTCGTTTCAATAATTTTGCCATTGCGACGTTCATGGTAAGTCGTCTATCTCGAATGGAAAAAGAATGACTGGCTGATTTATTGTTCTAGTCGCTCCTGGGATTGTATATTTCCATCTTTTACGTTGTCGACTTCTCTAGAACCTCAGTCTCCCCATCGTTTTCTTATCAAGATTCACTAAATCTTCTTCTTGTCTTTAACGCCGTTAATGTGATCGGGCGTCTGGGTTCGGGATTTATTGCAGACAATGTTGGCATCTTGGTAATATTTGTTCCCGTCCTCGCTTCAACAGCTGTTATTCTATTCTCCTGGATTGCAGTCGAGACAACAGTGGCCATGTACGTCTGGACTATTTTTAGTGGAATATTTTCCGGTGGCATACAGAGTCTTTTCCCAGCCGGACTGGGCTATCTCACCGCAGGCACAAAGAAACCTGGGACACGAATGGGTATGGTCTTTGGACTTGGTAGCATTGCAAGTCTGATCGGAGCCCCAATAGGGGGAGCCTTGATTAGCGCTATGGATGGGAAATATATGGGCGCGCAAGTGTTTGCGGGGGCTACGATGGCTGTGGCTGCAATCTTTCTTGAAGTTACTAGGAGGGCAGACGTTGCTCGGGGCAAAGACGTGGAGGATTAGACTTTAGACTGCTGGACGACAAAAATAGTGATGGCGTTTATTTAGACAGAAGACGAATTGTAATCTCTTGCCGACTAGTCCTGATCAAGTCTGGTGCATCTCAGATAGTCGAAGCATCATTGGTTGTGTGTCATCGTGAAGGGTTAAAGATGACAAGGAAAAGGTGGGCCAACAACAAGTCAATATTCTTCGTGGCTTGATCTCACTTCATCGCAACATCCAAGGGAAGGTTAGAATCTACCGATGCTTTAATACAAAGAATGTCTTTTGGAGATGATATAAATTTGGATAATATCCTACACCAGTCTGGAGACGCAGACACAGTTGATCTATCAGATTTATGGAACTCAATCAATAACACTGTCGATCCGCAACAACTAAACACAACCCCGGAAGTCAATCAGAACAATGTCATCGACACCAATAATGCTTCAGAAGCATTCAGCGATTCCCCAAACGTACACCAAAACACCGCTACGTCAATCCCCCAGAGACCAGGGAAACGCCTTTCTCTCGTTTCCGTCCGCGTCCTCAACAATTGGCTCTCAACTCATACGCATCATCCATATCCCACTGTCGCAGAGGTCGAATCTATCATCAGGCGAACAGGCCTGAGCAAGCAGCAAGTGCTAAATTGGTTTGCCAATGCGCGTCGGAGGAGGAAATTCGAACGGCCAGACACAACAGATTACAGTTCTGGATCATCGGAAGCGAGTCCGAGAAACATTCCTCTCCCAAGACCACCCACACCAATCGTCCAGCAAAGTCCTTTTGAACGATGGAGAAACTCTCCGCCTGAAGATGAGCCTTCGGGTATAGCTGCTATCGCAAGAGCTGTTTCTGGCTTCTCGCATCCTCCCATGGAAGATAGCTATATACAACCCACAAATGCACCATCTGTCACCATAAGCTGGGCCACAAGCGCTGAGACATCTGACTCGAGTCGGAGTTCACGCGCCTCCACCCACACACATAGATCTGACGGGTCTTTAGAGTCACTTCGAAAGGTGAACAAAAAACGAAGACGTGCCCGGCCGCGTGGCAGAGGATATGGTACCAGACAACTCTCTCAAGCTTGTCATCGTTTCCAGTGCACTTTTTGTACGGAATCATTCAAACTGAAACATACTTGGACACGCCATGAACGAACTCAGCATCTCTCGCTTGAACAATGGGAGTGTACACCTGCCGGTCCCACATGCCTTGACGAAAAGTCTGAAGCAGTCTGCGTCTACTGTGGAATTATGAACCCCGAAGTTTCTCATTTTGACCTACACAATCATGACCTTTGCCGCAAAAGGGAAAGAAGTGAGCGAACATTTTACAGAAAAGACCATTTGAGACAGCACCTTCGACTTGTACATGGATCAGAATTTAGAAAGTCGCCGATGGAAGATTGGAAGTTTAATCATGAAGATATGCTTTCACGATGTGGGTTTTGCGATATCAACATGACGACCTGGTCTGAGAGAGCGGATCACTTGGCAGAACATTTTAAAGATGGCATGACGATGGCTGACTGGAAGGGGAATTGGGGCTTTGATGAGATTACACTCGATATGGTTGAGAACTCTATGCCGCCTTGTACGTGCTGTGTATCCCGTCAATACTCTTCGCTAACTCCATTACAGACCTTATTGACTATGAACGTAACTCGCCTCTACCATTCACGACCTCACAAAGCGCGCCATACAGCTCAACCAGTGCCTTCGAACTGCTCCAGCTAGAACTCGACTACTTCTACTCCAACTACGTCGACATAAACCACAACATACCAAGCGATGAAATACTCCACACTGAAGCATGCTCCATCATCTTTGGTGCTGAGTTATCCTCACAGTCAACTCCACATGTAGCGTCCTCGTGGCTACGTGACTTGATAATGGGCACCGAACACATTACTGCCAAAGCTCGTATGACACCAATGAAAAGCGCGGCGAGATCAAGGTTTACCGAGTTAAGGATACACAGTAAAAGAGACATCTTTGAAGATTGTAACCTTGAGAGATCATTGATACAGTACGTTGACATGTTGAAATTGTTGAATCTTGAGATTGGAGACGATGAGTTGCAGAGGGAGGCATGTTCGATTGTAAGTCATATGGGAAATGCTTCACCGATGTTTACAAATCTTCTTATTGCTCTAATCAACAGTTCGACAAGGTGGTTGATACCATTTAGGCTACGCGCAGGATTGCCGATTCTTGAAACGGAGACCAATTGCCCACCGGAAGGCAGAGAAACTGGAAATGGAGACGATATGTTGGAGTCAAAGGCTCTGCAAGATCTGGATCTCTTGCAGCAAGTTCTATCCGAAAAGGCGAATAGCAATACCGTTGGTCACGCCACCTTTGGTTTGAGTCCCGCTTCTTCCCAGCAAAAGGTAGTTTCGCTCAACGACGGAAACATGTACAGGGGCCTCACGCGAGATCTTACCCGATACGTCGCACGTACAATATCGCCATTAAACCCAACAAGCCACGTCCCGACAGACGAAGAGCTGCAATACCAAGCGCGATGGATCATGTATGACAGGTACGTGAATAAATGTTGTTCTTTCGGTACCTTGGCTGACATATCGGTGACAGCCATGATGTGTGGAACCAAACACCGGCTGATAACAATACGTGGCTTGAAGAATTCAAGAAGGAATCTGGGCTTTTCGAATAACGCTTGCGATGGTCGCTTGCATGTTGAAATCGTCGGGATTAAATTGTGACGTTGAGTCTTACGTCTGACATTCTGACTCGAGCCAAGAAATCCAGGCTCGGCAATAGCCTGATGTTTTCTCATGCCCAATCTCGGTTACACGTTTTATCTGATCTCGGCCATCCCATTCATAGGTCGGTCCATCTGATAATATTCTGCGCGACATAAATACTCCTTGGCGAGCACACGGGACAACTTCCCTCCTCGTAAAAACTCCTTGTAATTTAATCCCTCACGAGAAACAAAACACACTCTCCAACCGAAAACTCCCATCGCTTGGAACCGAGCGCCCGGAACAACCCCTCACAGACCCATATCTCTACCCCATCGCGTTCCAATAGAGGGAGTCAAGTCGGCCGATCCTTTCATGCTTTTACGGCATAACGAATCTTAATCCGTAGCTTAAATCCCACTCGGCTGCAACGCTTGACGGGGCTCGCTTTTATGAATGGTCTGTTCATTGTTCCAAGGGTCCACTGCTATCCTCTATCAGGAAGTGCGCCGGCAGTCTCTGCACGATGCTAGGCTATATCAGGCTAAGGCGGAAAACCTTTTCCCAGGTTCTCGTCGGAATCAGATAATCTTATCTAATGGAGGGAGGTGATTGATAAACATGGCATGCCCTGATTGATAACCGCAAGGGGCTCTTGCATTCACACACGCATACGCACGTCAAAGTTTCGAGATGGGTGCAAAAGTAGGATTCGCTGCCAGCGCGCGTCGTAGGTTCACTGTTCAATGGTAGACAGACTGGCACTGACTGGCACAGAGTTCATTCTCGGTGGTGAGGCTACAACCAAGGAGGAGAGGAAACTTGTCAGAAAATTAGGTACGAAACTCTAACAAAGCGTTTGGATCAAAGGTAATGACTGACTCTATCGTAGATTTCTTCATTCTTGTCAGTAAGCCTTGACCTAGGCAATCACTGGTGCGCTAATTTGTTTAGACCTACTGCTGTTTCAGTTACTTCTTCAACTTCCTTGGTAAGAATCCCTTGGATCACAGCATGCTCCTTCGTAACTGACCAGTTATGCAGACCGTTCCGCCTTTGCCAATGCCTATGTATGTTCACATCATGCCTGTGGATGACTCGTAACTGACGGATCAGGTTGCTGGTCTTCGTGAGTCACTCAACATGAGTGGCCATGATTACAACAATGTTCTTTCTGTCACAACTGCTGGGTATGGCTCACACTCCGAACTATTTTATCGATTCTAACTCGCCTCAGAATGGCCATCGGTCAACTTCCCAATGGTATCATCATCCAAAAGGTCAAGCCTCGTATCTGGCTTCCCTCGATGGTCGTCTTCTGGGCTGCTATGACTGTAAGATGATCGCCTTCCACTTTTTAACATCCCAAGCTTATCCATAACAGATGTTAAGTGCTGCTGTCACTAACGTCACTCAACTTTGCGTCATCCGTTTCTTCCTTGGACTCGCCGAAGCGAGTACATATTCTGGTGCTATGTATATCATTGGAGCATGGTACAAGCCTGAAGAAATCCAGAAGCGAACCGCCCTGTTTGGAGTATCTGGACAGATTGGTACGATGTTTGCTGGTGTTATGATGACAGCTATCCACAAGGGCATGAGAGGAAGGGCTGGACTGCATGGTTGGCAGTGGGTTTTCATCATCGGTAAGTAAAAAATACTGGAAATCAGAAGTTCTGGACTAACTTCACCAGATGGTATCATTACTCTTCCCATTGCCGTTTTTGGCTTTCTTTATTTCCCTGATACTCCTGAGGATACCAAAGCAAGCTATTTGTCCGAGTCGGAGCGAAAACTGGCACTTTCCCGAGTTCCGAGAATCGCCGAAGGAGGCCACAACATCATGCCCATGTCACTCATCAAGAGAGTCTTCCTTACACCCATGTTGTAAGTTTCTTCGATTTCACGGCTGGTTACCGAATAGCACTAACGTAGACGTCAGCTGGATTCTCTTCTTTTGGTCCCCCGTCTGTGCCAGCACGGAAGGTTTCCCGTTCCAGAACAGCTTCCTCCTCTGGCTCAAGTACTATAACGACAAATTCTCTCAAACACAGATCAATACGTACCCTCTTGGTGTTCAAGCCGTTGGTATTCTGGCAAATATGGTCGCCGCATGGTACATGGACGCTACCGGACAGCGAGTACCCATGGCCATCGTCTGCATTATCCTCCAGATCGTCGTGGGATCCATGCTCCTTGTCAAGAACTTATCTATGGGTGCAACGATGTTTGCATTCTATCTTGCTGGCTCTGCCTACATGGTGAACCCGCTCATTTTTGGTTGGGCGAACATTATCCTACAGCGCACTGGTGATGATGCTCTTCGAAGCATCACGCTTTACTGTATGAATATTGGATCCATGTCGATGTGGACGTTCTGGGGTATTATCTTCTACAGTGCTGCTGATGCACCTTACTGGAAGAAGGGTTCCATTGCTCTTCTAGGCGGCTGCGGTGTTATGTTTTGCTACATGTGGCTCGTTGTCTACGTAAGTCCCCATCGACCATCATCAGAGATACCAGTTACTGACATTACGTAGGTGGATAGGAAGACAATGAAGAAGCATGGGGATGGAATGGGCGATAATACGGAGGAGCCTCGAGAGGTTGGCGAAGATGAGAAGAAGCCTGATACCCCTGTGGTAACAGAGAAGCATACTAGCACATAGTCTACAGGAGAAGGCACAGGAGACAAAATGTGCACTTACGGGCTGATGGAATATATTCGAATGTATAAAGGCAGATGGCTTCCGTCTTGAGGGAACCAGACTAGTCTCAAAATAATTATTGTTTTAATTTTCCCATTACCGCAGACGAAGTGACAGGCTAGGATTAAAACTAGAAGATAATATTTCATATATACGAAGCATACTAATAACGTGGTGTTCTTCCCCTTGGGGGCAATATCGACAATCCCAATTCCATCGTTGTGGACAGAGGGCGTGTTCGCGGCGGAGATAGTTTGAGCGCCGTATATCGTTCGACGCATTTCCATAAGAGCGTTTTTCATGCATGGCTTATTCTGACAGAATCAACAGTGTCTCTGAAAGTCCGCGAACCCGAAGTTTGTTTAACAACCAGGCTGTCGTCGTCTCGTGCTCCTCAAACGCCACTGGGTGCTGGGCGCGTTGCAACGATACGTTTCGCCACGATGACACCCTTTTGATCACCATATGAATCAACCGAGGACCAGATGTTGCAAAAGGGCAGATTGGTCGTGACATAATTGACACCCAGACAGCCAGGTGTTTCGTCGCAGTGGTCCAGGCAAGCAGCAAAGGACCCAGGAAAGGTGGGGGAGCCGATGGGCGTAGTTCCACGGGCAAGACGGTCGCAGTAAACTTCGAATTCACCGCCGCTGGCGCCATGTTGTGGACTGTCGATAGTGCAAGCAGGCTCTCCCTCAGGGACAGTACTGGTTGTTGCGACGGGGGCAGTTGTTTCGGTTTCTGCCATCGTGGTAACGTCGGTCGTGGCGGTGGCTGTCTCGGTAATGGCGAGAGCGGTAGTCGCATCTGTGGGACGACATAGTCCGGCGTTGACTCCAAGAGCGAAAAGGCCGAGGGAGCCTGCAACGATGTTGAGTTGAACCATCTTAACGAAGGACTGGGGTAGGTATGGTGATGGAAAGCTCAAGAAAATAACAGGAAAAATGAATTTGGAAAGGAACAATGTTCTCTTGACTTATATGTTATCTCTCAACAGCCCCTAATTTTGAGCTCAAATGGGCATGCCAAGAAGCTGAAAGTGAACTATTGAGAGACTATTGAACTGTCGTGCCGCGCTAGAGTGTTTGCAACTGCACTATCGATTCCCGGCTTAAATCCAGCAGGGGTTCAGTTCGTTACTTATCCGAGTACTGTGGATAATGTGTCGGTTATTTGGCACTTTCATTTTGCTGACAGGTAATTACTTCCTAGCGTTGGTCGTTTCTCTATCTCTGCTGTGAAATACACTAAGCTTATTTTCCCATGATAATCATTTGAAGCATGTCGTTTTTTAGGTTACTTTAAACCAATGAACAGGGTATACTGTATATTTCCTGAGGCTGTAGGGAACGAAGTTGAAGCGGGCTGTTTAGTTGTCCTTGTATCATCTGAGAATAACGTTGCTCAATGCGCCTTACAGTCCTCCTCTTTGGCATGACGTCAAGGTCGGTGTCAAGATCTATCTTTGAGGTGCATAAAGAGTAACCTTTTTATATCACACAATACAAAACCACTCCAAGGCCAGCTGGGCACAGATTGGATACCAGATGTGGAAAAAGGTCTAGTCTTTGGCTGGAACGCCAATTATTTACATAATCTCACATCTGCAAACCCTTCCGCGATCCATCTACAAACTGTATCTAGAATCAGTTCCAACAGAGGAGTCAGAGGAAACGGAGACTCGGGTGTCAACCTGGCAGAGGGATGTCCTGCTACGTTCTCATCGGGCACCCTTCCCGTAGTATGAACACTACATCAATTCTTTCGAAAGAATGTTTCATAAGGCTGGTATCCCCTCTGGAAACTTCCAAAACATGAAATCTTCGTTTCCCGCAATGGAAATTGAAACAGATAGCAAGTGGCTGCTACGTAACAAGAAGAATAAAGAGTTTATACGGACGGAGACTGTAGTCACTTATGAAACCGAAAAGACTGTTTCTCATGTCGGGAACGGCTGGCTCACTCTAGAACATACTACCTACTGCTCTGGCTGATCGGCTGGCGAGGTGCTAGTTCCGAAGACCGTTGGACGTGGGAAGAGCTTGACGAATTTGATGGCATAACTGGAGAAGATCTACAAGACATACTGAACTCTTCAACTGCTGTTGTCTTGGACGAAATGCTCTGGCCTAGTTGGGTTAGCAACTGGGCAGGTCACCGACTGGAGGTCGTTACAGATCGAGAGCTGGAAAGTCGATGGGTCGACCGAACCAGTTTCATCGACAGGCTAGCTCCAAAGATGCTCTGCACCATATACGCCTTTGCCATGACTATGGGGACGATTAGCGCGCGTAGGTACTGGGAGCGGGTTGTTGAACGAGCAGGTATCATTGATGAAGAACGAGGTGATAGCCATGATGAATAGTAAGAGAGTACACCCTATGGGTGATTATAGGAAGGCCAAAGACAGAGCACGGAGGCAAATACTTAGAGCGATCTCAAGAGCTACCAGATAGAATATAGTGCCCGGTTAGAATCACATAGTGGTTGGTATAAACATAACATTTACAATCAATTTACAAACATACTGTTGCGACTAGTGAGTAGGGGTACGCTAGATAGTCGCATCGGTTAGATATAAAGTGACACAAAAAGCACTTTCACCACATCGTAGATAGGAAGGGAAACAGATCGTGCCTCGCTTATCACTTTCAATCGTCTTCATTTCAAGCTTTTTTATTCCGCGGATTATCATCTGACCCACTTGGTAGTGGACTATTGAGTTCAGCTGCCCTCTCACCAAATGACATCACGCATACACTAGCCCAGCCATCCTCCCTTTGTTGATGAAATGGGGATCACTTTCGCCAATCTAGGGGACCGATTGACCAATGGAAGCTATGGAATCTTGACTTGGTAACTGCAGTCTCCATATTGGGCAAGCTTGGCTCTGTTTTCCAAGACATCTCACATGCTTAGGGTCTACGGTCTGTCGATCTGCATCAGCCAAGTTCAAAGCGCTGCAAAACAAGAGACATATCTAAAATCTTACACCGCCGATCCGACGATCTAAAAGAGAGAAACCTGGAATGATATTCATGGCTTGAACTAACTTTCCAGCTCACCCACCGGACTCATTCTGTTATTGCCACATCCCCCTTTGACTTTATAAGACTTGTGCCCTGTTCCTCTAGATCTATTCTTTAGTAATAATTTCTCCTCAATATCCTTCGGACTGTGTTACTCTGATCCATCATAACCAAACTAAGAGTACGAAAAGATGTTCGCAGGCTGTCCGGCGAAGAGCGCGATACTGTTGTCCGTGCTTTTAAACATATCATGGAGTTACCACCCGATGACGAGAATTCATATTTCACAATTGCCGGTTATCATGGCTTGCCCGAGCCTCAATATTGCTATCATGGGGTCGTGCTCTTCCCTACCTGGCATCGCGCCTATCTCCATCGACTAGAAGAAGCTCTGCGAACCGCACCGGGTTGTGAAGACCTGGCTATCCCTTACTGGGACGAGGCTTCCAATGAGACTAAGGAAGAGGGTATCCCACGAATTTTTACAGATAAAATGTACACATTCCAAGATGGTACATCTATTCCCAATCCTCTCTGCTCGTACAAGCTCCAGAAAGGTATTGTGGATGTCGAAGACAGCAAAGCCGGCAAAGATACTAAGCCAGAAGGATATCGAACAGTGCGGTACCCATACTCTGGTTTGGTTAGTGACCGATTTGCGGATAGAACCAAAATCCACAACTCGGCCCTGACCGAGAAGACACCTGACGAGGTGACCAAGATACTCAATGAGAATGTCATTCGCTGGCTGCACCTCCAAAAATTCCAGAATTATGAAGAGAAATGGATTTCGTCTGGTGAAAAAGACAATTATGTCAACTGTCTGGAAGCCCCCAATTACACGGTTTTCTCCAATGCCACATCGGCTGAGCGGTACAACGAGGAGAACAGGGGAAAACCAACAGTGTGTCCTGTCGTTCCCATCGAACAACCACATAATGCTGTTCACCTGGCTGTCGGGGGATTTGATGTTCCTGGCGACAAGAATCACAACGTTTATGCTTTTGCGAATGGAGATATGGGAGAGAACGACACGGCAGCCTTCGATCCTCTCTTCTTTTTTCATCACTGCTTTATTGATTACATATTCTGGAGATGGCAAGATCGTCATAACAAGAGAGAAACTCTCGAGATAATGAAGGGTTACCCTGGGACTCAGCTCATAAAGCGCGGCAAGCCAACTGCGAACTTTACCATGGAATATCCGCTTGCACCTTTCAAGACCCTTGATCGAGTTACTGGAAAAGAGCGCGATGTGACTTCAAGAGTACGTCCGACAATGTGATGGATGAGCCACAACTGACACTCCCAGGATATGGTAGATATTTCGAAGCTTGGTTACACCTATACCGAACCGGGCCTATTTCTCATAAACTTGACGGCACCAGCCCAAAGGTTGGTAGATGCACCAAAGTTAAAGATCAGCGGGATCAATCGCGTAAAGATCTCTGGGTCTTTTGTTGTGTCCATCTGGGCCAAGACTGGGGAGGGGATGCCGGACCGCCTTCTCCAGACCAAGGCAGTCCTTAGTCGTTGGAATGTTGAAAAATGCGGGAATTGCCAGAGCCACTTGGAAGTCAAGGATATCGTTCATCTGACTGACTTTGATCATGAGGAAGCTCTCTATACAGAATTCTATGCCAAGGCTCACACGAGAGAGAAACCCGAAGGTGAAAGACATATCGAAGGCAGGGAGATTCCGGTTACGTTGAATGCTTGCAGAGCTTTGAGGAGAATTAGATAGCGCGCAATGTTAATGTTAATTTTATGTACGAGGTGGCTATACGTGATTCTTGACGCCTGATACCGACCTCGTCGTCCCTCATTTTAAGGCGACGATTCACATTGATATATGTATTCATTCGGCAATCGATGTTAGGTGTATCGAGGATAGCAACCGTCACTAATAACTCACATTAATTACTGGTATACGGTCTGCCACGTTAGAAAGACGTGGCAGCAAAATATTGTCGTAAACTGACATTACTACCTGTCCTAACTCTACCTAGACTAGTCTATCCCATCCCTGCAGATCCGCTATCATGACTGGTTTCACAGCCACATTTTGATGTGAGAATTTACATTCACCCGGAAAGCCTTGCACAGCCTCAAAACACAGCGGATATCTCGATGTCAAGCGGGGTTGGGTTGTCTTTATTGGAAGATGGTACAAAACGCCTTGGTCCTACTGTCATGCTGTGACGCGATTTAACTATCCACTTCAAGGCATCAGCTTGAGAATAGGCACTTCAAATAGAATAAGTACCTGTGAATGACACCGACGAACTCTTCCCTGCCATCTTACCTTCTGTCCATCTTCCTCCATATTAAACCATCCTCAATCATGTCTGCAGCCACAATCTACAAGATCCCCGTCGAGCTGTTGACGAAGATCTTCATTTGCTTACGCGACGATCCACAAGATGGACAAAGGTCGATCGCACAGAGTCGCTTGGTGTCACGACGTTTCAGAGACACCGCGTCGGCTTTTTTGATCACAGAAGTCTCTGTCTGTCTTGACTCGGCCGCTTTCACAAGGTTCGAAGCTATCTGCGCTCATCCCATGTTTAGTAAAGGCGTGCAGAAAGTCAACGTCTTGCTATCCTACTACGAAGCCGAATTGGCACACGATAAACAGCTTTACATGGCTGAGGCCGAATCAAGAATTATGCGTCACTGGGAAACCATGGAGCGAAGCAGACATTACAAGAACAAGCTTAATATAACAGATGAGCTGTTTCAGTGGCTGGGAAAAATCGCGTGGAGGAGCAGCTCTGATGTCCGGCAGTTGATCAGAGGAGAACCCCTCGAGACAGCGCCGACGCCTATTCAAAGATTGTTCCTTAAGACGTACGAGATTTACAAGTCTAGATTCGACGACCAAGAGAACCTACGAAAGAACAACGCACATATCAGTCGCCTAGTCAATGGTATATCTTCTCTAACAGGCCTAATGTCATTGAACTTGGAAGACACTTACGGCAAAAATTTGGTACCAAGACAAACGTCACAATTTGATATCGGACGAAATCACCTAAAAGTCGAGGATTTTTCCGACACTGGGTATGATCGGAACGTACTCCAACACTTTGACAGCTTAATACGCCAGTCTGGTTGGTGCGGCTCTTTTCAAACAGATGGTTCAAGCCGCCATGATGGCACATTTGACATCTCGACCACCCCCCCTCTGGAGATGTTAGGGGAGCTCTGCTCCCAGCTTGGCGAAAAGGGAATCAGGCCTAAGCACTTGAGGATATCTTTGAAGCCACGGCCTGACATGCGACCCATGGCAATGTCGTCTGTACAGCAGGAAAATATGAAGCTTTTGGTTTCGAGAGCTTCAAGCTTGATATTCCGGTTTGACTTTTTCGTTCGTCCTCATAATCTTCGAGAGTACCCCAGAGATGAAATGCTCGCTATGTGCTCTATCACAAAGCCATTTTTCAGCGCTCCAAAGCTTCATTTTTTGGATATCCACTTTGTAGAATATCCAGGCTACCGCTCATCACCCACCGTCTCTTTGGGCGAGATTCTACCTCTCGACATGACTTGGCCACGACTGGACACTCTATGGTTACAGTACCAACCTATGAAAATGGATGAGCTGAAAGCTCTGGTCACTAAGCATCGGGAAACCGTTCGTGTATTGAAATTACCACAGCCTTGGCTCTTACAAGGTAGTGTCCATGAAGCGTTGAGGACGATACGTGGTTTTCAGAATCTGGAGGACGTGACTATAACGTTCCCCAGGGGATTCGACTTTCGAGGCACTGGTACTCTGGACTTTAAATGGCCGCTGGATGATATCAAACGCTACCTTCTCAAAGAGACCGAAGTTTTCCCACTCCAAGACGAGTTAGTGTATGGTAGGTAGACCTAGCTCAAGATAGTTGTTGCGGAAGGCTTTTACTTTGACACTGTTTCGACAATTTCAGTTCATGACTCCATACGAAATGTTTGATTCAGTTGCGAACCATGTACTATTCTAGTGTACAAATTGTGCTCGGATCCCCGACAGTCCCTCAAAGATATGCATTGGTGCGTTGCGACAATCCTGTTTGGTGACACTTTTCCCATCAACCATTAAAAATGATTGTGTATAAATACTAAATCTCCCGAAGCTTATATCTTCTCTGTTATCTATAAATATAAGCAAAGTAGTGTAAAGCTAGCGATCATACATATTGCCTAATGCTACAGATTCATTCGCATGAGCTCGCAATAGCTAGAGCACTGTTCACACGATTGTTATACTCTGTCGCCATGTTCCATGGCGGCTTGTTGCAAAAGTCAAGCTTCACGCCTTTCCGAAATACTAGGCAATGAGTACTGCCACCAAAATGAAACATACCGATATCCTGGCCTTTGACTATGTTGTCACCTACCGAGACCGTAAACTCGCAACCAGAAACTTCAGCCATACCAATAAACACGATAGCCATCAGACCTATCGTTGGGTTCCTCGCCTGGATCCAGATTATACCGCGCGTTGCTACAGCGCTGAGGTAGCATTGCGAGTTGTTCGGTGCAGCAGGGTCTGCAGATCTCCAGTTCCCAGCAAGACCTTCGAAATAATTCTCGCTGAAATATGTACCGGGGACCTTCTCGATATCAATAACAACGCCACTGACGGGAGCATGCCAGCGATGGTAGCTCTTGGAGCTTAAGAATGCCTGGTAGACTGTGCCATCGACGAATTGAGTTGCCAGAGGACTGTTGTTCATCATCCTGTCCAGGGAGTAAGGCTGAGACTTGAGCCAAAACGTATCTTGCATCTTGACATTCGTAGCTAACTTGAGTGGGGCTGACTCGCAAGAATTGGTGATGACTAGTGTTGGATCTGGACAGTCCAACGTTGGAGGCGCATCATCGGGACATTCAACGGGACGAATCCCATCACGGAACTTTCTCGTGAAAAAGTCATCCCAGCTTGGATAGCCATAGTATGGCGCCGCTGGGTCACACACAAAGATATCTTCAAATGCTGGACCCTCCTTGCCACAATTCGCTGCATCCTCAATCATGGCCACTGATTCTTGAGATAGCCAACCCTTCAGACTAGCCTGTGACGCAGACGAGTTTAGGAATGAACCCCAGGTATTGAGAACTTCTTTGAAAGACGTATTAATGTCGGGTGTGAGCCAGAACTCGTGACCAGCCATCGTACCCATGGGCCAGTTCAATACAGTATTAATAGGAAGTCCTATCATTTCCATCGCTGTTTTGGGTGTCTCTTTTATATAGAATGGCGGCGAGGATTTTATTAGGAGGTTGACCACCTTTAGAAACTCTTCGAAGCTTTGAATGGCCGGTACACCGGTTGGGTCGTAGTACTTGGAAGATTGGGTAAACATGTCGTCGGACAGTGTTCTCCAGGCTGGATTGCTGTTGACGAGCTGCTGAAATGCAATGAGACTCGGATCGAGAGATAGATCACTTCTCTGGTTTGCTTCATCGACCTTGGCAGCTACCCATTGCTGAATTCTTGGTAGCTGCGAAGGAGACCATCTACCCATGGGTCTATGACCCGTGGGCTGATGAGCCAACGCTGGGATTCTCATAGTTATTGTCTGTGTACAATGAATCTAGGATGAAGGTGATTGAGCGCTATCTCTAGATATATAATAGTTGAGAACGCGATATGTGACGATGTGTTATTGATTTGTCTATGGCTGGAATGCGTACCTCCCTGAATAAATCACAGGGACAAGCAAAAGGTTGTTGGTGTTGGCCTCAGGCTTCAGAAGATCGTCAAGGGAGTACACGATGGTCGATGGAATGAGACATGTAGCTTTTCAGCCGGCCACCTTTGCAGATCTCGATAATTAGCCCGTCGATAGCGTGTCCGGTAGCCCACTTCCATTGGCAGTGGTGGCTAACAGGTGATGTAATAGTGTGTTGAACAGCTGATACGAGACACCGTGCACACGGGAAGTCGATATTCTCCTGCAAGATGTCTTGTTATGTGTCCACAACTCGATCGACTAGGAGCCAGTGATTAGAAACCGTGTCTGCGACACTTCATCCACTACGCAGAGGTGAGGGGTTTTACGTAACGCGATAGCGGCATGTTGATCTCTTTGTATAAGATTGGCTTCACAGGGTTTTAATAGTGGGTTGTATCACTTGAACAGGCTACGATGGAAACAGTAGTTTGGTCTTAATTCCGGAACCCGACATATTGGTTGAGCACCTTCAACATCACACGGTAGTATCCAATTGGATGTAATGAGCTACTCATTTACTTCAGTTTGACCTGATACATACGCATCTTGTCCCACAAGAATGGATGGATCACTATTGTTTCTTAACCCTAATATTATGCAGCTTTCTACTAATAAAAATTTCTCCTCTGCTCTGCCAAAGCTCCCAACTTCAATGCCAGAAGCTTACTAGCAGACCCTTCCCTCAAAACACTCTGTCCTTGTCCCGACCCGGCCTCCTCAGTTCTTCCCCTTGAAGCATTCAGATTCACAATTCCACTCATACTCATGTTCCTCGACATCCGCAGACTCGAAACACTCTGACTTCTCCTGTCCGCTGCTGACGATGCCAAACTCATGCTCTGTCTCGATGAAGCAGCAACACTCTGTGTACGAGAGCGCTTGTTCAACCCTTCCATCTTCAATAGTGACTCTCCTCCCGATGAATAAGGCATTGAACTGGTTGCGCTTGATGCTCCGAGACTTACGGAAGTTCGGCGAGAGGAAGGCGATGAAGTGCGCGATGATACACTCGGAGTTGATGCGTAGCCTGTCATCATCATCATTCGCGCACTGAGCATCTGGTTGTTCGCAGCCAAGAGGGCATTTGGATCCAGCGAAAGGGCTGTCTGCAGGCTCTGTAGCTGGTTCGCGCTGGGCATGGTACTCAAACGACGGATTGCAGTCTTGTTCTTCTGGATAAAAGAGGACATGCTCGATACTGCGCCAACGTTGAGTCGTTCTGCTGTTGAATCTACAGTCGTCGCGCTGCTTAGGTTGTTACCGCGTTCTTGATGTACCGCATTAACACTGCTTGGTTCAGGTTCTGGTTGCTCTTCCTCCGCCGTCATACTGATGCGATGGTTGATCTGTGTAACTACCTCGTCGAAGTGTGTCTTCTGAGACGAGTTGTAGAAATCGCTCTGTTCCAGCATCGTCTCGGTACTGACTTCCCTTGTCAGAACGAAAAATGTTCCATCACGGATGCATTTCCTGACGAATGACCAGCGCGTACGTGCAGGGTTGTGCTCAAGCTCGGGCTGATATACTGAAAGACGTGCAAGTTGAGCATAGAACATGGCCAGTCGATGAGCCATCTTCTCAAGTGTTCGTAGTAGGAATGTAGATAGCGCAGCCAAAGGTGTGGAATCAGGGTCGGAATGATCCAGCATTGACGCCACGTTGTCGAAAGCATCCATACCGTTGCAAGCTTCTTGTCTGAGATCTTCGAGGAGCTCAATATCGAGTTGAACGCATTTGGCTGTGTAGCTAAATACACCTCGCTCCTGGAAGCGGAGTTGGGATGTAGGATCACAGATAAAATCGCCGAGGGAGCTAATTTCCTTGGTGATTAGTGCTGCGTCTGGGCTTGTCTTTGCACGAGCAATGACTCCGAGGATATCAGGGAGCTTGTAAGCTGCACCAGGTCCACCGGCACTTGCAAAGACAAACGAGAGTCGCAATACGAGCTCCTCAAGCTTTGGGCCGAAGAGTGAAGCGAATCCACCTTGCAAAAGGCGACTTTGATAGCCGTAGAAGGTTCGAATGGCGATAATGTTGGGAAGGTCTTCGCGTTGCCAGATATTGGTGATACCATTGGGGTCGTCCTTTGAAGGTGCATCGAGAGTGTCTCCCATGATATCATTCATCTCGAATTGATGCGCAACAAGAGTCTCGACAGTGGTTCGTAGGTAGGCCGACCAGAGATCATGCAGCTTTGAAACATCCTTGTCGCGATAGTCTGGCTTAGGAGACAGGTGGCCGATAAAGTATCGCGTGAGAAGACTGGAGACCTCGGGGTTATTGGTGTGTGCGAGATTGTCAAAGGACTTTGTACAGTCCACTCCGGCATTGGATTTGATGATTAGTGTACCACCAGGATGCATTGGACAAAAGTCGGTGACGTCGTACACGCTGCCGTGTACTGCAATCCACATACGTCCTCCCTTGCGATGACCGGTGTGCAACGCCAGACTGGAGTGCGAGATAGTGGGGAGATTGACGGGCAGTGCTCTTGGAGACATAAAAACGTCGAGCATGAATCGTCGCTCAGCGAAAGCCTTGTTGATGATCTTATCCACTGTCTCCATAGTCGCAGTGCGGTATGTGTATATCGCCTTGCGAATGCCGCTCATGACAGAGTCAAACACTGAGACAGAACCGCAGACATAAAGATATCCACCCAAACCGCCTTGCTTTTTGGACATCACCATATCGCATACGGTACTTCCTTGCTCAATGATAAGGGTATCGATGTATCGAGGGGGAATCTCCTTGTCCACGAGATCGCGTAGTACATCGTCATACACCAATCCATTCGAGTCTCTGGAAAGAGCAAGGTGAACTTCCATAAATCCAATATTAACGAGCTTTCGGAGTTCCGACTCGTAAGAGAATTTATCGCGAGACTGAACTCCGAGATACAGAAGGTTGCGACCGCCAGAAAGTCCAGATGTCGCAAGACGATGTTGCCAGAAACTGCGGAACGGGGCAATTCCACTACCACCGGCGAAGTAGGCGCAAGGGGCCATGTCATCGATGGGAAGCTGGAACGACACAGGTCGTGAGACGCCGACAAGCACATCATCTGCTAAAATGGCGCTCTCGACACCTGCCGAGGGATCAGGATTGAAGAACCCACTCGACACACCAGACCGAACAACGTTCTCCCCTTGATCGAACATGGAACAAAGGTCGTACTCGGAGCGAGAGATGGTAAGGTCCACTGTGCTAGGCAGAAGCTCATTGCTGTAGCTCGAGATAGAGTATGTTCTTGGAACCTCCAGAGTCACAAGGTCAGTCAGCCAGTCCAGGTCGTCGAGACTAAATGCCTTGTCCCATATGTGACTTGGTGTGTCGACAATGGCTCGCTGTAGAAGGTCACCCAGCGAGCCACGAACAGGCCACTCATCCGTAGCAAGGACTTGCAAGACGGTGCTTGAGGAAGCGTGAAGAAGTTCGTGGACCTTGACAGCGAGATCCTTGGTGATAGGTGCTAGATGACCCCGGCGAAGCACATCGAGGACATTGAGACGGTTGGGAGTGCGGGTAATTGAAGATAGATGCTGAGCGAAGCGCGACCATGTCCCAGTGGTGTAAACAGGGGCACGGAGGTGGTGGTCAAGGCCCAATGCTGCGACCATCTTGGCAACTTCCTCCCAGGAATTGAGCGGCATAACTGCCATTCTGTCACCGGGTGAGAAGGTGATGCCTGTATCCCGAATGTCGATTGTAACCATGGCAGTCCCCCTCTTGGCATCCCTGTCGACCGAGCTTACACCAGCCACTCGGCCCATGTACCTGCACTCTTCAAAAGTGCCTCTCATTGAATGCGGCTCCAAGTCAAGCTTGCCCCGGAACGGCTCCAAACGTTCTTTCATGGCGTCGGAGAATTGTCGGTGGGTCTCCTCCCATGGTCTGTTGGCATCTGCAGCTCCAGAAAGCCCGTTGGTTGCGGTACGGCCTGTCTTTGCAGCAACCTCAAGAATGCCAAAGACCTTGTATCTGTGTACGCCCATGAAGCCACGTTCACCAGTGTATGCTTCCACAATGCCTTCCAGGACACCTTTGAGACGTGGGTCGTTGGACTGCTGGACGAATTGAGGGATGGAGTAGTGGTATTGGATAGCGGCAATAAAGGCACGGTGGTTTGATGGGAGCCAAGCGCGGAGATGGAGGGCTTCTGCGCCGAGAAAGGAAGAATGTCTATCATATATCAGCATCAACACAGGTGCCTGGGGTTGAGTAGTACTCACGTCTTTCGGCCGAGGAATGCATCCATCATAAGATACGGTGGAAATTGCAAACCAGAAGCAGCTGGACAGCGCTTCGATAGAGGCGCAGAGAACAAACCCCAACGAACCCACTTGTCAGCTGAAACATAATTGTCGCCAGCGTTGGGGTTCGGCGAGATGCTGTGGAAAGCATTCGGCATTCGTTCGAGAATTTCCTTCAGACGGATCATCTCGTGTAAAAGGCCTTCAACGTTGCCAGTCATGACATGCTCTTGACAAGCAGCAATGACATCGGGGCCGTGCTGAAATGAAGCTAGGTTTCGTGGTTAGCTGTGAAGTAAGGTAAAAAAAGGCCAGTAGACTTACCAGATGTATCGGCGCAACCTTTAAGAAACGCAACTTCAGCGCGTTCGCCGAACATTGGCCATCGAAGATCTGTGTTTTCGAAGCGTGCCAGATATGGGTATGTCGATTTTGTATCGCGGATCTTGAGGTTGTAGGATGCTTGATCGGGGAATGATAGATGAGGCAAGGTACGTCCCATGCGTCTCGAGATCTGGTAGTAAGGAAGTGCAATACACATTGGGATACCTTCGAGTTCCTCGCACAGCTCGTCACCCATCTCACAAGTCGGCCTCGTTGAGGTCTCGGAGGTGACAGCGACACCATCCCTCCCATCGTGCTTGTCCTCAAATCGGTAGATAGAGCACAGCATACCCAGCGCAACAACAGCTCCCCAAAGAGCCTGGTCGGGAATGTTGTCCTCTGTGCCTTCTACAAGAGGCAGTTTCGCAACAGACTCTCTGACACGACCTCGTGCACAACATCCTGGCATACGCTCACATAAATCAGACCAAATTCGTCCGGGAGATCTGGCGAGAGCAGCGATGGGCTCTTCGTAGTCGGGTGGGCAGAAGCCATGTTCAACGCTCAGATAACCGTCGCGCCAGCCTGTGATGGGTCCAATTTCTTCAGCGCGACGGAGGACTTGACGACCTGGGGCACCGAGGGCTGTGGCGAGAATGGAGTGATCGCTTGCGTTTAGGGCGTCGAGTTCCGGCTGAGTTTTGGCACTGTCGAGGGTCTCGCGGGAGGGAAAAGATTTGTAGAGGAGCTCGTTGATGGACTTTCGCTCTCTAGGCTGTGTTAGTCTTTGAACATCAATGAGGAAGTCGGTGGAAGGGACCTTGTTCGAAGCCAATCGTCTGCATCGACTCCTCGAGGGATCTAAGTAAGGGTCAGTAATGGTTGATAATCGAAGTGTGTGAATACAAGACATACATCGAAGGCAGCATGGATGTCACCCGGTTGACTTGCGCCTGAAAAGGCACATCCTCGTCTTTGACTTTGACTGCGACTGCCGGCTCGCGAGGATCTAGAAGCAGGACATGAAGCCCCAATGGAGCCAGAAACAGGACACGAAGCGCGCGACATATTATTAGTTATAGATCGATGGAAACATAAAAGGACAAGATAAAACAAAAAGTCGTATGTTTAAACGTGGGTAGCCGCCAGGGCAATAAGAAGAGAAATAATACGCAAAGAAACAAAATCACGCCACCAGGGCGATAACAAGAGATTGAGTTGAGGATGAAAGGAAACGAAAAAGAGATAAAAAAGTCCGAAAGTTTAGAGCCATTATTATGGTGGATGAAAAACCGTGTAGAGGGATGAACTTGTTTCAGTTGAGTTGCAGATGGAAACATGCCAAGATAGAGAGTATGAGATTGCGTTACATCGCTGAGGAGGAAATAAGCATAATATGTGGAGGTTGAGACGATGGTGTGTCCGGATATGGGAGAAGCCGTCTTGTACCGGCAAGGGATTGGCTAATCGACGATAATACACTATCGATAAGGATAAGGAGTAGAGATGAAAGTGGGAATTAGACTTGGCTGGGGTTGTCTTGGCTGAAAGAGTGGTGGGCCTCATGTTGGTAAGTTTGTGATGACATACCCTAGAGTGGTGATGATGAGTATTTTCCAAGAAGAAGCAATGGTTATGAGCATGATAATGATACAGTATCTACATCATACTGATTTTTAAATTATCTAGCATATATCACTTTCATTTTTTACAACTGGAGTCCTTGAATGGTGAGCACATAAGCTTTTGCACTGCTTTGAAAATGTTGCATTAATAAAAACATCAGTTAAACATCAGGTCACAAGCATGCTGCCCAGATTGGTGTAGATGCTACATATTATACTATGATTATAGTCTGGTAATAAGAGCCATGGACTAATATTATCACTTATGTAGTACCCTGAACAATAGCCACGTTATTATCGTCGTTGGAGTTTGACATCGCTGTTTCCTCTTTTCTCTTTCAATGATTGACTTTTCACTATCACGTGACTGTCTATATGACTGATTGGCCGCTTTCGATCTAGGGACTGATTTTATGGCTGGCTGATAGTCGATCAAGAATGCAAACTCAAGCCCCAAACAGCCTGCAGCGGCGCGGCACGGCACGGCACGTCAGATAGGTAGTCCACATGCAAGCTTTCGACTTTCAGTTTTTTTTTTAACGATTACGAACTATCGTCATAACGGAGAACGGCTTACTCACACGCTAACCTGAAACCATGAGCTAAGGAATTTCAGCTCGGAACTAAGAATATGTGGCGTGAACCCCGCGCTGATATCATGAATTCTCATACGCTGCACGTTATCTGCATGCAGCTCGTGGACCTTGCAGGCTGAGTTTAGGACAACCTAGTGCGATGAGAAATTCGATAGTTCACGATAATATGTGATTGGGAACTTTGATTTGTCTGATCAGATGAACTGTTGGACAAGGGCTGAACGTGGCGTGTCACCTATTTAGCTGGACGACAATGAGATGATAGATGTAAGATGGGAATATGGATTAATAAAGAAATATGTTCCCGTTCTCGTTTATTGATACATGCTTGCATTTTCTAGACCAGACTTGAGTCTTGTGTCAATATCCAATCTTAATAATATCTTATCCTAACATTCATCACTTTTGAGAAACCCTGGTCTCTTCATATCGCAAGGATGTGGATCGCCGACGCTTGTAAGGCTTTTGTAATCTCCTTCATTGCTGTCTTCCACTCTCCAAGTCTCTCAGATCAAGGGCCCCACCAAGATGTGTTGTCCTTCACTCACAATTCGCCTGTCGACAAGTATCCCTACCCCCGTTTCCCCGCTCCCAATGGCCCCGACAAGGATGGTGTCGAATTCGACTGCAAGTATCCAGAGCTCAGAGGTTGGAAGAAATGTACATCGGCAGACGATCGCTCTTGCTGGCTTAAAGGTCCGTATGGACAGGTATTCGACATAAACACTGACTATGAGAACTTCTGGCCCGAGGGTGTTGTGAGAGAGGTATGTGATCTTCCTTTTCCTTGTCAGCCTTGCCTGGCTGACTATATTAGTACACCCTCAACGTAACCAGCCAAGACATCAACGGCGATGGTGTGAATAATCCGTACGGCAAAGTCTTCAATAAGCAATATCCGGGCCCTTGGATTCAAGCATGCTGGGGTGACATCATCAAGGTAACAGTTCACAACCATCTCGATTACAACGGCACCACTATCCATTGGCATGGTCTTCGTCAACTCGAGTCTTTCGAGATGGACGGTGTCAATGGAGTTACTCAATGTCCCATTGCCCCTGGTGATAGCTACACATACACTTTCCGTGCGGTACAATATGGAACGTCGTGGTATCATAGCCACTACTCGCTGCAGTATGCGGACGGATTGGCTGGCCCAATTACCATTTATGGGCCTTCAAGTGCAGCCTGGGATGAGGGCAGGGACCCGATTCTCATCACAGATTGGAGTCATCGAAGCGCATTCCAAAGTTGGCAGAGAGAACTTGTGCCGAACAGTCCCACTAGACCTATGATGAATGGCGTCCTTATCAACGGTGTTGGTATGTATCATGTATAACTAGCTGGTTTTGTCATGACTGATGTTGTTACAGGCAACTTTGCCGGCAGCTTCCCACGTGAACGATTCAACATGACTGTCGACAAGGTGAGGACCTATAGTATAACTCAAGATGAAAGCTGACAACTCCCAGGGCAAAAAGTACATCCTTCGCGTCATAAATACATCTGTGGACACAACCTGGATCTTCAGCATCGACAACCACAACTTCACCGTCATGTCCTCAGACTTTGTCCCCATCCATCCATACGAAGTAGATCACATTGTCATCGGAATTGGTAAGTCGCCCGATTGTCATTCAATTATTACTGGCACTGATTCCAAATAGGTCAACGTTACCATATTGTCCTTGATGCAACTCCGACCAATACTAGTGTACTCCCTGCTTCGCCTGATGGTAACTATTGGATCCGTACAGTAGGTGCAGATGGATGCAAAGCTTTCGAGCCTGGTAACGAGCCCGACGAGCGACAAGGTATCCTTCGATACAACGCCTCCAGTACATTGGTCCCTACGACGTTCCGTACAGCGTACAGCACAGCATGTCGCGACGAGAACTACACCATGCTTCAGCCGATCTTTCCTTGGAAAGTCAAGCCCGTCAAGCTGGACTGTGAGTACTGTCAACTCCTACTAAATGATGTATCGGCCCATCTAACCAAATTAGACGAAAAAGCCCAGTTCGACATTGGTCTGAAGAAATACAAAGACAGACCCGAAAAGGGCGACGGCTTCCAATGGTGGGCGTTTGGCGAGAATCCATTGTGGCTTAACTTCTCCAACCCGACTATTCTAAATCTCAATAATGATACTTGGGATCCCAACTACGCTGTTGATCTTGTTGTTCCAGACTCCAAAAAGGATGAATGGGTCTATATCGCTATCACTGCACCTCCAGCCCCGCTTGTCAACAAACCCGACAGAGTCTTTGCCCCAGTAGCTCATCCAGTAAGTAAACCTCATAATAATCCAAAATCGCTACTGATCAGATTCAAGCTACACCTCCACGGCCACGATTTCGCACTGCTGGCCCAAGGAACCAACTTTACTGATCTCGACACTGGAAAAGTTAAACTCAAATGGGACAACCCGCCACGTCGCGATGTAGCACTCATTCCAGCAGGAGGCTATCTTGTCGTCGCGTTCAAGGCAGATAACCCAGGATCATGGTTGTTCCACTGTCACATCGCGTGGCATGCGTCAAGTGGTCTAGCTATTCAAATTCTTGAACAACAAGATAGGCTGAAGTGGATGATGAATAATGATAGGATGAAGGAAGTGGAGAGAGTTTGCGCGCGATGGAATGACTGGTATGGAAATAGTAGCAATCATTGGAACGCTGAGGTTTTTCAGGACGACTCGGGGATTTAGTATATCGGCAGTCCAATGCCAGAATCGAAAGAATGTTACATTGTCTGGTTAATCTGCACTATTCCTATGCGTCTCAAATATCATTCTCATATCATCAGTTCTCCTGTCATTGGAACGCATACATCCTGAAACTATCCTCTTTTACTAGGCTTCCGGTTACAGCTAACGAATTAGGTAAGGCGGAACCACGCAAAATCGTCGTCTTCATGGACAGGCACGGTATGTCCAACCCCAGCGGCAGATACAGCAACAAACTTGGTTCCGTCTCCGTAGATCATGGTGGTGTAGTTAGGCTGGGGAGTATTCTGCTGGCTTCTAGTAAGAGAAACACCATGAAGCGTAGACCACTCCTTGATCTGTTCCTGGAGGTTCTGGTAGGTAACCAGGTAATCGGCGGTACCGTGCCAGGTCTTGAAACGGGGGTAAGAGCCACTGTAGCCAGGGTACATAGCCTTGACCTGGTTGGCCCACTCCTGTCCCGACTTGATGATCTTTCCGTCCGAGCATACACGGTCAGAGCTGATAGGGCTGGATCCAGGGGATCCGGCCATGCATCCGGCGGCAACGCCTGAGTAGCAGGTGGCAGCCGCAATTCGGTCAGGGTATGTCGCGGAGAGAACGTTGGTCATCATGCATCCCGAGCTGCTGCCGGTGACGAAAATCTTGTTGCGGTCGGCTTTCCAGGTGTTGATGGCATAGTCAATCATGTTGACGAGGACCTCGCTGTCACCCTGGCCACCGTGCTTGAGAGTCTTTGCGCTGGCGACGTCCCAGCAGTTAGAGTCCTTGGGCGAAGAGGGGTAGATCAGGATAACCCCGCGAGAATCGGCGAGAGATCTGTATTTACTAGTCTGCTGGAAATAGCCCTGACCACTGCCACCACAAGGGTGCAACTGGATTTCTTGTCAGCTCGGGGTTGATAGTCTGGTCAAAGTAGAGTCTGTCGTCACTTACGGCAAGCACCACAGCTGGGTTAGCGGGGCGGTTGTTCGGGACATAGGCCTGCATGACAAGACGGGTGTCGTAGGTTGGACCAAAGTTGTTGATAGTCTGGAGCTGAGCCGCAACTAAGCCGGCACCCAGGGTGAGCTGAGTCAACAGCTTGCGCGGGGAGAGAAAGTCAAGCATGGTGGATACTCTGTTTCCTGGTTGTTTTGTGGTGGAGTCTGAGGTTGTCGTTGTTTTATTTTAGCGTGACTGATCCCAGTTATATACCCCAGGGCTGCGATCTCTATAGCTTCAACTGAGGCGAGTTTCAAGTACCGATATTAAATACCGCGAGATCCGGAGGAAGGACGTCCGCAAAAGGGCCCCGCATCTGTTCAAATTGGCAGGTTGAGCATTTGTTCCAAGTATATGTTGTTTATTGACCGACAGTCAATAGCGTTGCATACGGATAAATAAAGTGGTACTGTAATATTCCGTTTGTTTCATTTCGAGTAGACCTAGGTTATTGTAGTTGTATTACCCCGCAGGCCGATCATAGTTAGTTAGTCTATATAATTACGGATAAATCCAGAAGACGGAAGATCATGCTCCGCAGCCGACAGGATCAGAACCTGGCAATTGCCTTATGACATTATAGTAGAAACAACATGATTTTCGGACCCGGTTCAAGCGGCAGACAGGGGGTTCTTCATACTAACCTACTTAGAGACGGAACTCGACAATACTAGAATCCATTTGGATTCCTCGAGCTGAATCCATACTGCTTTAGGCTGGGCTGAAAGCTCTAGATAGACCGAGGCTCTAGTTCTGTGACTAACCCCTGTTCTTATGTCCCTACCTCGCATCAATAAGATCAACACGTGGTGGGTGACCAAAGCAGTCATACTGTCTGATCTATTCGGAAGCTGTTTACAATAAAAAAAAACTATGATATCATAAGAACATAGAGGAGTTTGCAGCCTGCGTTATTATTATATAGCTCGACTTGACTGCTACTAATTAACTAAACTCAACTTGAGTATATATGATGAAGTAGAGAAATTGTTGGAATCAGCCCTAGTTGTATAATGGGTAGCCGCATACAGCAAGTGAAGGACCCTCAGAGCACGTATCCATATTGCTGCCTGTCCGTCAGCATCAAACCCTCTGTGGCAGCCGTGGCCAGAATAAGCCATATTTCGAAGAAAACAACCTTACATCATCATGTTCCAAGCCGCGATGAACTCGCTCAAATCGGCCTTTGACCGTCACGACTGGGTCGCTGAGCTGACAGGAATTCCTCCTCTATTAGGTCTCACTCATTTGTTTACAACACCAATAAAAAGTTTTATATTTTGCAACTCGCTATTGAATATTTGCTATAGATCTGAATCTACCGCTACTTAGTATCGCAAATAGCATCGACGGCCCGATCGATCCAGTACTGGTTCTGCCCTCTTTCATCAGCCATGTGCTTTTGTGCAATTTCTTTTAATTCATCCATTCTAGTGTAGTCGTCCAACCCAATTTCCTCTTTCAGATAAGGGTTGAAGCGAACATACTCGGTATCCTTATGTTCCTCTCTCGCCCTCAAATGCGTTATGTGCCGCGAAAAGTCCTTGCCTTTGGCATTGGTGTTGGTCGCAAAGTCCATCACCTTTGATGCGATACCCACGACTTTGATCCATGACGGCTTAGCCTTTCCTGGACTTACGTAGCCGGTGCCCAGGCTGATGACACATGAAATCGGAGGGGCCGGCTCCGAAGATTCAACGAGCTCAAAGCGCGTGTACCAGAGCTGATCAATAGGGTTGTTGTTCAAGAGACCGCCATCCCAGAATACAAGGTCGGGCTTGTCTTCGGGGAATTTGACCTCAGGGAAAAAGGTCGGCGCGGCGGATGTAGCACGAGCAGCGATGCTGATAGTGAGATTGTCGCCGTGCTTCAGGAGAGCATCGTTGACCTTTGATTTGGTGTAGATTGTGCTATCCTTGTAAGATCGCATCAGCACAGACTCAGCTCTGTTCTGAGCAGTGGTGCAGCAGAACCTGAAGGTGTTAGTAATCTCTAAGAAGAAACTTAAAGTCAAGTCAGTACTCACATTCGTGCGCCACCCTCATGTCGAAGAGGCGCATTCCCTTTGAGCCTTTTGTCGTTCTCATCAAGACCGTACTTCTCAAC
The DNA here is from genome assembly GCA_014899045.1 of Fusarium palustre. NCBI lineage: Eukaryota > Fungi > Ascomycota > Sordariomycetes > Hypocreales > Nectriaceae > Fusarium > Fusarium palustre. Next base: position 191,144 of record JAAVUH010000031.1, on the reverse strand, counting down.
GACCTCATCGATAGCCTTGCTCATGGAAGCTGCATCGAAACGACTGTCCTGAACCAAGGCCTTGCTGTTATTGATGGCTTTCGAACCCCACAGCCGGCTGATGTCCCAGCCCCAGAGCTTGGGACTGAAGATGCTCTTGGCAATCCTGTCATACTCTGTGATGGTATCATCTACACTCATGCGTAGTCGAAATAGCATGATGCCCATGATGCCACCAGTGCTCGTGCCGCCCGCAAGTTCAAAGTAGTCGGCTGGACGAGGAATCTCAGCGAGGCCTTTGCGCTTTTGGACACGCTGCATGAGCTCTTTGAGAATGACAAGACCCATTATTCCTCGGACACCGCCTCCATCAAGGGCGAGGAGGCGTTTGCCGTTGGGATGTCTCGTGAGTGCTTGGTATACCATTGTAAGAACGAAATGAGGGGAGATGAATAGATTGCAATGTTGAAGAGTCGAGAAGTCGTTTCATAATATATACTTACCATCCAAGGAACTTCCCCCGTCTTATCGATGCGACGTCACAACTGAGACAGCCGTCAGACTATTGCTCCCTGCAGTTGTTCTTTTCGGATTGAGGAATACTGTCATGGCGATACCGGGGATGGGGCGAGCTGAAAAGCTCTTGGCCAGCCTTAGGTATGCAAGTTGTGACTAGTTGCGGGTACATCCTTGTAGATCCCGTCTCCGACCTAATGGTTAACTGTATCCAGTCATAGGTTGAATGTGCACGGATATCAGTAAATGCGATATCTGACATGGCCGTCAATTGGACTCCATCGGCGGCGGAGTGCCCGTGCTACAGGACACGAGTTTGAGACATCCTCACCTCGTTGGGAATGGGTAACTTCAGCTGAATCAGGAGAATGCGAATAGGAATGTTGCGTTCCCATCGTCAGCAAAAATGACGGTATGCGTAGCGTCAAAGCGCAAGGGGCCTCATATTATAAGCCAATTGATATGTCGGTGTATCAAATGCTGTCAGACTAGGGCTTGATACGCAAGCCACTTTCGCCCATGTTTGCTTTTTTACATCATGCCGATAAGATAAGACGAGATATCGATAGGAAATGTCAAGACTACAATAGACCTAGGCTGTAGCTCAATGGTATCTTATAGTCACTCACCTTCGGATACAATAACAATTTTGTTAATCGCTATAAACAGGGAACAAGCTCTTGTTTTCACAAACTATTTTCTATTGATTGACCTTGTGTCCATGAAGCCGGATCAATGGTTCCATAGCCTGTGCAGCTTTCGCAGCCAACTCGCGAACCTCGGTTGATAAATCCCCATTCCTTGATTCCTCTTCAAATCTTCGTCGCGCAAATTCCTTCCGTGCAGTTTCCCAACGTGCTCGTCCCTTGAACTTCTTCAAAGACCTTTTCCAAGGCAACTCGTTGTCCCTCAACCCGATAAACCTGTCCACTGCTTGTATGTCCCTCTCGTCACGAGTGTTTTTAAAGTCGCTGTAAACGTCCTTGCCAGCAATGATAGTCCAAAGCGCCGCACATGTCACATCGTAACTCAGTATCTCATTGATAGGCGGAGCGGGAAATGACATGTATCCTGGGGATGGAGTTTTCTCTAGCGCAACGACGCATGAGACTCCAATCCTGGACAGATCGATTCCGTTGGAAGTAAGTCGAGCCATGAAAGCGTAAAGGTTTTCGCAAGCTCGCTGTTCCGGCCACAACCAACCTGCTCCGCAACCGCACACGTCGTTGAAGGTTTCTGATACTGAGATACCGAGGACGGATAAATCCGTCCATAGTTTATCAGACTGCCAAATCCAGCTTCTTTTTAAAGGTACCGTCATTGGTGCGGGTGGTGGTGGATTGGGTCGCGCTTTGAAGGCTTTGACCAGATCTACTAGTTTCCCTTGTTGCGCTTCATCTGTAAAGGGAATCCGTTTCGCTGCATGAAGGATCGAAAACCATAGTAGCCATAATTGAGATTCAGTGGATTTTGAAGGATCCAGTTCTTCTTCAGGTTTTGGGTAATCCTCTTCAGGTCCCCATAGCTCCAGTGCTTTCTCAGGACTGTAAAACCCGCGTTGTGTCCGAGCGCTGCTCTCCTGGTCGAAATATTGGTGGCCAAAATCCGCACTCGAGTATGCCTCATCTATTGGTTTGGCGATGATGTCTACTGTCTCAGCAACAGTCAAGCTTCCTTCCAAGAATTGGTTGATAATTGGAGTGTCGCCAGAGAACCATCGTCGCAGCTTGGCCAATTGATCGATTTTGGCTCCGAAATCGAGTTCGTCGTTATCTGCAACTGCCTTGACAGTCTCGTGCTCGCGCAATTCCCTTTCTCTGCGTGATTTGACAGCTTCTGCGTATTTCGCCTGGTTTCGTTTTTCCTGCGATGGCCTGTTCTTGGGCATCTTCTGTGGTTGAGATGGTGTGTTGTTATCGAGACGGTCCGCAAGCAAGAACGTGTGCTGTCAGCAGTAAATATGTAATGGTGGAATGTGGAGCGAAGGATTCAACTCAGCCTCATTTTCCCCGACCGAAGAGTCATTTACCGGGTGGACTGACAACTGTGGCGATGTTGCAGAAGCAAATGATCAGCAGCGAGCTAACCAAAAGGCGGTTCAAAATTAGGCAGTCATCATGCAGCGAACATCAAATCATTATGCGTTTACTTCTCGGAGGTTGTCTGGTTGTATTCTAAATTACCACTTGGAGGAATTATGCCAGAATTAGCTCCGTATTGCAGTAAATATCTGGGTAGCCGACCCGGTCCGCCCCCTTGTAGTGTCTCTTAGTCGAATGATGGATTTCGAATTCAATTAGACACCCCAAAAGTGTAATTGAAGATGGAAAACCTTATAATCAGGCAATTAGACACCACTACAAATATATCTGGACTGACTGACACCATGTACAGAAACCAGCTGAATAAGAGGAATGTTATCTATACCTAGCGTGTATATGCCTGGCCACCCGTAAAGCATCTCAAACAACTCCAAGATTGACAAACCAATACGAAACGCTAATTGCTTGTCCCAAATTTACCAATCCGATAATCAAATTTGCACTGAAGTTGACGATATTCCGTTTCAATCTGTCATTCTGAACCAAGGTATTCCGTTCCCCATATCATTCAATTTCCCTTGCTACCACGCATCCTCATATATGCTCACTGCCAGTATACGTAGAGACCCTCCGTTAGGTGGTTGCGTGCCTCTTTTACATCAGCCAAAGAACCATTTGGCGATCCATTGTTGAGCGACCCAGATACCGAGAAACATTACGAAGGCTAGAAAACCAATAATATACATGGCAACCACTGTGGCGTCCTCCATGTGTACTCGAACCAGCCGGGCGACTTGCCAAGTGTAGTAGTAGTCTTGTCTGACATCACCCTTGTTAGAAAGACCTTGGTAAGGGTGACGACGAGAAAACAAGTGAACAACGTAGTTGCGGAAGCGCGCCTCATTGCCAACAGCTGAACAAAGCCGGCGGGTACGGTGATAGATATCAACGACTAGGAAAGCTAGAATAGCGAGGAGGAAGATAGCTGCCGACAAGGCGGACTGAGCCATTGTTTGATTCCTAGATTAGCAGGAGTACCAGAGATGCAATATTAGAAACAAGCATACCATAAGACGAGATTGTTGACCAGGAGGCATCATGAAATAGTCACGGATGAAAGAATATAGTCTGATAATTGATGATGCGATGTAAAGAAGTCAAAGTCGAATAATGAATTCTATCAGATTATGAAGTATTTTATATCCATACCCAAACAGCGAAAGTAGACCTCAAACATTCGAATGAACATACATAGACAGTGGAAACATATGATTCGTCAATGAGAAAGGGCATTTAGCATCAGCGAATAATCGTCAATCTAATCAAGGCCGTGTTACCACTCTCCAAGTCGGATTCACAATTATGCCGATTTATGCTGATTGGCCATATCAAACTGGGCTCGCTGAGAATTATCAGGCTCCCGCTGACATGTGTCAGGCATTATTCCATCATCATCTCTTTGTACGCTGCCAGCCTCAATGACGACAAAATGAAACGAAATCCACGAATTCATCAATCAGAATGGGAAGCGCACAGAGATACTATAGAGCACGTGTACATGACGGAGAAGCAAACCCTTCAGCTGTTGGTGGAGGGTATGGCCGCTATACACAATTTCGAAGCGACGTAAGTGACGCATTAGTTGTAAATCTCGCCCTCAAGTGACTATAAAGGCTGGTAGCTAATAGTTAGAAGAGTGAAGCAGTATCGAGGCCGACTAATCAACTGGGGATTCAAGAAGAATAATGTGCCAACCGACACCCCCGGAAGCGACCGAAAGAGAGCAGCACAAGCACTACCAGAAATGCCAGTCCAGTTGCCTATAGAGATCCGAATGTCCTGGTGTCCTCGACCCCCCAGAGTTCGGTGGTACGGCGAGGATGAGAAAATGCTGTGGAGCATCAAAGTAGCTACCGACAATATTATCAAAGGTTCATTCGGGAAAGCTCCATGGAACTGGACTCCGGACAACTTTACGTTTTTTGATTCGCCCATCGGATTGACATTGTCGTATCAATGGCAGTCTCTTGAAGCTCTGTGCACGGCCATCGAAGATCTGTCGGAAACCGGTGTTCAATACCATGTCAGGGAATTCCTTGAGGTTCTTTTTCAGCGCACTGAAGGTGTCAAGAACACATTGAGTGGAGAATGTTTCATGCTTCAGTTGGTTTACATATGGAGGATATGTCTGACCCTTACGAAGATACGACTGCCTTTGCAGCCTCAAAATGAAACACCTGAACGGCATTCTCCCATCACGATCCACCCACTGGCACCGTATTTCTTGTACCTCCTGTCACAACAACTAGCTGTCCACTTCGGCGAAAAGCACTCTGCATACCAAGTTGTATCTTCTCTACTCGAAATTTTCCGAAATTCCCCCCGGAGGTTTAAATCCGCATTGCAACTCGCATACCGCATGACTATCAAGACATTCGAAAATATGCTAGGGTCCAATCACACAATGGTAGTGAAGATGTGGTCGCACTACACCAGAGTCTGCGGACAAACCATCGAATTCAAAACGGATGAGACGAATTTTATCGTTGCATGTATTGATGATCATATCGAGAGCTTCGGCGGCCTAGACACACCGCAGAAACTTTGCCATGTGTCAGGTCAGATAGAAATGCTCGTCGCGAAGTTGAGCTACAAGTATGGTAACTTCAGTCAGTACAAAGCCACGCCACTCGAGAAAACAGAACCTCCCAGCAAACTGGAAGATATAGTGGACAAACTGAGACTGACATTGATGAGAAAGCTACAGGCTTATGGGGGGTTAGGCGACACCTTGGCAGTTGAGGTCTTTGTCTATACAACCAAGCTGCTGGCCTTGAAACTATACAGACACCGCAAACCAGGCTATAGCCTTAACATTCTAGACCAGGCCATAATACTTCTACATGGTGGAGGAACTGAGTCGGTCATTTGGGCTTCTACTTTATCCAGGGAGAGATTGCGGCTTCTAGCTTGCTTACGGGGATACGAGGAGTTGGAAGCTGAAAAAAAGCGCTTATCAACAATCAGGAATAAATTTCCCATAACAAGACGTGTCAGGTCGTCAAGAAACAGGAATCTAACCAAGGCAGAAAATTCAAGATATTTGAGGGAACAGGAACGGGAAGCCAGGACAGAAATGTTTAAGTATTTGATTGCAATGAGTAAAAAGGTACAAACTGTTGAAAGCAAAAAGGATGATCATCATAGTGGCTGGTGAGGCTTATATACTTTAATACAAACAGTAGGAAAGAAATAGTATTAGTTCAATATCAATATAATACCCCGATCAACTGCCAGGTCCTTGAGCCTACTAATGTCAACTCTTTCTACGTCATCCACGAATGCGTCAGAAAGATCGAGAACTTTCAAATTGCACAGGCGGTGACCTGGACCAACTTCTTTTAACATTCTGACGAAACCCTCGATGTAAGGTTCCAAATATATATCCTTGCTGTCCCAATTTGCTACAAGATCGTAACAATGTAGCTTTAGATACTCGATAGTCTGGGGTAACGTGCCAGGAACAACATCGTATCTACTAACTCCCAAGAGATCGGTCATGGGACAGCTGAGCCGCCGGAGGTTGATGAACTCTTCATATTGGTCTTTTGTTACCGTGTACATCTCGTCATAGACTCGACTATGCTCTAGTCTGAGTGAGTCAGGATCTATTAAATCCCCAAGAGGCTCAGTCTGTAGGTTGATCTCCTCTATTGAGTGTCGACATATTTTGAGATACTCAGAAATCCACCAGCGGTCTTCCTCTACATAATATCCCTCAGGATCCCTAAAAGGATGAAGCGCCAGCTTCTTCAGGTTACGAATTCCAAGGAGTAGAGTGGGTAACCCGGCTCTCGTCAGCTGAAAATTCGCAAATTCGAGTTCCTCTATATTTGAGGATGCATCTGGTAGGGACATTGCGTATCGAGAGGCATAGTCGCCGCGCAAGGGAATAATTGACCCATCGCAGTTGTTTCTCATGTAAGCTAGGTAAGAGAAAGAGTCGCAAAGACCAGATGTTACTAGCGATTTGACCTTTGGTAAATGGAAGAAGGGAAATGGAATTTGAAAGAAGAGACGGTGGTCCTTGTAAGAATGATGTAGCTCCAAGTGCCGCACTTCCCCAAGTGGTAGCTCTTCGGCTGACGTTTCGTCAGTCAGCAGTCGAAGAATGGCCTGCTTCGTAAATGTAAGGACATGGCTATGTTCGTCATTCAGTAACTCGAATGGCGGGATCGTGATACTGAGATGAGTCACTCCAGTACACCAAGCCAGAAGTAGAACATTGAGTGCATCCGAATAGCCGCGTTCGATATCAGAGCACAATGGAGTTAGGTATTCAGGCTCCATTTTAATGTCCGATGCCGCTGCCTGGGCCAGAGCTAAGAGTGTCTCGCTATCCAAGTTGACACACCCTATATCAGAGACACCAACCGCTAACGCATGGCCGATACTGAGACTTTTGACTTTCTTCCGAAGCTCAGGGTGTGTGAAGAGGTGCATTACAAATCGCTCGATGCCTGGTTCATCACATTCTTGGCTGTTACCCCATCGGTAGATTAGCCAGGGAGAACATATTTGGTTCAAGGCTTTGTTGGTAAGACACAGGTTCCGAAGGGATTCAGTGCTGAGACGGGCAAGGAAGTCACAGATCCTTTGAAGGGTTTCCACTGGAAGTTTGGCTAAAGAGGCCATGGCAATGATTTGGGAATGTGTTCGGCAAAGGGAAACTTCAGAGGGGGAGGCGTAGCTTCTTATACAGCATGTAAGCCCGGGTAAGGTTCGGTATACAGGCTGCAATGATTCCTATACGTCGGAATTATCCAATACCAGCAGCCCCTCTTGTGTGTTGGTTGTGTGCTTATCAGACAATAGTAGAAGTAGCCGAACCCCGCATCGATCAACACGAGGTCTGCAATATCTGGATTATTCTCTCGTTGATTGGGCCAGGGATTAAGGAGTAGTAGCAAATAGTTCATGGTAGATAGTATTCAAGAATAGAAGACTAAGGTAGGGATGCATCTCTTGACTTGAACCCCTCTGTCAAATTTCATTTTATGATTCGCGGTAACACAACCAACAAGCCGATTCAGAGTATTCATCGCCTAATTTTACCTTCTCGTTTTGAGATCTTTCGCTACCTAGCATCAATTCTGATTTTAGGTTTTGCGGTTCAATCAGTCTGAAGTTTTCATCAAGCAAAATTCTAACCCTGTCCGGAAGAACATCTGTTCAGTAAGTTAGTAACTATTGAAATTGGTATCAAAGGACTAGATCAGCTGAACTCACGGGTCTTAGTGCCGACTAAGATATTCTCCATGTCCTTGATCCTGTCGAGATCAACAGTATAGATTTGTGACATGCGCTGACGCCAATAACCATTAACAAAAATGTCAAGTGACCGTGGGGATGGACGCATGCGTTCCATATACGCTATGAAATCTTTCATCAAAGCTTCTAAGAGTGCGGCGCTCTCTTGTTCTCGCTTATCACTTCTGATCTTCTGCCGTACTCCTGAGTCGTAATCTGTGAGCACGTGAAACTTTTCTGGTGATATATCTGGCTTATGGACCTCGGTGAACTATGCTCGGAGTCAGAGAATAACATCATTACCACTCTTTGCACTGTTGCACTTACTCCACAACAGGTATGGGTCATTTCTAGAGCCTCGAAAGTCAAAAATCGAACAACCTCAATGCACCAGCTTGTCATGCCTGAGCCACTTGATTGGTCATCTCGAATGGTTGTGTGGAAGAAAAAGCATTTCATCTCTGAACCTTGTTCATCGTTTCTTTCAACGTAAGACTTCAAAGCTGTCGTCAATGGCGTGCATCCCCTGTCTAGGGGGGTACACCAACATCGGCAGTTGTCATGCACCGAAACAGCATGTAACTTCCTTGTTGCTCCAATGCGAGACCCTGAGTAGGAGGGGGGAAAAGCACAGGCGGAGAGGTTTGACTGATAATGCCAACCAGTAGCATGAATATTAAGCCCGAGACTGAGAGGGTCTGTTGGTGTCTGTGTCATGATTCCTTGCCTTTCGAGCCATATCATGACATCCGAAATCTTCTCACCATCAGGCCTGACACAATGGGGCTGATAATTAACATCCGGCATCATATTCGGTAAAAGTCCAAAAATATTATGCGCCGGCAAACGAGTAAATCCATTTTCAAAAAGGATAGGATAGTGAAAAACTGTAGTACCACTAACGTTATAGATTGTTGAATATGAGGATGGAACTCTTAATGCTGCGGGAACGCTGATACCAGAGTTGTCAAGGCATGAACAAAGGTAGGCTGCTTGATCGTCTGGAACATCAGAGGACAGTACCAGACTTGGGCAAACAACGTGATTCTGTTGCGCTAGCGAAAGCAAATCTAACCTTCTTCTAGCCAGGTGGGAAGCAATACAATGCATGGATCGTTCAGAAGCTGTGATGAAGATTTCTTTTGTTGTGAATCCATAGTTGACTGGGCATCCGGCTTTCAACAGAAGATCCACAGACTCGTAACTATCCATCAAAACAGCTAAATAGAGATCTTGTTCATCTATAACGTTAATATTATTTGTGCATAGAAGCCTTTGTAGGCCCTGTGGCCAAAATAGACAAAGTTGAAGATTTGTCATGTCGTATGTGCTCTCTGTTACTGCCTCGGGGTACTTAGCAAGAGCTATTTCAAGCATGTCGATATTTTCTTGGAGAATTGCCTGGGCAAGAGGATGGAGGTCGAAAACTGTAGTTTGATTAATTACTTAGAGAATCAACGTGGTTGCTTTGTGTAGGACTTACACTGCCCGCTGCGAATTAGCAAAGGTAATAGATGCCTACTCTGATAATCTTCGAAAAGTTGGTCATGAAAGGCGTCTTGGAAGTCCATGTCGAATGTTGTTGAACAGAACAGAGCTAGAGTTCTAGACTCATCACGCAGAAGGTATGGGAAAAAAAGCGAATATCTATCATATGACGAAGCAATTAGGTTTCTTGTTTGTCTTTTTCTTGTTTTTGTTCCTTTGTTCCTGCTTATAGATCCTGGGATATTTTACTTACACTGTTCCACTCTCATGGCCAGCAGTGCTAACAAGTGTTTTGAGAAGTCTTGTCGCTGATAACGAGATTGATTCAAGTTTTAATCGAACGATATTATTGCCTGTAGGTATGTAAGGATCAGGGAATTTGCCCATTATTATTTCGAAGGCTAGCTGTGAATCTGTCAGATGAAGCAGCTGATTAGGGATTTTCATACAGCTGACCATGGCGTGACTGTTTCCATATTCATCTTGATCATATGGAGACGACTTCCTATCTCTATATAAAGAGAGTATCGCACGCTCCACCTCTGCCATTCCCGATGATATCTCATTTGCTGTGAATTGTTGGAGTGGTCTATCGTTGAAGAGATAAAGCAACACATCCCAAACTGGACTGTGATATCTGGGGACAATGTTTTTATATTGAACGGACATCCCAGGAGTCGCTGTTCCCAGAGAGTATTCGATACAAATAAGAAAGAGCCTTGAGGATAGAGACCAGAGCTTCAATGGAAGCTGTGCCTTGGCGTTTCTCTTCGTCGGCTGGTCAATGCCGAAAAGTCTGCAGCCACGTCCGTGTTGACCAGGACTGTGCTGTTCATACTCGAACGTGGCATGCCAGAATCGGAAGGAGAATGATGAAGATTCTTGTTGTCGCTTGCAGGTACAGCCAGGGGGTTTTCCTACGAAATTCTTCGAATTCCTTGTTCTTGCAAAATCGGCAGCTTGTCTCGACCCTAGGTCCTCAATAGACATTTTATCGACACCCTTTGAAAGAAACCTATCAGCTTTGTCACTTGAAACCTCCGTGGTACGACTGACTAGTGTCGCTTGTTTCAACTCATTCTCAAAGTCTTTCCGTGTGTTGAGCTCGTCGAAAGCTTTCATCACACAACGGTTAATATTCTCTTGGTGGCGTTCATTAATGGACATCAGAGAGCCTATGTCAGTCTTGATCAGCCTGAGCTGTCCACCAATCTCTTGTCGGAATTCTTGCGCGAATGTCTGAGCCTGAGATATCTCGTCTTTCAAACCCTGATAGTAAGCTGCCATGCCATTGTCTAGGAATTCGAGTTGATCGACGAGCCTGGCCATGTTTGCACCTTGATCTTTCATGGCGTCTTCAAGATCATCAACATTGTTGTGTGTTCCGACTGCAATGTCCCTAGGCGATACTTAGCATGATACTTAAGCAGGAGAGAGGTTGGGGAGGTACAGTGATGTCATATTCAAACCGAGACTCAGATTTTGGAGCAAGTCCTTCAATGACTGGCGAAGTGACTTGAGTCTCCCTTCGCGAAAGGGGTATAATAGTGTGCGTCTGGTATGATCCATCTTTCCCATCACATCGTCCTCCAGACTTTGTGTACCGCGGAGCTTGAGTGATAGTTGCTGGAAAGCCCGAAGCTTTTTTTCACTCTCTACCAAGCATCGCCGGATAGCGGTTATTTCAGAGTGTTTATCAACCTTTGGCAAGATACTCTTGAGAGAGTACAGGATTGATACGACAGTTTGGACGTCGTCGAGACTTTCCTGTATGTCTTGATCTTGACCTTTGAAAGATTGGAGGTAAGATATTAGGCCCTGGCATACCTGTATACCTAATGAAATGATGCCGACAGCGCTGCCGGCTACAGAGAGCGGATCGGACATGTTGCAAAGCCAAGACGTGTAGATAACGGAATACCTGCAGAGTATGTGTTGCCATCCGTGAGATGTGGAGTGCGTTTTTGGATGTGAAATTGAAAAAGGAATATCATTTTTTTAATCCCGCTTGTGATATTTATGAATCTCACTGGTGAGGCTGAATAAGGCAACCGCATAAGTTCGTGTCTTGCTCTTATCCAACCATTTCCTGTAACACAGCCTCACGCCTCGTGATCTCATGCATGCTTGCATAGCACGGTGTAAGTGACAGTGCGAAGTTGCTTGGACTTTCTTTCAGCTGATTATATATATTATCAAGAACAAAGGAAGCTACAGGTTAATTGCAAAAGATCCAATGCATAAATGAAACTTCTGTCCTATAGCCAAACCCATTCCCCTTCAAATTGCATTTTCACCAAATCCCTCATAGACCGAATTGTATAAGTGACAACGCCAAAGTTATTCAGCTATGGATCCCAGTCCAGGCAAAACTGTCAAAGCCTCAATCCTTTCCCTCTTCTTGAGCACGCCTAGATTGTTGGGATCCACACCCTGTAAGTCCCCGACAGCCAACTTATTAGAAGGATCGAAGATAATGGGATCATCGATAGCCGTCCTATACAGCCAGCGGTCTTTGAGCTCCTGAATCCTGTAGCCAAATCCACCCCGAGCTGCGATCTTAAACTCAGCCTGGAACTTTGAATCGCTGTCGCGCTGGATGAGCATGGCGACACGGAACTTTGGCGTGATAGAAAGCGCCTGACTCTCATTACACACTAAGTTCCACCAGACATTGTATGCTCTACCATGGTCAAAATGTCGCCCAGCTCTTCCCCGTTCAAAGTACCTTTGCTCGTGGGTGGACTCGCTCTCGCGACCAAACCGAATGCTCCCTGCACTAAAGCCCTCAACCTGGGGATTGATTTCAGCCTCTTGGTTATTTTGCCTTCTCTCGGTCGCTGTAGACTGGTTGGTCTTGGTGAGATATTGGAACGGGGCGTACGCAAGGACTGCAGGGGATACTGATTTGTCATCGCTGCCGCGATGCGCATCGGTATATTCGGAGAAGGTGTAGCTAGTGGTCACGGATGTGAACATACTACCCTCGTTCATGGCTTCCAGCTGGTAGTCAACGATGATGAGCGAAGCAGGAACCTTGGTCTCTGTATCCAAGGTTCCATGGATGCAAGCTTTAAGGAGAGCTTGCACTTTGTAAGGGCTTGTGAGACCGCGATCGGTGATGACACTTCGTTGAACTTCATCAATTGGATCGTTTCGCTCTCGGATGATACCTTCGTCTAATGACGCCTGGAAAATGTCGCGGGAGAAGCCTTTCGCAAAATCGTCTTGGGTCAGCATATCGGCTGCTTGACTGGATGATAATAGTGACAATCAGGTGATTCCACGTGGTATGCGCTTGAGCGAGATCGAAGGATAGGATTCTCCTTGATGATAAGATAGATGATAACCGCATCTTAAGCTATACAGGAGGTGGGGTAGCATACTTAATGGCTTACAGGCGGGAGTAGACCAAGAAAGCTATACTGCTTTCAGCATGTGGCTGAAGAACGAACATGTGTTTTGATTTTATTTGTTCTGGGAATTCTTGGAAAATGCTTTTTAAGGGTGGCCTCACATGACAACCGTACTGCTGAATAGGCTTCCCCGCCTCAAGTCACTTGCTCAGCTCTACAAGTTACTCATCAACTCTCACGCAGCAAAACTTGGGTTCCCCTCCACCTTCTGTCTGTATATAGAATCACTATAATACACAGACACATATATCTACAGGGGAAAGCGCACATGACCCCCTCTGACGCTACGGTCTAGCGCCTTTACCCATGAAACCGCCGCAACAGGTGATCCGCTGCAACCAAACCGTACACGCTCTGTCCCCTTTACTACGCCAGGTCACTAATAAAAGACTTCGCGGTCATAAGTATTTTATCATCTTTTCTTCAGCGGCTGCTAGGGTCGTCATGGTTTTTTGGCCTCAAATCAAAAGTATCTTAGCTGACGGAACACTTCCACAGCTCCGCGATGCGCTAGCATCTCTGGAGAGTGCGCCGTCAGCTACCTCGATGTACCAAAGTCTCGAAGAGATATGGAATAATCCAGAGGCTAGAGAGGTCTTGGACCTCCTGCTCAGTTGGGGATCAACATCCTTCAAATTCCTGGTTATTCGCCACGGCATCATGATGCGCAGCCATAGCACGATCGAGGTATCTCAACTACAATTGTCACCAGTGGACGAAGAGCAAGATCAGAATAGACGCCCCCGCGCACTCGACCCAGAAGTCCTTGCTGAACGGATTCTCCAAAACGATCCCCAGGTGGTGAAGGTGATAAGGGGCGAGGGAGATGGAGAAGGAATGAACCTGCTCCACTATGCGGTGGAATATAACGCCGAAAATCTCATAGCAATCATTCTCAAGCTTTTCAAGGACAGGGTAATCGACGACCCGGAAGACTTGCTGGCCAAATCCAGCGAGATTCGTGAGTCGCCCTTAGTCATGATGATCAATCAAAGGAAGCTGGGTATGTTCCGAAACATCCTCCAGGCTCTTCCAACCATGGAGATACACGAGTCCATCCTTTTGCGAGCCATCCAGATTCGGAGGGACGATATGCTACTTGCCTTGGTCGAGCTTAGACCTGATTGTGTTTCCATCAAGCTATTGGAATATTGTATCTCATTCCAACGGACGAACATTCTCGACGAGATCCTCCATAGCAGAGTGAATCGCTTGCAAGGTCATGGGCTACTGCACTACGCTGTCCGAGAAGGTAATCCAGTCATAATTGAGAAACTGTTGGCAGCTTGCCCAGACCTTGCAATTGAGGACGCAGGTGGTATTTCGCCTTTACATTGCTTGCAGCAGGAAGATGTGAAGACAAAATTGGATGTCAGTACGAGGCAAAAGATTCGAGACATGATTCTTCCATCCGTTATACGAAGAGCCAAAGGCCCGATGCAGACAACTGAGACTGGACGCATTCTCCCTATCAATCATATCAGGAAGCTACTAGCTGATCCCGAAGGTATGTTGCTTGTTTTCTCTTTGCCGTGCAGTCATATCTTATTATGCCCAGGAATTGCACCTATTTGCTAACAAACGTCTTCAAGACAAGCGTGAGTCGCTGTACGTGATTGATCTTGGGAGCACCCACTAAACCAACAGGCAGGACGAGAAATCAGCCTTGATCTTGGCGGTTTCCGCCACTCTAGTAGATCCATCGAACCCTTCTTGAAAATGATTAAGGCCCTCTCCAGCACGTCCAGCTCAAACAGACATAAGGGGGCCTCCTTGCTTACAGTAGAATTCGAAAGTACTCTACGCTATGTTGATGTTCCGGTCCCTCCCTTCCCCCAACTGGACGTTAATTCACATTTGATACCCGAACGTGTCGAGGCTAAGCTTGTTCTAGGCTGGCTACGCGAGTCCAAGAACGTATCTGGGATATACGAGCTTCGTATCCGCGATTCACTATATCTACCTCACGGGGAACAAGTAATTTCGCAGTGCTTGAGCGGGTTCGATATCGAAGTCCTAGACTGGATGAGAGTCAACATGTCGGTAAAACCTCTTATGGACACTTGTCATCATTTGAAGAAACTTACCTTATATGTGAACACTTGGGCAGCTTTAAGCTACTGGGTTTCTGGTGATGGCTATGAGCAGCTAAACAGATTTCCGGAGGTCAGGAAATCCCTCTCTAATATCATTTGCGGAGAAAGGCTCTAATCTGGTCCTTTTTTATCTATAGTTAAGAGATGTTGAAATCTTCATCCTGGCCGTGAGTCTCTTAACACCTCGCATTGAAATGAGACTAATAATTTCCAAGGACCTTATTGGCTCATCATACAGCTCAAAGTATGAACAAGATGCCCGAAGACTGGAGCAAATCTCTCGGGACAGACTTGCAGAGCGAGAACCAGGGATAAAGGTAGAGTTTAACATGAACTTCTACCTGAGGTCTTGGGGTTCCCTGACCATTCGGCAAGACGAAGCTCAGAGAGTCAAGAAAAGGCAGGTTTTCTGCCATCCCTATTAATCTCTACGCAGCGCAAAGTCTGACAGAATGCAGTACGGCCGTAGAAATAACGCAACTGGGGGCTTATATCGAGGCTTACACATTGCTTCAAAAAGAATTCCAAGACGAGGAATTTCGAGAAGAGAACAACGCAGAGGCTCTTCTTTCCACTATCGTCAAGGTCGCCATTATTGACACCGGGGTCGATCCTGACTCTATTAAATGCGCTGAGATTGGTGGCGTCTCTTTTGTGTTATCCGAGTCTGGCGAAAGTCCATGGTGGTTCTCTTATCATTCCCACGGTACTCAAATGGCAAAGATAATTACGGAGCTCAATCCATGTTGTCGACTGCTCGTGGCGAAGGTCGGAGATTCAGTCATGGATATGACGGTAGATCGTGTGATTCAGGTAAGTCGTACCGAGGATTTTTGAAACTTGCTCTTTTTCTCTATGGACTAACGTGTTTGTCTTTCATTTTACTCCTTAAGGCTCTTGAATGGGCGATCAAATCCAAAGCGGATATCATCTCCATCAGTGCCGCATTCTTCAAAGCCGACGAAAGGTTTGAGAAGGCCATCCAAAATGTAATTGCAGCGAACATCGTTTTAATAGCCAGTACGGCAGGAGAAGCCTACAGGCAGGAAAAGGCGTATCCGGCCGACTATGATGGAGTACTCAAGATTGCAGCAACAGATTACAGGGGTAGAGAAACACCAGAAAGTCTCAAGGAGCACGCTGATTTTATGTTCCCTGGAGAAAACATCGTCGCAAAGACCACCTTCCTTGGTGAGAGTACTTCTACGGACGAGGTTTCTGGCACGTCGGTGGCAACTGCGATTGCGTCAGGCACTGCATCTTTGGTCCTTGCATGCCACAGGTTGTCGCTAAGCAAGCGGCACAGCGGCGTAGCGTGGGAAAACCATGAGAGCTTCAAACGGAAAATCGTGAAAGAGGTCTTCACCAAGATGATGGACAACAACTCCGGGAAGTTCGTGAAGCCTTGGCTGTTTTTCGGAAACTCGACAGACCAGATCAGCTGGGGAGAAGCTAGCTCAACCTTAAGTTGGTTATCGAGAAAGGAATTTTGAGAATGAGTGGCATTGGATGGACGCTATGGAGTAAAGCATAGTCTGAGGGCATGTGGGAAAGAATGTAAATCAGCAAGGATGGCCATTTCTCGAGACTCAAGCCACTAATGGATAATTTATCAATTGGTCGATGTAGGAATTTGGAAACTCAAAATGATTTCCAAGTCGACGGACCTCATCCATCCTGATTATAAGGTTTTCCATCTTGCATTACACTTTTTGAGCATTATGACTCCAATGCTCCGGACCTCATCCATGTAACGCCTCAAAAGCAACTGTTATGAATTCGATAATGAGTTAACCTTATGGTACTCTCAACTACCCTATGGTGGGGCCTATAGAGTTAACACAGCAGTATATACATAAAGCATAACACAATAAACTTTCAATCTTTAGTCTTCAACAACACCACACAAAAAGCCTTATAGTGCCACAATCCTCAACAACCTCAATTGAGGCTGAGGCACACACGATACCCCCTGTGAGGTGCGGGCAATAACACATCATGAGTTATGAATTCAGAAAACAAATTTGAAGTAGATTTAAAGACGAACAAGGTGGAAAGGAAGTGAAGCAATGATGAGAAAGGAGACAAATGCAACAATTTCCACCACCGCTCAAAGTAGCCTCTCGTGAGCTTTGGGAGCATGGTAGTTGTCAAGAAAAACCTCAGTTACGCCCGAAAAAGAGCCTCGTCTGGCTACATCCAGAAGAGAGCGGCGTGTCCGGATCTTGACACTACGATAGCTGATGGCAAATATCTTGTCGCCTTGGTGTCTCACTTCGGAAGCTCCAGATGCTGCCACTCCACTTACAGAAGAGGCCAATCCAACCCCACCATAGCTGGATGAGGTGGCCCCGGCCTTCGATTCTCGCTTTATGCTAGCAAGGAGATCCTTAGCTATCAGGATTCCCACTACCAAGAAGACCTCCTCCCCATCCTTTACCTTAGCCATGTCAAGGATCTCATTCCTTATGAAAGAGTCTTCGAGGATCCGGGTCAGAACTTGCTCCTGATTTTGCAGCCGCAGGCGTACAACATGCGGAGAGGCAATTGCAATTGATCGGGCCTGGGTTGCCTCAAGACTCAGCAGTGGCTGTAGCATCTTGAGAGCGAATCCAGCTGTTGATTGTTTTTCATACACAGATGTATAGTCGTACTGAACGGATTCGTATCTGTTGTCTTGAACCAGCTTTGATAGAAACGCGCTGTCTCTTGGTGTATAATCACGCAAGGGGTCCCTCGAGTATGCAACAATGCTACCAAGGTCAAGGCTCCCTACCTCAATGGGTTCTGAAAGAAGCAAGAAGGGCACAGTGCTCTTATCTAAGCCTGAGCCTCGGACGAGGCCAGAGCCGCCGCGCTGTGAAGGTTGGGATGCGGCTAAAGCTTGTCCGGGCTCTTGTGAGACAGGATAAGGGGGTGGGTCGGGTAGAGTACTTTGCGACTTTTCAACAAGCTTTTTCTTGTCTTGGACAGGCTCTGATCGCGAGTCCATTTGAGCCTGACCTGCAGATGGTAGTTCTGGTTCTGAAGATGCTTTGCTTGGCGATGTCGCATCTTCGTTCGTCGATGCGGTCTGCGCTAATGGTATCTCCAAATCACTCGTGTCATGAGATAGAACAGAGTAGACAGGCCGTGGGGAGGCCTTAGGCCCACAAGGCTGTAGGATATCCAAGACAGCACCATGGTCTGCCTCCTTTGCTACTTCGAGGAGGCCTTGCCAAGCTTCCGACTGTGGATCGGGAAGCAGGCCTAGCTGAAGTAGCTCTTCCATAACCTCAGCCCGCCCATTCTTGGCCGCTGCAGACGCTAGTCCATCTGACTCAGCTCCTCTGTGTAGCAGCAGTTGAACAACTTCCACCATGCCTTGACTGGCGGCATACACCGCAAATGTGTCGCTTCCGATACGACCTTCTGGTCTGGCGCCGGCTTGAAGTAGGATCCGTACGGCTTCATGATTTCCCATCTCAACCGCCAGGCCGATTGCAGTCCGACCAAATCGACCAACTCTATCGAGCTTCGCACCATTCCATATGAGGAATTGAAGGATTTTGTTTCGTCCTTCGCGCGCGGCAACCAGCAACGCAGAGTCACCACTCTCATCTGGGTTGTCAACTTCTGTTCCGTAATCTAGAAGAAGCTGTACTGCTTCCTCGAATCCAGCTTCAGCCGCCATCAGGAGATATTCGTATTTGAGGTATTGGCCTTGAGATAGGAGACAATCGACAATGCCGGTTTTACCACCCGCTAAAGCGGCCTGGAGCGCTTTGACTTTGAATTCATGGCCGGATTCAGTCGCATATAGCGAATGGAGCCTAGAGAACGTTTTGGCATCAACAGTAACTGCTGCGTATTCGAGTGGACTTTTGCCCAGTTTATCAGCCCCCAAGCTAGGTGGAGGCTCAGGTAGATGTGATTCTGCAAGCGAGGGGTCCAAATCGATTAAGAAACCCAATGTTTCCGGATTTCCGCTCATCGCAGCGTAGTGCCACACCGTTCTCCCATCCGCGTCTTGTTGATGCAGCAATTCCGGCGTTCCAAGCGCTTTGACGCAGCTCGTAAACCCATTTTCAGCGGCGACGTGAAGCGGTGTTCGACCCCATTCGTCTTCTGTGTGGGCCAATGTTGTTTCTACTGGGCGGCTAATAGCCCAGTCCAGCCCAAAATATGAAACGAGATGAAGCCAGGAGGACTTGACAAGTCCATGACCTTGGGCATCATTTTCCACACGATGTCGAGACTTGAATACTATGTGGCAGAGACTTGCTACTCTATTGTTGTCATTCAAAAGCGTTGAGCACAATTCCTTGACAATCCCGTCTTTTGTTCCATTCTGTTTGGTAATGTTACGCACGTGCCGTCCCCAGTAGTTAGCGGCATAGAGCAAAAAAGGATTGCTGCGAATCTGGTCGTTGACAGACTCTTGACTGGCTGCTTGGTTAACATTACTATTAATTAAATATAGTAGACAATGGATCGAAACGATTACTTCACCACCAATCAACTTATCCTCGAGGAATTCTTTGACTGAAAAGTGTGTGAACGTGATGTTTTCTCCTGCCCGTACAAGCGCCATGCATACTTCGATAATCAGCGGGACGTCGATTTCCAGATCGTCAGGAGCGGATGATTTCAGAATGTCAAGAAATTCCGCAGTTTCCAGTGGTCGTTGAGAATAGAATAACCAGGTCATAGTCCGTTTTGCCAATTCTGATAAGTGTGGCTTCTGGCTTTGAATTCGATGCAGGTTTTCCTCGTAAATAGTGTACAGACTTGCTGGAAGATCATTAAGCTGTTGCACGATTTCCTTCTTAGTCGTCATTCCCTTCAGGATAGCATCAACTTGTAAGACGACGAGTAGAAATCTATAGGTTACGTAAGAACGATGTATATTGGTGATATACATGGTTAGAAAGTGAGAATTGCGTACTTTCGATGCTGCACACCAGTCTTTGTTAGATTAACAATGATCTTCTCAAATATGCTTTTGTTGCCAGCGAGTAGTGGTGCATCTTGTAGCTTGGCATGGCAGTAGAGACTTATATCTTCCTCAGAGGGCGTGATTTCGATCCTTGGGCTGTTGTTAAAGATATCAAATGTTCGGTGGGGCCTTGAGGAAGTAAGTAGGCGAGCTGGCGAGTCTTTGATTGCTGTAAGGAGATGCAGCAAGTCTTGTTCGTAATCGGGCGAGCACTCATCCAAGGCATCGATAATGATATATGTCTTTTGGAAATGCTTTACAAGGGTCAGAAGAGCAGAAGTGATACCTGAGAAGGGGATATGCTCTGATCTTTCGGCGACGGCTTCCAGCTTAGCCACTTCATCGATCGGCGACAAAGACTGCAAATGCAATTGTTGAAGAAGCGCCAAAGCGGCATCGCGCACTGGACTGGACCTTCTGTAGCTGAAATAGAAGTAAGCTAGCCCAATGTTTGAGAATCTATTATTCTGTTGCCATTGTCGAACTTCGTCGATTGCCAATGATCTAGACGCTCGACACTATTAGTAACATGGCAACGATAAGAAAAGTAAGGCGCTGGACTAACGCTAGAACCGTCTTCCCTGATCCAGGATCTCCCGGGCAAAACAGGGTGTTAGGAGCACGCTCCCCAATAAGCCATGCCCGAAAAGCCGGATGGTTTACAAACCACCGTCCAGTACAGGCCAATCGGGGCTCTCGGGCTGATTCATGAGCTTTGGAATACTGAGGGCAGTCTCGCCATAAGGCCCCTGTCGGATCGGCAATGTGCTTTGGAGCCAGATCATCGGACAACGGTAATGTGGACTTTCCGATGCTAGGTGGCCGTCAGAATTTAAGACACGGTTAGAAGCCGGTTGCCGGGACTGACCTATCTCTTAATCTCGATAGACAGCTCTGAAGATACTGAATTTCTCCGAGGGCTTCTGTAGGCGTGAATGGGAGCTTGATGGATTGCGGTGGCCTGGGAGCATTAAATGAGCGCCATGGTAGTGCGAAGTCGTTGATGTGGGATAGGTGAAAGGCATTGTGTCCCAGCAGCTTGGATCCCAACGAGATCAGGCGATCCTTTATATCCTCAAGACAAACAAGCGCATCCTTGGGAACGATGACGGCCTCCGTCACTGATAAAGCCGCCACTTCGAGGGACTGTAAAATGTTGCGGAGCTGCGAGAGCTCATAGATTAGGCGCTCAGCTAGCATTCGACTTGAGTAGTCCCACTCTCCGTAGAGCGATCCGGTGACCTGAATTGTCAGGCCCAACAAGCTAGCAGCAGCGGAAGCGAATGAAGATGGATCCATAGTGTGAATCGGATTTCTATGAAACAAAGCTGCAGACCTACGGCAACGTATCTGCTCCGGTTGATGAATGTATAGTTTAACCGTTATGTCGAACTGGACAAGTTTGCATGGCGATGTAAGTTATACCTACGTGTCGATTTCAGAAGCAAAGTTGAATATTAAGAAAACCGTAAAAGTGAAAACAGTAATACAAATAGTGAGGTAAAAGGGAAAAGAGCTTAATGGGCGTTTGCGGCTGAGGGAAACTGGAAATGAACTCCGCCGCCATCTCGGAACAAAAGGTTTTTCCATCCGCGACCTACGTAAGAATGTTGAGCGGAAATGCGCTGCATATTATACTTATTGCTAGCTTGATATTCTACTATTAGAATAATAAGCCGAGGATGAAAAATGCAAGAGAATCAGAGAATGTCTATAAGATACAAGAATCGAATAGGAGGGTAAAGAGGAAGAAGGTTAGGAATTAGCTCTAGAAACTACTTTTCTATTCATTGCCAGACAACTGAATCTCGAAACTAAGACTAGGCCTGGCAGTTTTCCAAGTCGGCTATAATCTTGACACAAAGCTCCCGCTCACTAGCCTTCGCTACTTCATCATTACTACTATCAATCATCAAACAACCAAGTACAACATCCGCGTAGATATCTCCGCATTGCCATCTTAGGTCGTCTAGATATTGTTGACAGATCCATGTTCGTCGGTCATAATAATCCTCTTCGCAATCATGCCAATTTGGGTAATATCTGTCGGTCAAGTTCTCCCACAGCCCGATCTCGATCAGAAGAATACCAAGAGAGTACACATCATATGCGTGGCGATACAGCCGCTTTGGATCTGCGTGCTTTGCAGGATGCTGATAATAGTCAAGCGTGAAGCCACTGATGTTTGTTTCCTTTGTCTCCTCAACTGCGGCTACTTTCCCAAGCATATTACGGCCATATATACTGGCACTTCTAGGCATTCTACTCCCGAGTTGTGACTGCGACTGCGACTGGTCATCCCCGTAGGTCGTCCTCCACGTGTGAGTGTGAGATTTTTGCCAATACCGGTCTTTATCCCTGTGAACCTTTGGTTGCAATGGTGGATCCTTTGGTATAATGATATCGTCCGGTCGTGAAAAGATGTAGCCCATGAGGCTAGGCTTTGAGACATCGATTTCAGTTTTAATCTCGTATCCATGCTCATCGAGTACATTGAGATCCTCGGGAAAGAACATTACTGACTCTGCGCGAATGTTCTTATGGAGCCATCCACTAGAATGTAGCAGGCAAACAGCACGTACAAGCCTTCTAGCTAATTCAAAACGCGCACCGAGTGAGCATCGGATGCCTCGTATCTGCCTGGTACTAAGAAGTGATTTTAGCGTGACAGGTGCCCGAAGCTTAAGGTTCTCAGCAGGTCGTTCACGGCTTTGAACTCCGATTGTGCCAGGAAGTTTGTAGAGAATACTGCAGTGACCCCTGTGCTCGCCATCTGTATGGTCGATCATGCCGGCAATATCCAAACCATAGACGCTTCTCATCATATTGGCACCCTGAAAGGTGTTAAAGAAATTCCCGATGACAGTGCGGAGTCTGGGATCCGTTGGTCTCACTCTCTCAATCGGCTCGTCGTCTTCTTCGTCATCACTGCTGTTGTACTCATAAATTTGACTCTCGTCAGCTTTGTTGAATCGGTGCGTCGTCATGCCATCTTGTGAAGAAAACGCCAAGAAGCGCTCCCGTCTTCGACGACGCTTCAGCCGCTGTTTCTGGTCTGGGGTAAAATCTAGGGGGGGTCCGCGGTAGTCTCGCATTTCCACGTAAACAACTTGCTCTTCAAACAAGGCAAGACCTTTTCCCAAGTACCGCATCTTGCGTTTCGCTTCGTCAGCGCATGGGAGAGGCTTGTCAGTTGGTGGCTCCATGCCTCGATTCTCGTTTACCAATGCTTTCAAAGTAGCCGTTGTGGCCAGCAATTCATAGCCATTCCGCACTAAAGACCCTTCATCGACTTCTGCATGTTGGGTGGCAAGTTTCGAAGTCCACTTCAGACCAGCTGGGGACTCTTGCCTGGCCAAGCATTCCAAAGTGAGATAGACGTTCATTGACTCAAACGCATTCTCAGGACAAAGGCGATAGAGGGATTCGCTATGAAATCTCAACTCGGTGATAAGTTTCTTGAACTTGTCTTTGTCTTTCAACGCCCATTTAAGCTTAGCGAGTACCGAGAGTCGGCTTCTGATTTCAGAGATAACTGGCTTGACGTCCTCTACTGTAGTATCTGTGATGGCTAACCGGAGACTCTGGGACATCTGCGATCCGTCCCGGATGGCCTGGACTGGTTGAAGCTGGATACCGTAGCGATTGGTGAGCTTGTCTTGGTTGGATAGTGTCTCGGCAAGAGCAGAAAGGCTTTTGAAGACTCCATCCACCTTGAACCGATTCCTTGAAAGGTACTGGTGTAGTTTGGAGTGTTTTTGTCTGGTTAAATCGGAATAGTCCGGTTCGCTGTTGTTTTCATTTTGAATCTGCCAATGAAAGCCCCAGGCTTTGAGGATTGACTGCTGAATTTGTAATTCGCGCAGATGAGCCGATGATTCCGTTTCCGCAGTATGGACAGTGGTGTAGAAATCGTAGCAGTCCCTGCATGCTGTATACAGGGCCGCGATGCCAACCACGAGGCCAGCAGCATCCATAGTAAAGATGTGATAGAGATACGACCTGTACTGTAAGGTGGTAAGCCAGGAGTCGTGTAGATGCGTGCTGGACGGATAATCGAGGATGGATGTAGTATACATCGTTAGGAGAAGTACCAACCTTTCTATCATAGCTACCTCTGGTATGGGAAGGCAGATAACCGATTCTAGAGGTGCATTCTGCCCTGTAGGCGTGGCTATGTATGCACTCTGCCTCTTAGGCAAAAGTTCATATGCGCGCCACTTTCTGAGTCGGGAGGTGCTAAGCAACGATCTTACAAGTTTCGCCGCTCGAAAGCGCCTCAGAGCAAAAGCTGAAGAATACGTGGTGCGAAATGATTTGTCACATGTTGTGTTGCCCGATAACTCAGCCTTTCTTGCTAGTCTGCGATTGATGATGACCAATCGATTATTGTAATACACGGGGGTAAATTTACCTTGTAGAGAGCCTTACTACCTACCAATAATGTTCCGTGTACCACCCGCCATCAGTCATAGGATATAACGCCCTATGCGTGGCTTAGCATTGGGAATCTTAACGCCAGTATTTAGCGAAACTTGGTTTTCTCTCTTGCCAATTCAACTCGTGATGCGGAATAAGGCAACCGCATAGATTTATTCTTTGCTCTTATCTAACCGTTTCCTATAACACAGCCTCACGCCTTGTGATTCCATGCATACTTGTATATCAGGGGAAGAAGTATGTAAGTGACAGTGCAAATTTACTTGGACTTTCTTTCAGTTCATGATATATCCAGTCTTAAGGGTTCCTAAGCCCAGTAAAAAAGCATAAGATAACTAATTTATTATTTTACTACAATACGGCATCCAAGCTAAAGACAATATTTGCCGCGTGATAGCCGATAGAATATATTAGTAGGGGGCTTTTCCCTGAGATTGTTATATTGATGTATTTCATAGTTTCAGCTCGGTAAAGATGGCTAGCTTTCTCCCAAGCGGCGCAAGGCATTTTCGATACAAGGATCCATCAAAAGGCTGAATGACGTTTCTGCACTGCAAAACCCAGTCCCAGCTTCGATAAATGCAATTTCGTCACTCTTCTCGACACAAATACTCAAGCGGCATTAACCTTTCAACCTCCCTCCTTTTAGAATGAAGTTCTCCGTCTTTGCGTAAGCACTACTGATTGTTCCAGCCCTGTCAACACCCCTCAACCCTGCGGAAGTTGATACATCTGACAGTATGTCTTGTACTTCAACCAAACCTCAAAGCCAGACAGTACTGACTATCATTCTCAGTCACCGAGCGCGAGAACTGAAACCTCACCCTCCAATGGAAGTCAGACTGGAGAGGGTGGCTTGTGTAGGTACCGAGTACAGCTGATCACGTCTCCTCGAGACGATTCTCACCTTATTCTGTATTGTAATCACGTCAAGAGGGCCTAGGCCTAGCTAAGCAACACTCAATGCTACTGCAGAGATGGCATTTATGTCGTTGACATTAGCGATGCTGATGGTCCTGCTAATTACTCGTAAGTCAGGTTGTGTCTTTCCTCTGCTACCCGTATCTGACATTTTGAACCAGCACATACAAGCGAGTCTTTAATTCGCGCGTGGAGCTGGTTGTCAGGCTGTCAGGAATCTCTAGGTAAAGAACCCTAAATAGTGAGAGTCTACTCCGTACAATGCTTGTGATTATGCAAATAGAAGCGGCATCTTGGCTGTGGTCGCAGGAGCAGAAATATAAATTTATACTTCAATCAGTGGTATCCTTGAGGCTTATATGGAGATCAAAAGCGACTCGCTGGGAAAATAGACTAACTTGAGCTTCGCTATGCGGATTCCAGGACATTTCTGCTGGACGAGCCTGCAGTGGTACTTTCTCTTGCTAGAGTCTTGCCGTTCCTAAACTACCTTTCCACATTAGAGCTTATCGACGATTGTTTGATGAGTCTTTTCTTTCACTATCAATTTTAAGGAAGGGGGAGGCTGAAGTTATTTATACAAACAAGATTGCACATGATATGTGATTTCTTTTGTCACACTATGTCGAGTCCGCTCACGATGAACGTGTTGAATTATCACAAGAGTCGGACTCTTCTGACCGAAACTACGACGAAGTGGGTGTCTTTATTTAAGCGAGAGACGTTCTATGTGACGACGAGTCTCTGGCCATCGGTTGGATTAGCTTTAATCTCTGTAGCTGGCTTCACACTGTGGATCAAGTGCACGAAAGCTATCTAGTCTAGGTCACTGCTGATTCTTGTGAGAATGCTTGATTAAACCTCAGATGAGTTTAAAGCCCTGCTTAGAAGAAGATGACGAATCACTAGCCGTTCCGAAGTTATAGCAAATCACACAAAGTTCCGAATGCGGGGAAGACTAGTACATAAGTCCAGGAGCCACTTCAACTGCAACATACATCACGAACAATGGGGTATTTCCCCATGTTTTAATCTACTTTCTTGCTTTTAATCGATCTTTACCCCATATACTAGCCACGCTGACCGAGGTATCGTCCGGTTCGGCATAGCTGTTTATCCCGCGCCATGGCCGATGTAGGAACCAGTTTAGCTCTTGCCTATAAATACGATGTTCCCATAACCGCGCACCAAGTGCATTCGATAGTATCGTGACAGCATCACAATGGAGGTGTCATTTTTTCAATTCTTTTCGGCCTTGCTTTGGCTCCAAGCTTACTTGGTCACAGCCACTCCAGAAGGGTACAACTCTTCGACTGATGTAACTGCACTACCATGGGTCAGCAGAGTGCGGACTTTTATACTCACCGACATCCTCAATGAGCCTGATGATACGATGTCTTTGATCAGATACCTATTGTACTCCAATGAATTCGACACCAGAGGAATTGTGGCGGTGACATCATGGTCCCTCAGGAACGAGACTCATCCTGGGGAGATCAAGAGGGTTGTTGATGTCTATGGCAAGGTAGTAGACAAGCTCAACCAGCATGTTCATCCCAACAACTCTTACCCTCATCCCAATGATCTGATAAGCAGGATATCGTCTGGACCCATCGTTAGTATCTCTCGTCCCGCTGATGAATCAAAGCTGACATCTTTAGTCGTATGGAAAGGCTGCCCTCAAGGAACCACTCAGCGATGGCGCCTGGAAATTGATAGAGGCACTGAAAGAATCTGCAGAGCCACTCTACGTCAGTCTTTGGGGAGGCGCAAATACCCTGGCCCAAGCTCTACAGCATATCGACAAGACCGAAACAAAACGCGTCGCATCTCAACTTCGGTCTCGCCTTAGGGTTTACGCTATCTCAGACCAGGATGATGCTGGTCCCTACATTAGGGTCAAATGGCCTGACATTTTCTACATTGTTAACGTTCATGGCTACCGAGAGTATAGCTTAGGTACATGGACTGGAATATCCACTGGTGATAACAACGCCGCCAACAGGACAAAAGTGCTGGACGACTGGCTTACTCCCAATATTCGCCTTGGGCCACTCGGATCTGAATATCCCAAGATTGTTTACACGATGGAAGGCGATAGCCCAGGTTTCATCTGGACAATCCAGAATGGCCTTAACGTCCCAGGACGACCGGACTATGGGGGATGGGGAGGTCGATATACCCGCGTTACTGAGGATTCTGAGATAAACGAGTATGCCACTTCGGCTGATACCTTGGTCAACAACAATGAAGAGAACTGGAGGAGTCAGTATGCCACTATCTGGCGTTGGCGTGATGCTTATCAAGATGACTTCGCTGCACGCATGCAGTGGACTATCGTTGACAAATTCGAAGACGGCGCTCATCCTCCAAAAGTCTCTATCAACGGCTCCACAGGTACTGAACCTTTGCGATTCCAAGTCGGTCTTAACGACACCATGGTATTGGATGCCAGTGAGACATATGACACTGATAACCTCGATAACACTTCTGGGCTTACCTTTGAGTGGTACTCATATGCTGAATGCGCTCTTCCCTTTTTAACAAGTCTCACTGCAGATTTCTTCAATATCGAAGCATTGTCGGCGCCATCTGAGGCTAATGGCACGCTCTTAGTCAATGAAGCAGGTTTTAGCAACGTTACTCTCGGGCCAATAGTTAGGGTCTCGACGAATCTTGGTAATTGGGTACAGGAGCAGCCTAGTGTGGTGGACAAGGAGTGGCATGTTATTCTTCAAGTTACCAACAACAAGGGTTTGTATCCTGTAAGACGGTACAGACGTGTCATTCTTGAGATTCCTGAGGCTACATAGCTTTACTACTTAGAAAACTAATCCGCCATCAGACCGAGGCCACTCGAGTAAGAGATCCTTCAGCCACTTCCAGTATTCCTCTTGAGCCCATTGTCGTAACAACTGAAGATTGTAGATGATCTGATAAATCCCCTTTGAACTCGATGTATCTCCAAGCGTCTTTTTCTGCCAGAATATCGTCTTTTCTCCGTCGGCTGTCGTGATGATCAGATGCCAGTCATGGCCTTGTATGATAATTCCTGGTATGAAATCTGGTAGATCCCAGATCTTGTCTGAGCAGAAGCTCATTTCACCAGCTCTTGATCTTAAGACGGACAGCTTGTCTGCTGCATGCTGTCGCATGTCAAGAAGTTGTCGTAGGAATTGCCAATGAGCTACCATCCACACTTCCATCTGGAGCCTAGCGTTCTCCCAGCCTTCACCGGTCGTCTTCATGGTCTCGATACTAATGGCAATGGGGTTGTCCGACAGCGGGGCCAAGTTTGCGTGGTTGAACGTGCCCATTGGTAGAATATCCCTGATGGTCTCAATGATCTCGACAACTTCAGTCCTTTTATCCTGTTTGGGGTCGATGTACATGCAAAAGTCCACCTTCTTGGATGCTGACGTGACATGGTATTCGTTGATAATGGAAGCGGTTGTGCTCAGTCGAAAGTCAAGAAGTTGATTTCGCCGAGGACCCTGGAGTGGCCTCAACGCAGCTTCGAGGACGCGATGGTGCACTTCGGCATTCCAGTCTGTCTTGGAGCAGCCTTTGCTGTCGCAGAAAGCCGCCTCTTGGAGAATCCATTGAATAGTCTCGGGGGCAGGCGTATGACCAATCTCATCACGGTCATTTGAGAAGAGGAACTTGCTGAGAACTGGGTTCTGCGTCCACTTAAAATCACTGTACGTCTCCCTGTCCAGGTGACTGAATAGCGCCACGTGGGAAGCTGGCAAGATCCCAATTCCAGAAGAGACCAGATCAATTTTGTCCAGGAGAGCCTCCAAATTGGGAGATTTATCGTGGAATGCACTCAGTTGCTTCGCGATGACACCTCTGCTATGAAGATGAAGTGCGCGTAGTTGCTCGGTAGGCGAAGACAATCTCGACTGCTGAGAGGCGCCTGATTGTGTAAAGGGCAACGAGGTGCCAGATTCGGTTCTTGGAGTCCTGATTCGCCTTGTCGGGCGCGGTGTTTCAAAATTGTCACTTTGAGCGTGACTTGAGGAGCTGAGACTGCGCTTAGAATCCATGTTTTTCTCACTTTGCGACGCGTCTAGTGTGAGAGTATTGAGACGTCGGCGTTTTAGAGAAGGCTCCTGCTTGGTAGCCTGTGCTTTTTGCGAGATGTGTTTTGAGGATGGATCGATCTTTTGAATCCAAGACTCTATCTCGAAATCAAGGGACATTGTCTTTGCACGTAAATTAAGTAATTGCGCTTTTGGTGGAACGATTCAAATAAGTAGAATTATACTCGAAGATTTGTTGTTTTGGATATTGTTGTTGCATCAACCATGATGGATAGTGGATACGCGACGCGTAAATTCATCTCGCGTACACTTTGCCTCCAGGTTACGCGCAGACGCTAGCGGTTGTGGAACACAGATAGCGCCAGAAAACAATTGCTTATTACCACTGAAGCTGCCTGAACGTTCCAGGTCTCACAATGCTTTGCAGAGTAGGTTAGAATCGAGAACTATCCTACTGGACATGTCTTGCCGTGTCTAGTAACATCCTCTATAAATAATTTTTGCTAGAAGTTTGACGAACTTCCCACCGCTACTGCACAATTCACCGACTGCAGATTTCACTCGTACACGTCTTTATTGAGTAATGGCAAAGTGATGCCGGGTAGGTGCTGTGGCAAAGGCGTCAAAATCACTGACAAAAAGAGTGTTTCCACGTATTTGCACCACAAACTATTACATGTAGTCTTTAATTCGATAACATTTTACAGTCAATTTTGCAACAAAACTCAGTAGCTTGACCAGCGTCACATTGTTGTCTTGAATTAGTGGTCGCATTTTGAACCGTTCGATCATTGCATCTGGGTTAGTGCATGGCGTTTTTCCTGTCGAGTCAAGTTCGGATTCAACTATGGATTTCACAAAGTAAGTGCTATCGGTACTGTTACGCACTGATATTTAACTAGCTCTTATACGTAAAAATATTTCTGAAATGTAAACATGATGTGTCGATAGCGACTGAATTCGATCCGCTACCTCCTGCTATAGAGGTGCTGTCTTGCCATTGTCCAGTCTTAAACACATGTCTCCTCGCAAGTCTGTCCCTGGCGAACACAACGAGATCCGCACTTGTCGCCGCACCAAGTGCAGTACACTATGATAGAATTAGTCAAGTCACTTCATATAATTAAAAAACAGATATATGCTTACGTGGGGGATCCTCAACATAGCAGCTGCCATGTCCAATAGTGCAGGAATCACCTTGGCCAACACATTCTCGGCATCGGGACTCAAGGCCACGGGTCAGGAGTGCATGTGGCTACAGTAGAATGTTAGTTTGAGAGGCAAATATCGTGATCAACTTGCGGCTGGTCATGCTTACCACTTCTCGTACAATGGTCTTGCCATCGCGTTCGACAACCTCAACTCCCATGGGCAGGGCGTTGGGACTAGCGATCGCAGTCACAGCCATTGAGGTGAAAAGAATGGTCAAGATTCCGGTAGTCTTCATCTTGAAGATATGGTATATGTTGCGTTTGTGAGTGTATAAGAATGAAGTGAAGTGTGATGATTTAAATCCAGATACATCTGGGGAATCCTACTTCTTATATACTTTTCCATGACCCCAAACTTGTCGCTGGCAGTTTTCTCAATTTCCAACATGTCCATGACACTCACCTGTACATAGAAAGTACAGCAACTACGTTCGACACCTGAAGAGATCCATGTTCCCCTTCTGTGATGACCCCACCTCGAATGAGTGACCGAATTGGTCCCTCGGACTTCTGTTTCTCCAGATTCCTCTTAGGTAAGGCTGTTTGGGTCTTTTGAATCCGAGCCTACCAGTAGGAATGCGCCTAGGCGACATGTCGTTTCGGCACTTAGGTGTCAGCAATGTAGATCTTGTCAGCTCAATGTCTCCGGATAATCCACTCTCGGTCCGCTCGCCAAGCGATTCAATATTTCATATTGTCAACAAATAAGCTTGATCCTAGAAATAAGGCGTGAGAGAACAGGTACGGATCTCGCCAGGGTCTCAGAGAGTTATCAACCACGTCATGTCTCGGGGGCTGCTGCGGAAGAGATCCTTCGCGGATGTCGCTTAGAACGCCAATTGGCCAAAGTCTGGTTCCGTGTTGTAGATCTCAATCCTTCCATCTGTCGGCATTGATATTCAACCTCTACAATGGCCGACATGAGAAACGTGCGCACGGTATGAGGCAGACTGAGCCCCATCAGCTGTGATGCTCTCGCGAGGCACTTCTACACATCCATTGCACAAAGCATAAACGACCCAAGTAGCACAATTAGCTGTAAAGAATCATGTATATAGAGTTAAATGAATGAGAACCTGGTGATATCCATAGATCTCCGCTTTGCTTATAGTAAGCTGAGTGGCCTGTTATGTTCACACGTACACGACTTTAGCACTTCACCGCTCAGCGAGCCCGGAGTATCCGTGACTATGCATATTCACCAGCAAACGTTATTATTACATCGTTGTGTTCCCGCTTCATCTATGTGTTAGCACCTCTCCGTTCACAGACAAGATCTACATCGAGAGGATTTACCGCTGAGACAACGCCACGAGATCGTCACCTTAAATCAAAACGTGTACAAAGGTGATACTCATACCTCCGCATCGTTAAATCCTACTATTTAGACCTGCCGATTAGGTGTCGATTCAATGACGATCACTGGCAGTAACCCTTGACTCATATGGCAGCATGCGCTTCCTATGGGACCTTTGTATCACCCGGCACCCTGTTGGGACATTTCCACCCTGATGATCCCTGATATGGGAAGTTGACGCTGTAGATCCTCGAGAAGGAAGAACTTCAGTAAGATGTCGTCGGAGAAACTTCCTCGAAGCTGGATTACTTCTTGTTTGTCATCAAGGACATGAAAACCTCATTTTCTGTTCCAGTTTGTTTCCCCGAGGTAAAGCTTCACCTTGATGTCTAGTCAAGTATCATTTCAATATACGTTACCGTTTCTTTCAGCTTATCGGCTTTCCACAATTCGTTCTGGTGATCGTTCATGAAAGAACATTGATCCCGGCCCGCTTCAGGTTTAGCTAGATGGATTTCTCACTGGACTAAATATGTTTGGCATTACTCCATACAGCCAACATTAGAGGTACGAAGTAACATCGGTCCTCCTTTACAAATCCTTGATGTTTGGACGTTACAGTGTAGTCACGTAGTTACAAGGAAGATATGCTCTTATATAATAGCTCTGCCTTTGGTCTGCGGAAGACGTTACGATTAAAGCCAGTAAGAGTAAGTACTGGGCCTCAAACGCGCAATTATCAATCTGTCTTATGGCTGATGGTTTAATTAGGCTGCAGTGCCATGAAATTTATCATGACTGAGATTGAACAGTTTATGCTTTTTATTTATGTACATCATTCTGGGGCAACTGTTCGAATCGAGAGGTAACCAGTAATCAGAATGTTGTGTAGTCAGATGTTGCAGGTCACCCTCTTGCATTAATCACTCCGTTTTCAAGTGACATGAATATCCCATTTACTATGGTGAATGTGGATCTCACGTAACTTGTTTTCCGTCCCCTCGAGGCCAGGCGACTAATTCTATTTAGATAAGTGAGTTGAAGGTGTAGCGTCTGGTATTGCCATCTCGGTGCGGTTTAAATATCTTTTATAAAGTAAGAGAGGAATATATTTTAAAACCTTATTCAAGTATTTTAAAGAACTGATATCGTGAAAATTGTGATCGACTGGTTGCTATAACATCTCTCACATGCCAAGCGCTTACAGATTAAAACATTAACTACCAATCCGACAAGACTCCCTACGGTCGAGATGAAAATACGAGCAATGAGTCGAGGTACTGGTACGGATCTTTTTATTGAGAGTTTGAAGAACATTAAGATAACTAGAGCTTCGGTTTAGAGTTAAAAAAAAAGTAAAAGTCAATAGAGCAATGGCTGAAAGGTAAATAGATTAGAGACTCGGGACATCTATGTATCTTGTATAATGAGCCTGTACTGCTGATGCTGCATCTCATGCATAATGACGCCAGAAACACAAGCAGGATACATTTAACAAAGGTGTAATTGACAGAAATCCTCGGCTAGCTAATCACTATTGTTTCAAGAACCCTGTAAATTACCCCTCAGTCCTGTTCAATTACCTTGTTCGTCATCTATCGGGGCAATACTACTGTGAAGTGGAGTGAGCTCTCACGTAAGCAAACTCATGTAGGTACAGAAGGTATTCCTTATCATTTCAAGATTTCAACATATGTCGTCATTATAGGAACACATCCAGCCATGCGTCTCGTTAATACCACGAGTATACAAGTCCAATTCTTTCACGACGATGATGTACCAGACTATGCGATCCTTTCCCACACTTGGGAGCAAGAAGAGGTCTTGTTCGAGGACATGGGACTAGAAAGCGCCACGACAAAGAAAGGATACGCCAAGCTCCAGAATTGTTGCCATGTAGCAAAGGAAAATGGGTTCGACTACATATGGGATGACACCTGCTGTATCGATAAGTCGAGCAGCGCAGAGCTCTCGGAAGCTATCAATTCCATGTACCGTTACTATCAGGAGGCCAATGTTTGTTACGTATACCTCGCAGATGTTTCCGCGGTCTCCCAAATATCAGAGAGCAGGTGGTTCACCAGAGGTTGGACGCTCCAAGAACTCATCGCGCCCAACGACATAATCTTCTTCGATCAGTTTTGGAAGGAACTGGGCACAAAGACCTCACTCGTGCGTGCCTTGTCGAGTAGAACAAATGTTCCGGAATCTGTCCTTTGTAACAGCGACGAGTTAAACACCGCAAGCATTGCACAAAGGATGTCTTGGGCCGCTGACAGGGTTACGACGCGTAAAGAAGACGGCGCATACTCTCTGATGGGTCTTTTCGGAATCAACATGCCACTGCTCTATGGTGAGGGTGAAAAGGCATTTTACAGACTGCAAGAAGAAATCATGCGTGTGTCGGATGACCACAGCCTGTTCGCTTGGAGGCATCCTGGCGCGCGGGGCGGTTTGCTTGCCCCGACACCGGCTGCATTCAGATACTCAGGCGACATCATACCCTGGAACCCATTTGCACCTTATAACAGCCCTTTCACCATAACAAACAAAGGTGTCCACATGGAGGCCCCATTTATCCCCAAGGACGCAACGGGCCGAGGCCTTTGTGTTCTGTGCTGCGCTACTATTGGGACGAGGGACAAGCTACTTGCAGTCCACTTGCGGGACGTGTACTTGACAATGGAGCACTTTGATCGTTGCATGAGCAGCGAGTTCGAATGGATCGATCTGGATACTTTCAGTATTACAAACTTTCCTGCAAGATCACTGTGCGTTAGGCTACATGCGCCAACGATAGCGCGCAGATCTAGAAGAGATCAAGGGGGAGATGAAACTATATCTCAGAGGGGTCGTTTCTCCAGAACACATTCTTCACTATCGGAAGCCGCATTGAATGGAGACGCGGGGGCGGTATGGTTCACCTTGACTAACAACATTGGTGTTTTGTCAAAAGTCACAACCGATGACGTCCGGTCAGCTGTTTGCCTTGCTGCTCGAGGTGGGCACGAAAAACTCGTTAGCCAGCTGATGACCCGGAAAGATACGGCTGGCTTGGTAGACAAGAGTGGCCGGACGGCGCTTTCTTATGCGGCTGAGGCAGGCCAAGAACACGTTGTCAGACTTATCCTATCGAGCGCAAGAATTCACCCCGATACACGAGACTCGGCCGGATTGTCCGCTATGTGGTATGCAGTGTACAAAGGCCACTATGCCTGTGCAAAGCAGCTTCTTCAAAAAGGTCACGTCTCTGGTAATGTTGGAGGTGACAACAACACACAGAGCGCTATTTGGCACGCCACGTCGGCTGGTGACGTCGAATTAGTTAAGCTTCTCGCTCAACACGGAGCTCTTCAAGGGGCCAGAGGCGAATCAGCTCTGTGTCTAGCGGTGGCGAACAGAAATGTTCCTATTGCAACGATATTGCTCGAAAACGGTGCCGACCCAGACGAACGCGATGCTAAGAGAAACACACCACTACACATAGCATGTAGGAATAACGATCTTGATATTGTAGTTGTCTTGATGAGATGTGGAGCGAATGCGGACAGATTGAACACCTCCGGCAAAACAGAGATGGCCTTTGCAGCGTTACAGGGGAATGTTCAACTAGTCAAAATCTTGCTTGAAAACGGGGCCAACCCAAAGGCAAAGTGTGCCAATGGGAAGACGGCTGCGGCATATGCATCAGGGCAAGAGATGAAGAGTCTCTTTGCAGACCATCGCTGGTATAAGACGATACTTGATCGAACTAGCACTAATCGTTCAGGAATGAGCGGTCGTTCATGAGAGCCGGATTCTCTATGACACTATGAACTTAATTATTACTAGTGGTGTATTGGTTTCAGATGTGAGACATAAGTAGAGCTCTGTAGGACTCTGCCATATGAAGCCGTCATGCTCGAAAAATCCCGAATTGCATAACTACCTAGGGGGCAGTAGGAGAGTTCCCTCAGCAACTGGCGCAGCAGGTCCTGCTAGGAAGATATTTGCGACTTCCTTACCGCTACTGTTCAATGTGATATCCACCTGTATATTGCTATCCCTTCCAATTTCCCGTCCCTGGTCGATAAGAAACCTGAACCTTGCCCCGGAACCGCCTTTCTGAAGGGCAAGATAAGCAGTCAATGAGCAACAGCCACTGCCACAGGCTGGATCCTCCAGGTTGATCGCAATCATCCGAACTTTGAGCTTCTGAACTGTGATATCCTCCTCAACGTACTCATTTGACTTGATATAGTACATGACCCCTGTGAAGGAAGGCGACCAGCCATCGTCCAAAGCAGTCGTCTGGCTTGGTCCGGAACTGATTCTAGAGAACATTTCGGAGTGGTCCGTAAAGTCTACCAGCGTGTATGTGACGCCTTTGACGATGGAGACAGCTGGAAAACCAGATTGCATTGATTGTATGTCCATGTTCAAAGTCGGTTGCGTCGCTACAAGCTGCTGTAAGGAAGTAGGCTGGGAATGGATATGAATATTGTGGGGCACCTCTGCTACCACAATTCCCTCTGTCTGCTCATGACGAAGGATGACAGGACCACTTTTCGTGATAATCCGAGCTGTGGAGGAGGTCTCGTGATTCTTGAGGCTGGGCAGAAGACGTCCAAAGATGACATGGCCAGTACCTATGACAGGGTGTCCGGCAAAGTCCATCTCATTTACGGGAGTGAAGATACTGATTGCCAGCTCATCGTTGTCGTCGTGGCGGAGGAAAACGGTTTCAGAAAAGTTGAACTCGCGCGCAATCATTTGCATGTGCGCTGATGACAGAACTTTATTGCCGACATCGACAACTGCTAACTGGTTGCCTTTGAATCTTTGCAGATTCTGTTAATATCTTTATCTCATTAGAGTATGCCCGTGGCTTCTCACCTTTCATTTGTGAAGACGTCGATGGTTCCTGTCATGTAGTGTTAGCTCAACGTAAATATCGGCAACGTGTGAAATAGAGGAACTGGGTTAATCATGTTGGGTCTCGAGCAACAGTGTACTCACGGTAGTATAACGATTCAGGTGCCATTGTAGATACTGGACAAGAGCTAGTGGCAAGTGATGAGTCAATATAGTTGAGCAGGTCGGATGTTTGACAGGCTGCTGGAAAAGATCAAAGACGTGGAAAGAATAAGACATGCATCAGAGGTTCTTCTTGTCTTTATAGAGACATTATGCTCACCCCTGCTACTCTGATCTTGTGAGTTGGAAGTGGAGGGAGGGGTCTTACTCATACCACAACTCGGTGAATGGTACGGAGTATTGTGGGGCTGTCCGGCCTCCGGATATCGGCGTAATCGGGATGACCAAGGCGGGAAATCAGTTGCCCCGACATCAGTAACAGAGCCATTTTTGCACTATTTTGGCACGTATTGAACGTACCGTGAGAGTCATTTCCTCTCCGATACCGGTATTTTTCCTATTGTATTTAATTATCCTGTGACCTCTTTTACTACTACACACCGGCAGAGTCTTGCCTCAAAACGGTTCATCATAGGCTACGTTGTTATCATGTACAGCGCCTCTCCCTAACCACATTATTACAATATTCTCAACAGCATTGATTCCCCGTCATTAGCGTTGTATAGATTAGAGAAACCCAATCAATTAGATACAGCTCAATTGAGGTAACAATGGCTTTATGTGATCCATGTCTATCAAACGTGCTGTAAATAAATATACTTTTCATAAATAGTCAAGTCGTAAAAAAAGTTAATATACCAAATCCTATGGCCAGGTTGTTCAATGTTTTCCTCTTCTTTCCTTTCAATATCATTTCTCTCTTTGGCTTTGGTGCTCTTTTCCATTGCCTCGAGTACCCTCCTCCCAACTCCTCTCCCTTTCTTTCGATCCTTCCACATCTTACGCACGTGTAGCTGTAGCATGCCGTTAGACTCTAGTATGCGGCTTGAGATAACGGGACATCATTTAGTGCTCAGATCCAAGAGCCTTTTAATGACCGTTTGTACACCGCGTGCCGATCAATTGCAAATGTTGATCGTATGACCCAGACACCTTTTACTCGTAAATGTTACCGAGCAGATACTTGAGCAAGAGTGTGACTCTGCAGTTGGAGGCGCTTCGAACTCTAAAAATCAATATCTCGGTCCCGACTGATGAGGGGACCTAAGCCTTTATACGTATCAGCCAATTGGGAGGGAGGGCTGATTTAGTAATCTTAATATAGCGTAAGAAGTTAAGATATTTACCTATAGGTGTTTTGTAGATATGATAATATAGACCCTGAGTGCTAAAACTAAAGGAGAAGCTCCAAAGCCGCTTTAGCTGTCAATCCCAAGAGCACAACTGAACTGGCCGCAAAGGCTGGGAAGCGCAGCAGCACATTGTTAGTTGTGACATGAATCATGCTGTGGATCAATCTGAGACCGACATAGCCCCATGCCATACGCACGGTAACTCTGTCCTTGACACCCAAGAAAGTCAAGCCAAGCAACACTGCGTAGAACTGCGTAGGCTGCTCAAGCAAGTTGTTGAAATTGTCTGCTGGCCACTGCACGTAAGCGGGCAGCTTTTCCGCCTTTTCCTTCTTGACGATGGCTGGATCAAAGCTGATGTTGTACTTGGAAAGCGCTGGGGTTCTTCGGATGTACAGCAATGCTTCCATGGCAAAGGTCCAGGTGTTAAGACCGAGTAGTGGGCCAAGCAGTGGCTTTTCTGCGATGAGAGGAGACATTTTTGCTTAGAGTTGTCAGATGATGGTTCTTTAAATATATAAAGAGCTCGGGGATAACTAACTCAAGTGTAACAAGTAAGGAACTGAGTGTTTAGAAGCAGGACGTAGGCAATGTAGGTATAGAGAGACGTGTGAATCTAGTTTGATCTTGAAAACGCCGAGTTATTCTCTATAAATACGAAATTGAAACTGAGATACAAGCAAAACTTTGTAAGCTCTGTAGACCAAGCGTTTCTATCAGGAAGTTTCATTAATCGTAGTGTATAAGCTGATTGGTTGGATTGTTCATTCGATGGTGGGCTTCTACCAACTTAGCTGATACAGGCCCCATCTGCAATGGGGCAAAGGTAGGATTTAACAAGCTTAACACCTAACTCCGGACTTCTAGATAACCTAGAATACAACGGTCGAGTAAAATGAATAAGAATGGCATAATTTAGCTATATTCACATTATCTTTAGTAGAAGACAACAGAGCCGTCTGTTATTCCTAACTTCACTAGGCGTCGGAGGGAGAACGAGGAAGTGAAATCTGCCAAAGGCTGATTGATGTTATGGCGTACAGACGTCTTCATAACCGAGCTTGCGGAGCCTACTGGTGGCATAGTCGTCGTATCACTCGTCAAATACTCTGTCGTTGCCATTGTAATGGCACACAACAAACCCCACATAACCCTAGAAGTCACCACTCTTAACTAGAACATCGAGACCTAAGAAACCAACTCTACTCAACCAGTGAGTGAAAATGGGGAACTGATGGAGAGGGGGTCGGTCGAGTGATTCGACAGGGTCTATATTGAAGGAAAGTCGTGCAGGTGATCGCATGTTGTCGTTCTTATAGTTGGCCACATAACCTATCGACAATGAGATATCGAAGACTCCACGAACCGTGATCTTTGAGAACAAAGGGGCAACAAATCTTGTGTCGCCTACCTACTGTAAATGTCTAGCCTCTTTGCCTTTTTGAAAACAACGACCAAAAAAGCGCCCAATCATATCGTTCTGCATCCACAGACCGCAATACTACTACCGGTAAAACGTCTGGTCATTCCGAGATTATGATTTGTTGCGGAATCGCTACAGCATGCCTGTCTAGTAGAAAACTTCTGGCCTCGGAAACTCCGTATGATCATTCGACGAAAATGGGCTATGTTATCAGTGGTATTCACCCGGTATTGCCTAGCCATATTCTGCAGCTGATAACACATTCAGCATAGATGGTCTCAGTGAAGTAGGTCATTTTTAACTGATCTACACGGCAAATCGGGACTTGGACTTAGACAACAGTTAGCTCGTAAGCTGACTGCATGATGCTTAATCTTAGCTCAGACGCAGTGGTACTGGGAAATCTTTTTCGCCAACCTGCAGCCTTTGTCATTCTGCTACAATAAGTGGACAGCCGGTATTTGCCTAAAGCTGTGCCTCGTAGACAAAGACGGGTACGAAGCCCGGGAAGCACCATGTCGGTCCGTAACACGTAAGAGATAATCCATTTTAGGAAAGGAGAATTTATTCCTCGGTGCACTGTACCATGTCGATATCCCGGCGGGAAACACTGAGCTTCACTGAGTTCCGCCAATGATAACCAACACGGTTCGACGCTACGCTACTTGCAGGGGTTACTCCGACTTGGCAGCAGGAGGTAGTGTGAGGGTCTTGTAGATCGTTTTGGTAGAATGAATACTATTTAATGTGTTCTTCTCTGGTGGTTTCATCAATCGTCCATTGCTGAACACTTTCAAGGCAAATCAGTGTTTAAACGAACTGGCTAGCCATGCACATCTACTTCCAGTCACTTGTCATTGTTCTCGGTGCCTCGTCGCTTATTGCGGCTGCACCAACAGAGGCGTCTGCAAGTGATCTCATGCTGGATCTGAACCAACAGGCGATCAATGCACTCGACGACACCCTCACTCAGACTAATAGAAGATCTACTCCCAAGAAGTGCACCATCGCTAACGCTGCGGTGCGTCGTGATTGGTAAGTCTCTTGTCAGTAACCTTGCATTATCATCACATCTTAGTTGATACAACTACAGGAAAGCTCTGTCTAAGAAAGAAAGGAAGTCTTACATAAAGGCCGTACAATGTCTGCGCGAGAAACCGTCTAAAGCTGATACAGCTTTCGCGCCTGGTGCACGCACTAGGTATGACGACTTTGTAGCTGTCCACATCAATCAAACTCTCAGTATCCACGGAACAGTAGGTGTTATCGTCGTTATAGTGATTGTATATCCATCTGACGAACTTTCAAGGGTAACTTCCTCACCTGGCATCGATACTATACTTGGGCATACGAGAAAGCTCTTCAAGATGAATGCGGTTACAAGGGTACCCAACCGGTAAGCACATTTGCGATTAGCAATCTTGTGAACCTCAGTCGACTAACAACGCTAGTATTGGAACTGGTTCGAGACTCGTGACTTTGCTGCTGACCCTTTATTCGACGGCTCAGACACTAGCATAAGCGGCGATGGAGAATTCTTCAAACATAACGGATCTTTTGGTGGAAGAGGAACCATCCATGTTCCTAGCGGCAACGGTGGGGGTTGTATCAAGTCCGGGCCTTTCGCCGGCGCTGTTGCTAACCTCGGACCACCTGCCCCCAGTATGGACGGGATGGAAGCGACCAAGACACCTCTTGAGTACAATCCCCGTTGCCTCCGTCGCGACTTATCACGTTATGCCATGGAGCAGTGGATGACCTATCCAAATTTGCACAACCTTACACTAGGCGTTGCTTCTCGCAACATAGAAATCATGCAAAAGGAGTTTCAAGGAGGAAGATTCGCAGAGGGGTTTTTAGGTGTACACGGAGCTGGACATTACGGTATTGGTGGCGACAATTCTGATCTCTACTCCTCACCTAACGATCCCAGCTTTTTCTTCCATCATTCTATGGTGGATCGAGTCTACTGGATCTGGCAAGCTCTTCACCCAAAGGAGGCCAACACTATTGCTGGCACCATAACTGTTTCTAATAACCCTCCCAGTAGAGACGCTCTCAAGTCTGACCCTTTGAACATGGGGGTCAATGCCCCTGACATCACCATCGCTGACGCACTGAACACTTTGGGCGGCTCACCACTCTGTTATATCTACTTATAGACCGATATAGATAGTTGATGTGCCGACATCCTGTTGTCCGACCCTGGAAAGGCTGTTTTTGTTTGAAACAACAAGTATCAGGGAAAAGCGTTAGTACGGGTGAAGCAATACGAGCGAGAAACATGAAAAAACAAAATAAGTTTCCAAGATGCGATATTCAATTGTTCAAGCTTTAATGACGACTATGCGAAATCTAATATTTGTTTATAGTGCAACCTAATGTAGAATTTGAACATGCCAAATAGTTTGAGGGGACTTAAAAGAACATACATTCTACCCCCGTACCCTTGCAAACGTGTACAAAACAGCCATACGAACATCCATATTCAATTTGTAGCCCGACTTAAGCTTTGACTCGTAATCATCGGAGCACTCGCGTCCCAGTGACCAGTCTGTGCCTCTCTGCACCCCGCTGCGACGTATTATTCATTTTTTGTTCATGAGTAGCCAATGGTCTGGGCGATCTTGGTATATGGTGATCCTTCTGGAGCCCTCGATTACCTCTCGAGTAAACTCCTGAATTGAAGTACATTTGAGATCGGGATAGAGTTCCTTGGCATCCAGATAACCGAGATACTTGGCATGCTCAGGTGTATTGTCGCCGCGTATACTCGAGGTATACAGAAATCCAGTCATGGCAAATTTCAGCTGCAGTGACATATCACCCGGGTTCTTGGGGACCTCGATAGCTAATTCAGCCATAGTCTTCTCAGCTTGTTCTTTCGAGAGGTAAGTTCTGGGTATGGTTTCCCCTGTGAGCTGCTCGACATGACCCCAGACCTTGTTCTGGGTAGTCACGTCGCCATATGCAAAGACGAGTTTGTTCAAGGTTCTCGGATCAGCGATGATGCGGGCAACGTACTTGCCAATATCAGCGACATCGGTAGTAGCATAAGGTACGTTGCCATCCGCTCCAATTACTTTATCGGGTGCGGCAAGTTTCGCATCAAGTTTGCCTGAAGGAACCGCAGGAAGGGCGCCTTGCATCCACCAACCGACGTCAATAGCGGTGTACGGGAGATAAATCCGCTTGATGTTGTCGAGGACATCTTCTTTTCCATCGCGTAGAGGTAGTACGCCGCGAGGGCAGACAGTAGCGAAGAAACTGGGAACGAATCGCCCGACGCCAGCTGCGTGAGACGCATCGATGAGTGCTTCCTCCTCGGCTTTTTGAAGATGAGTCAAACACGATATAACCACATCTGTTCCCATTAGGAGGGGAGTCACGTCTTTGACGCATTTGAAGTTGATGGGTTTAATGGCGACATTGCGCTTTGCGAGGTCTTGGTAGACAGTCTTGGATGCAGACTCAGGACGGATCAGAGCAGTGACTTCAAATCGGTCAGGTGAAGCTAGAAGAGCATTGACGATAGACATGCCCGTCTCGCCAGATGCACCGCCGATGACGACTTTGAGTCGATTGTGTTGAGCCATAGCGTGATGCTTGAAAGTCGCTAGTGTTTACAGGAGCAAAGTGTTCAGGAACAACCCGCGGGGATCCCACTATTTAAATAGAACAGACTCACTCACAGATAATGGAGAAGCTCTACATGTACAAGGTGGAGTTTGGGCGGACTTTGTGTTCATTATGGCGGACTTCGTGAATAGAGTTTCAACTTTTACGGTATGGAGCTATCATGAACCAGGTTTCTAAGGTCACATTCATTCGCGAGGTGATCAAGGTTATGCCCCCCGCAGATTGATGACTATCTTGTCTAAGTACTGCAAA
This sequence comes from Fusarium palustre, assembly GCA_014899045.1. NCBI lineage: Eukaryota > Fungi > Ascomycota > Sordariomycetes > Hypocreales > Nectriaceae > Fusarium > Fusarium palustre. The sequence goes on along the minus strand of JAAVUH010000031.1, from coordinate 147,881 downwards.
GAAAATAAAGACAAGGTCACGACAGCCATAGAAATGCAGCTTGACGTAAGTAAAGCAATTTGAGCGTATTAAAGTAGTATCTTGGTATCTCTCGCCATGGACAATAGTATATATACCGTTGAATACGGACCGGATTCGGACGAAGTAGCTGTGGTGGCGGACAGGGATGCCATGGTACATTATACCCGCGGACAATTGACTAGTCCGCGGATAATTCATCCGCGGACAGTCACATATCACAGCCGGCACTAACTATATCGGTTACATGTAATGGCAGTTGTAAAATTCCTTCCAATAGAGAATCGTAACGGCGGTATAGATGGTAATCAAATTCGCATAAAGTCGCATGTTGCTATCATGAGGTTTAGAACTCACTTCTTCGCTGAACATTACGTAGCAATTTACATTATTGAAGACAACGAAAATAATATCCCAAAGTGTTTGAGAGTGACGGGCAACTTCTATTCTACTTGTATGGCCGCTTTGTTCATTACCCATTTATATAAACGCCTCGTTTGAGATAGCCTTGAGTTTCTTGCAGTGGCATATATCCGAATAGCTCCACGAACTTCTTCAAACACTTACTCCTCCTCTGAAGGTGTCCAGGTTTCGTGCTAATACCGGAACGAGCAGCCTGACGATCCAACCTATTTCTCCCCAGCACTAGAAGTGGCCCTTCACACGTCAACATACTAGTGACGAAGTTAAGTGCGATGTCTTCGCAGTTGAAACTCTCGTCCACAAATTTCCGAACGCTAGTCATGATTTCGTCTTCCGAGTGGTAGTACTCCAAGTACGAGATGTGTGTGAATGCCAGACCTGTCAGGATCATGCTATACGTCTCCTGGTTCTTGCACTTGAAGCTGTACCTAGGAGTCTTCGTAACCTCATTCACGGTCCAACAACGTGCAAAGGCTCCTGCAAGGCGATGCATGCCCGCGCGCCTCCACTGTTGAAAGACATATTCAAGGTCTCCGGTCGTATTGTAGTTCCAATCATCGTCCGAGAGAAGAATTCCTTGAGTCCTGTAATTGGGATCAGGAAGGAGCTTCTGATTGAGGCTGTTCACTTCGGATTTTCGATAGCGAACGAGAACGTCGTGTTCACTAGTGAAGTCTGGCGGGGGTTCGACGTTCACTTCGTTCCAGACAACGACTATCTCGTGCAATGACGGTACTTTGTTTTTGACGAGGTTCTGGATTGTTCTATTGAGCTGGGCAGGTCGCTTGTAGGTTTGAATGGCAATTCTGTACCATGTTAGTGGACACACTTGTAGGAAACGTAAACATCTGGAGACTTACGTGAACTTGTCCTCCATCAGGTCGCTGGTTTTGTTGACAATGCTGTTCCAGATTGTCATATTAACGGCCTCGTCCCGTCTTCCGCAACTTCTTTCCGGTTCCTGATATGTTGAGAGATTGCGAAGATCGGCAAATTGAACAAACTGGGGCTCTTGGACCTCCTCCTCTTTTTTGTCCCCTTCTTTGGACCCATACATAGAAGTAAAAGTGAGGAAAAGGAGGAAGCTCACTACAGAGACAATCAGGACTGTCCACTTCCTTCGGGGGTTTTGACGTTTGTAGGTACGGTACGGTGAGGTGTCGGAGAACGTCCCAACGAGTACAGGCTTCATTGTTTCTTCGCTGCTTGACCGAAGCATTGAACTTAAATCTTCTCTGCTGTTTGATCCAGCCATCCTGTGTTCTTATGAATGAATGGCAGCAGTCTTAAACTTCAGTAATAGCGGACGGTTGTTGAAAGAAATGGGATAGTCGGCGCTGTGACTTGAATGTCTGTGGGAAAATTGAGGTAGTCAATTTGGTCCGGTTATGGCGGCCCTCGCTGTATATGAGACTGCCATTTCGGTCAATACTTGCAAGACATCCACGACATCTTGACACGAAAAAGGAACAGCTTGGTGTTCCATCGCTCCGTCTAGACCTAGACGATCCCTTAGTTTCAGCGCTGTTCATGTCTGCAGAAACATGTGTGGGCATTTACGGTTGTATCGGCATGAAGTCTCCAATTTCAGTCAAACTAATGGTTATCAGTTTTATGAACCCGGACTAGAAGCCATAGTTGGGAGAGCATCTCTTTTTCAAAGCTCCACCTGACGGTCAAGGGGTGGTTATATCTGAACACATTTGATCCCGAATAGCCGATGTGCTTCACGACTACGGTGCGGGCTACTGACTGACAGATGTACTACCCAGCCAGCTGATACTAGCTAGTGCTCTTGTTGGTTCGAAACTGAACGATAATGGGCTATTGGGCGATTATTGTTTGAATTACATCTAATTGGCTCGTACGTAAGTGGTTTACTTTCTCATTCGTTGCTCAAGAGCAAGCTTTCCTAGTCTGTACTAACTAAGACATGACACGCGGTAATTCGTATTCTCAGTCAAAGGACTGACAGAAACAATGTTTGTCAGTAGAAATAAAACACTGGAAAAAACGGCAATCTGATGATTCACTAGCTGAGACATCACACGCGGCTATTTGCACTCAGCCACAAGATTGATCAAGAAAATGCCTGCCAGTAAGAATAGAACTCTGTTGATTTACTAGCTGAGACACGACAAGCGGCTGTTCGGCTTCTCTGTCGTAGTGTTGACAGATGGAATGTTTCTCAGTAACAATAAAATACTGGAGAAAAGCGAGATGATGATTCGCCACTCCGTAAAAAAAACCGCCAATAGCCCAAGTTGAGTCGCTGTTGCTAGGTCAGTTACACTATTGAACCCCTTGCATCAGAACAGGGCGGGTTTCCTTTTCTGCGAGTTGCAGTCTTGCCGTGAATTCACGGAATGACATTTGTGTTAGATGGCTCTGCTACGACATACAGGGCCACAGCATAAAAGTATTCGTTTGGTAGCTCGCTTCATGTCGTTTTCCTTGCAAAGGCTAAGCTTGGTCGAATACTTTGAGGTTTTATCACGATGCTAACATTCTTGGTTTAACCTCACCGAATCCTGCCAACTTCTTTCCAATCTTTATCCTGACCATTTCGCATTCACTTCTCTATACTCTTTTTTATGGCTCTAACCTCTCTATCGGCTTCCAATTAACCAATTCAACATAGGTCGGAATGTTGTCCTATACGCCCTTGCGATTTTCAACACAAGGCCTCGCGCGAAATACCAAGCCATCTTCACTACAAGTTGGTCTATACATGGTGTGAGGAGCTTCAATCGTATTTCGCAGCTACATACTGACTCTACTAGGGCCTGGATTGTCTCGTCAAACACCACGATCCTATTCAACAAATGGCTACTTGATACAGCTGGGTTCAGTACGTCTTTGTATCTTCTATAATTGAGGGACTTGAGACTGACTTTTTTCCAGAATACCGTAACACGACCCCACACCCAACTATACTATTAGAGCAATGCGCTAACAAAGGGTTTTGGCAGCTATCTTACTTGTAACATGGCATCTCGTTTTTGCCACTGTCATCACCCAGATACTGGCCCGCACAACAACGTACCTCGATAGCCGCCATGAACTTCCAAACAGTTGGGATTTCTATCTCACTACGGTTCTACCCATCGGGATCGTTTCGTCCGGATCGCTGGTTGCCTCCAACTTTGTCTACCTCTACTTGTCAGTGGCGGTTATCCAGATGCTAAAGGCAGCATCGCCTGTTTCAGTCATGCTTGTCTCGTGGCTATTTGGTGTTATGGACCCAACCATCGGAAAGATTGCCAATGTTCTTGTTATTGCTATGGGTGTTGCAGTCGCAAGCGCTGGCATGATCGAGTTTTCTGTGATTGGTTTTATCTTCCAGATGGGCGGACTTGCATTTGAGGCTGTGAGAGTTGTTATGACACAGATCATGCTCAAGGGGGAGGGATTGGAAATGAATGCCATGGTTGGTCTCTACTACTACGCCCCTATCGTCGCCGTGTTGAACCTCCTTGTGGCTTTCATACTTGAAGTGCCTCACTTTGACATGGCCGACTTTCATCGAGTCGGATTTCCCACGTTATTCCTGAACGCAGCTGTTGCGTTCACGTTGAACTTTACCAGCATGGTCCTTGTACGAATAACTCTGTTTATCACAAAAAGCACTGTTACTAAACATTCTTAGATTGGAAAGACATCGGGACTCGTGATGTCCTTGTCCGGCATCTTCAAGAATATTGTGCTTGTCATTTGCTCAGTTCTGATTTGGCATGTGACGATCACACCTATACAACTTTTTGGGTACAGCATTACGCTTTGTGCGCTCGTGTACTATTCGTTTGGCCAGGAGAGGATATTTGAGGCTTACTTGGCTATGTTAAACTGGTTATACGGCACAGCAGGGGAAATGGCGTCAAAGGCGACAAAGAATGACTGGGCAATCAAGCCTCGTAGAGGCCTGTTCATAATACTGGGGATTATGGTAGTCTCTGTAGTTGGCGTCATATCTATCACTCTAAACGGAATCCAGTCAACTTGATGCAAACAAGTCGTCTGGTGATTAGAAAGACTTTAGAATTAATTACACGGCTGGACTTCTTGCCTTTACGATCGAACTCAATGCTAATTCGAGCCCATACATCATTTTGTTACTCCAGTATGCTGAATCTTATACTAATTGTCATTCCTCCTAGAATATGAACGTTGGAAATGGTTTACCCACCTATTTACCAACCAATCATTTGCCGACAATACCCTTCAAGTCAGTTATGATGCATGATTCTCATACACCTATACTCGATCGTCTACGACCTTGCAGTAGAACGTGGCATGTCGGCCAGTGAGACTGCGTCTTGAACAGCTACTTGTAAGTACCAAGGAATGGCAGCTTGGAGCGACGTGACCAAGAGCGAGGAATCACAGTTACCCTATACGCCTTGGTTCGCCAATAAGTTGGTTTAATGCATGACTATACTGCGAGAACAAACTATCCAAAGTGAAGCGATGGTTTGAGTGAGATTGTATGGGTAGGAAACATGAATCTGTAGATATAACATAGTATTACTCATCTCATACTAATAAGACAAACTTCACTTGTACTCTTGATATTGAAACATAGACCTTTATTATTTGCGTAAGTAACTTGACGTAGTAGTGAGATTAAGCGAATAAATGGAATCAATTGTTTGTGCAACAATGATGCACACGATGAGCCATGGGGAATTGACTTCAAAGGCTCTCAAGACACCTTCTAACCCAGTACCACATCAACATAATACCAAAATGGAAGGCATCTGGCAAACGTAAGAAAGGAAGAATGAGTGATAGGCTGTCAGGGAATTGTTTCAATCTCCGAGCTGCTTTGACGACAAGCTACAGATAATAACTAAGCAATTTCAGGACAGGTGCCCAGGATGATACAGTCTGGGTTAACGCCAATAATACAGCGGTCACCATCCATAATACTGTCTTGGGGACAGACTGGTTTCTTGATGGAGAAGCATTCTGTGCCTTGGGCGGTAAAGCCAGGTGGGCAGGATGGCCCCTTCTTGAGGACACACTCGCCATTTTCGAGGGTGAAACCAGTCTGGCAGGCCGGCTTTTGGTATGAAACACAGTAATCACCCATTGGGGTGGTGTTTGGAGGGCAATCGGCTCGCAAAATGCACTTTCCATTGAGGAAAACTCCGTTTGAGCACGAAGGGGTTTGGGAGCGGGAGATACACTGCCCAGTCTTCTCATCAAACTCGGTGGAGGGGTCTGGGCATTCGGGCCCCTTGTTGGAAACACAACGATCTCCCACTAAGGTATAGTCCCCGGAACAGTTGGGCCTCGTGATACAGCTGTCACCACTGCGGACTGTATCCGGTGGACAAGTTGGCAGGCTTTCGACGACACAGCGTCCATTCACCAGGCGGAAGGGAGGGAGACACGATGGTCTGTACCTGTGAACACAAGCACGTCTATCCAGTGAGTAGATGTAGTCAGGCTCCGGGCAGATTGGGTTCTTCATAGAGACACAATACTCTCCTTCCGGCATTGTATCTTCCGGACACTTGGCAGTGGTACGAGTAACACACTGAGTGCCCAATAGTAGGAGACCGTCCTTGCAACCAGGCTGCACGTTCTCGTAGATACAGTATTCGCCGCTCCTGGTGGTTCCAGGTGGACAGCTGATGGTAGGCTCACCGATACAATAACCGTCTTTTTGCTTGAGACCTTTGGGACATTCCGGTGTGTACACGTTGGAGACACACTCATCGTCCACAACAATGGAGTCGAGTGGACAGTCGGGGCCATCAACAATACATTCCATGCGACTGGGGGATAGCTTGCCGTCGGTGCAGTGGGGGTCTGTTTCGTAGATGCATTTATCCTTGAAGAGTTTAAGAGGGCTCTGGCAGGAGGCTTCCTCCTTCTTGTAGCAGACTCCCTTCTCAACGAAACCCCTTCCGCCGTCACAATCTGGTTGGCTTCCCGGGCTCGTGACGCACTTACCGTCACGAGGTTCCGAATTGGAGGGGCATGAACCGGAGCCGGGATTGTCCTTGGTGCAAAAGGTGCCATCAAATCCACCAAAGTCTTTGGGGCAGCACGCTATCTTGTCACTGACGCGGTCCCATCTGTTCACGTATCCGGCTTGGCAGTTGAGTTGATCCCGCCTCAGGCAACGAGCTGTGGTCTTGTCGAATCGGAAGCCCTGCGGACATCCAGGCAGACTGTCGGCCACACATTGGCCGTTGATCAGGTTTCCATCCCTGCAGGAAGGCGTCCTGGTGTATTGGCAGACGCCATTCTGGAACGTGGACCCAGGAGGGCAAGACGGACCAAGATCGTGCCGACATGTGTTGCCGGAAGCACTGAACCCGGGTGGACAGGATGGGGGCTGCTCAGAGATACACCGACCTGTACTACTTTGCTTGGTACCCGGTGGACAACTGGGCTGTTTGATATGCACACATTTGCCATCGACCATCTTCAGCCAGTCTTGGTGACATGTTGGGCCGTCTTCAGAGACACAGAGATTGCCCTGGGCACGGAACCCTTTTTCTGGGCATCTCGGTACTTGATCGATGGCACAGAGTCCGTTCACAATCTTCTTTCCGCCTGGGCAAGTTGGCTCCTTCTTCAGCACACACTGGCCGTTGTCCAGTACAGTTTCTGGAGGACAGCTGGGTGGTACCTTTGAGGCACAGCCGTCCTTAGTCGGCACCAAGTTCTTATCCTCGCAGACAGGTCCAGAAGTGAGAACACAAACACCATTGGCAAAGTGCGTGTTGGGAGGACAGACAGTGGATTTGGGATAAACGCAGCTGTTGCCGTTGAAGGTTGTGCCCTGGGGACAACACTTTGTGTTTCCCTGACTGTCGGTGGAGATGACAATATCATCGAGGGTGATTTTCTTGCCTACTCTCTGACACGCCGAGTCCATCAGGCATGAGCCCAGTGTGCTAGCTTGAGTGCCCATTGAAGTTGTCAAAAGCCCAGAGGGATCCCCATTGAAAATATGCTGGGGATCCTGGGCCCAGACAACCGAGCTGGCAAACAAGACAACGACGTCCCTGAGGCGCGTCATCATAGCAACGCGGGACAAGGCTTGTATGGGAAATAAAAAGTGTTTTTATATAAAAGGAAGAAGAAAGTGCTTGGTGCTTGGTGGTTCTGTTGCTTGAATCCTCTATTTTGGAGATGGCGTGCTATCATGACATATAAGTACTTGACCGTCATCTTGTAAGCTAGCCGTTCAAGGCAGACACGGCATAGTCCTTCAGATGCAACCAGACGTTGATAGATCTTTCGGAGGCACCCAGCGACATCCGAGACGCCCTCTTCACGAGGCTGGGTATCACCGGAATTGTGTCGGTTGTAACTGTAATGACGGAGAGACATCATGGAAACTGTAGATGTTCAGCACGGCGACGAATTCAAGGGAGCTCAAGATTTAGATCATGACCCACTCACTGTCAAGACATGGCAGCCAAGCCTTGTCCGCTCCGGGCAGCATCGGAAGCGGGGTAAATCTTCAAGGTGGGAATCTAAGTTTCCGATTGTAGATCGGACCCAAAACATCGAATTTGTGCCACTTGAGATGCACCATGTAAGACTTCACTTCCTCTCCGGTGACATCTCCGCCTCCCCTTCGGGTGAGGTTTCCGTCTCCCCTTCCGGTAAGACGTAATCTTCACCATGTAAGCTAAATGAGGTGTACTTGTATCTCATCTTCAGGACTTGCAGGTTAGTTTGAGTTTCTCGTATCTTCTCTCCAAAGTATTGATACTGTCACATGCGTCTAGTGTAAGTTTGTCACATTTCTTACGAAGCTCTCGTAACATGATACTTTGAGTTTGTTCGTAGCCTTTCTTAATCAAGCCAAGCAGATTGATGATCGTAGGAGTAATAAAATTAGATAAACGAATATGTTATTGTCATTATTTTGAACCTTATTACAACATCGCCCTAGGGATCACTAAACTTACACAACAAAACAGAATACAATATTGAATATGCTTTGCGGTATCATGATTGATAACTCAAACACTCTAACCCCCTCAACGTCAACACAAGGTTCACACAAGCCACCGCAATTATCTAGATATGCTGTCTGAGATAATGCGACCATCGAGACAGAGTCTACTTCAGATTGCTCCTTGAGCTCTGTTTCGTCTGTGTTGCCAATGTGTTTCTCTGAAGACGTAGATGGCTTCGTCTTCTCCCTATGAAAGTCCGGCGTTCTACAAGACACTGATTGAGTCTTGTCTAGGTTTGAAGTATCTAGAGTTGACGAATGATGGGTGTCAAATATACATTACCAGACAATACTTGTAAGGGAAGGGATGCATAGCGTTGTCTTATCACTTTTTCCGAAGCTTGTTTCTGACTAGAAATGCCATTGTCTTAGTAGTAGACCTGCCGTGTGTAGTGGAATGACGCGAACAAACTTCTGACCGAGATAGGGGTTATAACCGAATGTAATATGAAAGGGAGATTTGCGAGAATTGATTCAACATCGTGTTGATGAGCTAACATAGAGAACACAGGATTATATCCATGGGAGACTGATATCTTAGACACAAAGGATCGGATTGGGATTGGGCCAGTAAGATCTGAACAAAAGACGCCGCTGCGAAGAGTAAGAAGGCCAGAGAAGACCAAGACCTGATATGCCTGACACAGGATGAAATACACAATTCTTTCGAGTTTTCCAAGGACATGGCATGTACTTCAACTCACCGCCAGTATCCAGCACTTTAGCACGTCTATGTTTTGAAGTGATACTTTGGAAATTGTGCTAGAGTCAAATAGAGAAAACACAGTGGTTGGGATCTTAGTCTTTCCAAAAGGAATGAAATGAGGAGAGACAAGATACTTTAACATCTACAAGTCCCAATTCTGTCAATACCGACTCGATGACTTCAGCACAGAACTGAGTGTCTTGGAGACATTTTGACCCGCGAAAGCCACGGTCCGTCCCTGGCGGGTCCATCGTCGAGCAGTGAGTCCCGTGCCGCTTTCTTAGCCCCCTTTTGGAAGATGAAGGACAGGAATGTAGTTGCAAAACACTGTCTCACTCAGTCGTGCCGCGTTACTCCGACGGCAAGATTAGGTTTAGGCCAGAATATTGCATAAGAGTCTGAGAATAACGCAGATCTGGCATCTGAGACACGCCTTGCTACGTATAAATCGACTGTTATTTTCTGCCTGACGATTTGTATTCTGATCCATTCGTTACCGATATCCCCCTCACTCTTCTACCTGCAACTCAATCCCGCTTCACTTTTTATCTCCTTTTTACGTACATCTTTGTCCCATCACCATGTCCATTATCGCAGACAGGGTCAGAGACAGGACCCTTACTCGTGATGACTTCAAGAACCTGGACAATGGTGATGATATCAACAAACCGGTGGACGGCAATACGCCTCTCGGTTATGCAGTATTGAATGGGGATACTTACGCAGTCCGCCTTCTCCTCAATCACCACGCCAATGTCAAGAAGAAGTCCCCCAATGGTCTCTCTGTGCTCCATATGGCAGTTGATGCCAAGGAGAATGCAGCCAGGGTCGTTAAGATTCTTCTTGAGAGCCCGGGCATCAAGGTTGATGAGGAGGACGATTCCTATCCCCATGACACCCCCCTTATGCGTGCATTGAAGAATAACCCGGATCCTGTCATCATCAAAGCTCTCAGGGACAGCGGTGCGTCTGTCACCGCCAAAAACAGCAAGGGCGAGACGACGCTGGATATGGCAGATCGTCTTCTAAACTCCAAAGTTAAAGAGGCTCTTGTTGACCCAGATCCTCAAAACCCAACCGGCACTTCGCTTACACGCTTCCTTGTTTCGTCCGCCTTCCTCTTGCTTGATTACCTCACGCCTCGGAAGCCAGTGCAAGACAGCGTCGTTGCAGCTTTCAAGATGATTTACGATCAAATTGTTGTGCCTCGCATGACGGCGCCAGTAAGCTGCTCTAAGAATCATAAGCCACACATGACTAACAGAACACTCATCTTTGCAGGTTTCCACTCTTCCAAAGACAATGGCAGAATTGAAAGATATCCTAGACGATGTTGTGGCAAATTATGGCTTGGAGAGCTTTTTTGGACCTAACAGTCCTGTCCTGCAGAACACTCTCTTGAAGGCTTATGCGGTCGTGAACGACCCATCCATCAACATGGTTTTTACAACTAATGTTGTCAGCTCTCAGTTCCATATGGCCTTATATCAGCCTATCATCTATTGCGGTCAGTGTTCTCTTCAAGCAGGTGCTACTACGGACAAAGTTAACACAGGGGATGTGCAGATGACAGCGGCTCTATGAAAGAGGAGAATCGGTGGCCGTCGCAGACCGACATTGTCAATGAGATTGCGACTACAATGTCGTTGTTCTCGCCAGCTGAGAAGGGCGCTCATATCCGCTTCATCAACAAAACAAGCGCTGGTTTGGACGACCTCAAGGGTGATGCTCTCAAAGCTCAGATGAACTTCGTTCCGGACGGCAGCACCAAGATTGGGACAAACCTGACCAGCAAAATCCTCCAGCCGTTCATTTATAGCAAGACTGACGCAGGAGACGCTTTTGATCGCCCAATCCTTGTCGTCATCATCACTGATGGGTGGCCTACAGAGGAGCCTGAAAACACCCTACAGGACGCCATCATTACCTGTCAGCAGAGGTTGCAAGCTGCCAATCATCCCCGCGATGGCAAGTCTATATCCCCATCTGTGTTTACGATCCAGGGTGATATACTAACCTTCCACAGCTGTTCTATTCTCAGCCAACCAAATCGGCAATGCCCCTCAAGCTGCTCAATTCCTGAGCGGCTTGAAGGCAGTAAGCCAACGGCCGGAATTCGTGGGCGTGCTCCGTGTCTCAGCAGGTAAGCATACCACGACGGGTCAGATTATATTGCGCCTCGCTAATCTTATTTTAGACAAATTGGACGCACAGTTCCAAGATCTGAGAAACAACAAAGCCTCACTCCAATACTGGGTCAGTACAATTTACCTTTTTGTTGCTTTGGAGCACAGCTAACATCCATTACTATTGCAGATCGATTCCGTGTTGTTTGGCCCTTGATTACTATCCTTCCTAGCCATATAGTGGAAATCGTTGGGATCTAAATGCGTTTCGATAGTTGGATAATGGACAGCTGGTGTGGGTTTAGCTTTGGTAGGAAAACGTTCCTTATTGTAACTGGTTTTAAGACTGCAAGTCTTGGTTTCGCATGCCAATACAAGGAATTATACTCGGACCTGAAATGTAAAAACAACTCCAGCATACCGTGATAGTTAATTCAAACGAGCGACGGAGCTATCGCAGATTTCGCACTTATTCCGGACTTTCCAAAGATCATTGAAGGTCCCGGTAATTCAAGCCTAAGACCAACATCTAACGCTATAAGACTAATGTCATTGGAGGATTTGCAGTCCATCACGCAGTATTGCTGACGCCTGGCGGACCAAAGAAACTAATACCGGGCTTTGCACGCAGCGCCTGCATACGCCATCTCGTAAGGTAGAGCTCACAAGACTAATGGGTATTTTCCACCTACAAAGCTTGCAAACGGAACACACTCCGGAGGGAGTCAAATGCCTCGGAAATCAGTGTCTTTCGTGCATATCATAAGACAGCGGACTCAGTCGTAGCCTCGATCATTCGGAATCACTCAGGGGATATCAATCACAGTATACCTATCCTGGGTTCTACATTGATAGCGTGATCAAACCAAGCTGCCTGCATCAACACCGATCAACATAGCCACACCGGAATTGAATAAGACAATGGGAATAAAAAGCTATAGCTGTACATAAGCCGCCACTTCCAGAGACTGAACGGACACATTCCAGCGACAAAATGTCACCTAATGCAAAAGTCCATATCGGGGCTGTTGCATCTGCCGACATTACCATGAGGGCGTCTGACACATTCACCGAAAGATTTGTGGATATGAATGTTTCAGGGATTGATATGCGACTAAGGCGTGGTTGGTCGTGTGTGAGAAACTTACTTTGTTTTGCCAAGGCACGAGTTTGCGTAAGCCTTAAGGGTGCTAGGTCAGCTCGGAATAATTCATATCGATAGTGTTTGACATCTCTCGATGCTTGTCTCTAATAATCGGTCAATGCAATCATACCAAATTCAAATCCTTATGTTTCGGTCTCTGATGGTAAGTAGTACAAGGGCGGATTGGAATGTTTTGTCTTCCTACACTTCATCAATGATATAGACTTTGTGTCTCCTTATTGTTGTGAGTGCAACTATCTATCCCGCGTGACAACGGCATGTCCTGTGCTGATGAAAATCATTGCTTCTTTTGTCTTACGCGCAGAGACCTGAGACAAGGTTGACGTGTGCTTCGGGATGGAAAGTGAGACTTTAAGGGCGATACCGCCTCCCTTTGCAGGAAGCAGCCGATGCCGTCCCGTTCCTAGTGGCATAGCTGGTGTGTCTGTCATAAAACTAACTGGCATGTCGGGGGAAGGACTGAGATCGACGAAATTATCTTGTGACATAAGGCATGTGAGGAAGCGCCACTGTCAACAATGTGAATTTGTTCGAGTGACTTCTCTGCAGGTGAGATGTTGGCTGAAAGTGTAACCTAGTTCAGTCTTGTAAATTTATTGCAAAGAAAGGCTGCCCATGCGTGAAGGCCGTCTAATTTCACAGAGGGAGTATTATTTTGTTGTTGCCTTGGGTCCCTCTATATGTTTTATGAACCGTCTCCTGAGTCTTGCATGGATATCAGAGCAAGTCTTCTTGCTATTTCCTGCTCGACTGCAATTTATTCTCTGCGTATCCCAATTGGCCGTTATGAGCGTATGGGGAAAGTGTCTTTTTGGCCATAAGTCAGGTTTTACGGGCCTGGGTCGAACCTTGACAATTTTTGATCGCTTGTTCTTCGTCACATACCTTCTATACAGCCTGTCTAGATCAACACCTACCTCGATGATCTTGTTGTCATCTCAACGAATTGAAGTGACTGAAACGTATCTTAGTTCAGCTAAGATGCATCTTAATCAAGTTGTGCGAAGATCACTAATAATGTCATCTGAATAAGGTTTGGAGCCATGTACTGTATGTACTACGGGTTCTTGTGGTCAATTGAATCAGTGGGAGGATCTGGATGGGAGATTGGCGTTTTTGGTTCAAGTCCTTCCGTTGTTGCTCTTGACCCCAAGGTCGCTCTCCAAGCATATTCGGTCCCAAACTGGAAGGCAATAACAATCAATTGACTTTTTGGTAACTTTAAGTTCGGGTTAGTGTTCGGCATTCCTTCAATTCTTCGGGCTATCTGTGGCGTTGTCGGATCTCGTGAATGTTTCCTTCATTTTTGAAATGGTGTTTTCAGCCTTGACCAAAAAGGGGACGTCCTTCCAGCCAGTATCTTTTATCTCATTGCATGTTCCTTTTCATGACGCAAACGGTGATCGAGCCGCCTGCGCCAGGAAATTTACTTTCCAATCGACATAGGCGGCCGGTCCCCGACGCCCCGGCATGAGATCTTTCTGTCTCGGGTCAATCACCGAGTTCGATATGATTGGATTGGTGGAGAGGGAGTTAGTCGTTTTTCCTGTTAACAGTCTAGACACCTAGAGAGAGTGACCAAGTCCCCCGCATGTGTTAGAGTCGTATGTTATATAACAGGTACAATTTTCCCTGTCGATTAAGCAAACCAATGATTTGCGGTTATTACTTTGTCCCTAACTGAAATAAATACAAACTTCGCATACTCGTGCAACTAATTCCCAACGAAAGGTCTCCGCGGTGCCTGCAGCGGCCTTTTCCACTTTGACTATGGCTTTGCCAGTCCGACTCTGCTTGATCCTGAGAGCCCTTGCATGGGCAGCACAGGCTCAAGAATGTCCGGGGGTTGGTTCCGATATGGTGTAAAGTTCACCCCGCTTTTCATCTTAAACAACAAAGAGCTGACTTCAACCAGATCCCGTATCAAGTTCAGATGGTATCCCAATTCTCAAACCTTTCCCCAACCTGGAGAAGGTGAAATCGATTATCTCAACAATGTCCCGACCTTACAGGACTGCGCCAACCACTGTGCGATCAACCACAATTGTAAGGCTTCAGTATGGGACGACGTAACCCACGATTGTCGACTCATGAGTGAGACGGATGGTTGTCAAGATGAAGAACCCTCCAGTCACTCTCTATGGAGGGTCGGCTTCATCGACGTCGCGGATGACAAAACCGGATGTTCTCAACAAGAAATCGACGCGAAATGTGCTGATAAGCAAGAGGCTGGGCGCCTCGAGGCTGAGAAAGAATGCACCATACGCAACAACGACCTCCGGGCCGAAGTAGCACGCCTTCAAGCCGAGAACTCAGCTCTTCGCGCCGCCAAAAACCAAGCAGAACGAGAGTTGGCCGAAGCAAAGACGGACAGACAAGATGACCAGAATCGTCTCAACAGGCAGTGTCAAGATAAACTCAATGAAGAAATCGAAAAGAGGAGGAAGGCCGTCAAGGATGCGCGCGAGGACGCCGAACGCAACTGCAGGTCAAAACAAGACAATGATCTCCGGAAACAACTTGATGATCTCAGAACTGAATGCGACGGTAGAATGAGGGCAGACAAGGCTGAGCGCGAACGTATTGAGAGCCAATGTACCGAGGATCGGAAACGTTGTGCCGACGATTATGACAACCTCTCCAAGAAATGCACTGATGACTTGTCCAAAGCCAACCAGCAACAAAGGGATGCTGATAACAAGTGCAAGGAAGCATCTCAACAAAAGGACGACCAAATTCGGCAATGCAATGACAATTTGAAGACCGTCAAAGACCAGCAGAAGGATGCTGATAACAAGTGCAAGGAAGCAACCCAACAAAAGGACGACCAAATTCGACAATGCACTGAAAACCTGAACATTGTCAAAGACAAACAGAAGGATTCTGACAATAAGTGCAATGACGCCATCAAAAAAAAGCAAGACCAGATTCAACAACAGGAAATCCAAATCCAGCAATGCACTGACTCGCTGAAGAATGTCAAAGACCAACAGAAACAGTCGGAGAACAAATGTCAGGCAGACAAGGCCAACATTAAAAAGGAATGCGATAATGTTCGAAACAACGACAAGACGCTTTTGGAGGCCACATGTCAAGCTGAGAAGGACATTATCAACAAGCAGTGCGCTTATGACCTGAACTCTGCCAAGGAACAGCAGAAACAATCAGAAAACAAGTGTCAGGCTGAAAAGGATGTCATCAGGAACCAGTGCACTCATGATCTTGATGCTGCCAAGAACCTGCAGCAGCAGCTGGAGTCCAAGTGTCAGGCCGAAAAGGATGTCATCAACAAACAATGCTCTTATGATCTCGATGCTGCTAAGAACCAGATGAAGCACGACCTGGAGTCCAAGTGTCACGCTGAGAAGGATCTCATCAACAAGCAATGCACCAATGATCTTGATGCTGCAAAAAAGCAGCAGCAGCAGCAGTTGGAGTCTAAGTGCCAGGCCGAAAAGGATGTCATCAACAAACAATGTACTCGCGATGTTGATGCTGCCAAGGTCCAGCAGCAGCAGCAACTGGAGTCTAAGTGCAAGGAGGAGAAAGACAAGCTCGACAAGCAATGCAATGATAGACTGGCCAATGATCAGAAGACCGCGGATGACGCATGCCAAAGACAAAAAGAAGACCTTCGAAAGGATTGCGAGGACCGATGCAAGACCCAGGCGCGGGGCAAGGACGAAATCTGCTACAACCCAGGCTTCGGTGCCTGGCCTACTACAATTCCAGCATTCAACGTCGACGATATTAATTATGTGCTGAAGCCCAATACCAATCTGAGGCCAGGATATTCCAAAGAATACACTTCTACTTCACCCGCTAGTTGTGCCAGGGACTACTGTAACGACGCGAGTGACTGCGTTGCCATCCGGTGGGACGTCAATAATGTAAGAAGCCTTTTTCTTTTGTCCTTTCTTTGACGTATTTTTTATAATTTGTTGCTAACTTCCTCATCTACAGTCAAACACCTGTCATGTCTTCATTGACTCGCCGTACAGCCCATTCGAGAAGAGTCGCTTGAGGGACTTCAGCAACTCCTACATGATCGTTAAGAGTGACAGGATGCGGTAAACACTTTCTTGGAAAGCTGGTCAGCCCAACAGGGTGTCCTGGCGAACGTGAGGGGCCTTTTTGCGTCTTTTCGGCGCATTGGGTTAATTAACAATTGTAGTTTGGAGGAGGATTGGGGATGGAATGATGAGGCCGGATGTAATAGGCCCATGGTCGGATAGGAAGCAAATAGTAACTTACCTTTTCTTTTGTAAATGAACAATCAGCTGTGAATGGGACTGTGAGTGAGGCTACAAGGCAATGTTGCTTGTTCTACCTATGTCTGTGGAGGTGGCAGCTAAAGCCTTCCGATCATAGGTTCAACATTAGATCCTGCCTGGAGTCAATCAATGATGAAATACGGCTTTCGGGCGAGAGCTGATACCACGAGGTCCGAGTGATCTTGACGCCACTGTTCAACGGAGCATGTGGAAGCTTCTCGTGTTAGAACAGAGCCCACAAAGCATCAACTATTTTAACCAGATGTGGATCGGAACATCGTAAAGTTTGCCGTCTATTCCTACGATGTAGACTAGATAGCATGTCCAACTAATCAGTCTTGGTCACAGCACGACGGGGCCAAAAGAGGCCGAGCCCTGGTCTTAATTCAGTATAGCTAGTCAGTTTAATGGTCTCCATCAAATCTCTCCTATTCGTGCACTTACCCTAGACGTCTTGTTGATGTGCGCGGCCGATCAATAAAAAGACCACATCATCAGGTACGAAAATATCAAGAATCTCTTTTACAGCTTAGTTTTATCTACGATCAGTCAAACTGGATTTTGTCAGCGTTAGATACTCTGCATTGAAACATATGGTACCTCCTTAGTGGGTCGCATGTTAGGTTCGTCGTGGGCTTAGGTATCGGGTCTATTCAAAGTCTGTGGTCATGTTCGGGGCAGGAAACAACATTCACGGATGGTTGAACTTCAAAAAAAAAGGCGGATTGGAAGCATCGGCAAGCTTCCAAAGAAGTATGTCCATGCCAGCCTACATGACGATAGATTCTAACCTAGGTAGGTACAAATGAACAGAGATATCCACTGTTAAGCACCGGCAAAACTCAAAAATGAGGTTCTGCCCGGGCTCGAACCGGGGACCTTCTCGGTGTTAACGAGATGTCATAACCAACTAGACCACAGTACCTATTACTGTTTGATGTAAAATGACAGGGAAGACATTACTATGAGCGTGAAACAGCAAGTTTGAAAAACAATGACATGACTCTCAAGAATGGTCACATACCTCGGGGTTGCTCCTTAAAGACCTTTGCCCATTCAAACCCATGTGTTAAGTTCCACAGATTCCTTTCTGTGGCAGAGGGACCTCAAGATCTTCAATGTTCATATGAGGGCAAATGTCGAGGAAGATGTTCGTTGAACCTTTAAATAATGCCAGGAAATGTTAGTGCCTCTTCTTGAAGTATCATCTTTGGGCCTATCTGCACCAAACACTGTAGATGAACCAGTCTTCGCTCTGTACCGCAACCCAATCCTCCCCCTTCGTGTGGTTGATAGTTTGTGGTAGATTATGACAACGTGGCCTTGCCCGTGTAGTAATTCGGTTATAGCATAGTGTCGTCAAGAGACTCCATTCATAAGAAGTCTCCATCAGCGGAGGTAAAGATCCTTCATGTATCAACTTCTAAAGTCTGAACTTGTATTCTAACTCTTAACAGTAAATAGGTAACGTAAGTGGTGTATTTCGGTCAAGCAGTTTCATCTACTAACTATCAGCATTGATATAATCCATAGTGTAAGCAGGATCGTAATTGCCTTTTCTCTGCAGTAGCCGGCTGGGATGAAATGCCAGAAGTAGTACCATGACAACAAGCATGAGCATCGCATCGAATATATAGAGCATGGCTTCATTCTCGCTTATAAACCCATGAAAACCTTGCGCGTACTCGATTGCCCTTACCAGATTGCGCACCCATGTCGCAATTACTGAGATAGCCAGGACCCAAACAAAAGGTTTCCAACCTTGTAGGTGTGGTAATTCTCGACAGGCAGACTTGTAGAAAGACACCGTCAAACCAAAATATATAGCCAATGCTACCAACTGGAAGATCAGACCACCCAGCACAACATTATCGCCTATTCGCATGACGTCTAGATTTCCCGTGACCTGCACGAGACCTCCGCCAACCTGGGAGCAAAATGCTGCAACATCGACCAAGACGAACAGAGAAGTCAGGCCGCATTTCCTCTTGCGTTTACCAAGAAGGTTTTGCTTGAATTTGCCAAGTGTCATGTAGATGGTGGCGCAAATGAAGACTGGTGCAATTAAGATCAACATGAGCTGGAGCATAAAAGGCTTCGGAGAGTTAGGTCGATTGCCAGCCCAAGCTCGCCCATAATAACCAAAAGCCTCGCCTAGCAGTTGATTAGTCTTTGGCCAAATGACGCTCATGGCAGTATCTTACAAATGCCCCCTAGCACAATCGGTATGAAGAATTTAGCTTTATACTTGCAACTGAATACTATATGAGCGACAGTAGCGATGGCAAAAAGAGCCACGAATGCGTAGCCTGCTGACGCAGAAGGTGTATAGGGATAATAGAGGACTTTTCCGTCCTCGAATTGAACAAGGCCCATGGGTGCTGTTGAGTAGAGTAAAATATAAAAGAAAAAGGGAGAAACTCGTGCTGTTGGTATCCCAGACAGAGAAATGTCTGAGAGAGTGATGAGGTTTTATGTTTCTAGAATCAACGTTCTAGCCCGTGTCGAAATTACATTACTCCACTGTAATTGATCTATCCGCCTTGGATTTGATACGCTTTGATCTCAGGAGAGTCTGATGGGAAGCGGGTTCGGGATCTGCAATCCAATCGCGGATTTTACGCATACTTATGGCTATTTACGCATTCCATTGCAGCAATAGTGGGTCTTTTCATTACGTCGGTGCGAGTGGCTCATACCATTTCTTTTAATTTTTCTTTTGACAGTTGAGAATGTGCCTACCTGCGTGAACAGGAGCTCGTTAAATTTTGTTACAAAAGTTAGACAACAGTACATACAGGTACCATACCATTCTGAGACTACTAAAAGTGCCGATGTTCCCAACTTGACCCGTTGAAATTTCAGTAGGCTCTGTTCTGGATATTTACAACTCCAAAGTACCGTTGAGGCAGATGAAAATGGAGTGATCCCGCCCATTAAGACGGAAATTTTAAAGCCATGTTTCAAAAGCTCACTGGTAACATCAATAATATATGAAACGTAAGACAGATTGACGCTAGTGACGTATTGCAACTTGAACCTTGAGATGGGGACTAAAACTAGCCAAGTGATAATTTTAGACAAATGATTGTTCCAATTCCTTTACTGTTACCTATTTGTTTTAAAAAATACAAAAACCTCAAGGGAGCCACTCAGCATATACGTCGCCCAAGATCTCACGAAGCTCGCGTAATACATGACGACCCCAGCCATCCAGAAACCAATATCCCTTTATCGACTCTACAAGAACACCAAAATAGCCGAGAACAATAAGTGCTAGTTTATGTTTCACGTTAAGTGCCTCGCTAAATGCGTCATCTACAAAATACACCCATGTCATTACAGCAATAAAGTCTTGGGACTTATTTTCATCATCCAGTGGCTTCGTCTGCATAGACATAGTGAAGCAGTTGGTGATAGAGTCGACATGTCGTCTGTAAGAGACATCGGGATCGGATTCGGGCAGAGCTTGGACTGATTGCTGAAGACGCGAGAGTGACGTACGCCCGTCCCAGCCTGGATACTCGAGCTCGAATCGCCGTTCTCGAGGCTGATAGTCGTTGATAGGGCATCGACAGTTCGTATGACGAGATGACACATGTGTAGTTGGATCAAGAATGCCTGAAAAGATAATATCGGGACCAAATCTTCTTAGGACGGCCCAGACACCTCTCATGAGATGTAGCCAGGAAATACTAGCACGTTGGTGATGAGGATAAGATCCCCCGGTTTGGGCCCCTTTGCAAAGGCGATAAAGCAAATGAGACTAGCAATGATGTAGATGGCCTGGCAGTTCTCGATAGTGATATCCGCGACCATAACAGTTGCCGCGCGCGTAGCAATGGCATAATGTTTCTCTGCTAGCGTGAGATACTTGGGGGCCTCCAGAACGTTGGTCTTGGCGAGGTGGTGGGCGGAGATAGAGAGCATGGCGTGCGCGATTCCTGGGTATGTTCTGGCCAGCTGAGGAGCACCGTCGCGCCATACCTGGGGATAGCCTAGCGATGGGGCTGTAATACTTAGAAAATGGTGAAAAACCATGAGCTCATTCAGGTCAAAGTGTGGAGAAGGCACTGAATTATCTTGTTGGGCTTGAACAGTATCGCCAGTAATACTATGATTGACACTCCCACTGATACTGTTGCTGCTCTCAGTCTCATCAGCACTTGAACGGAGCACAAACTGGGCCCAGTTACGACGAGGCCTGCCACGCCGTCTCTGTTCCTGACTGGCCGAGGGAACTCTCCCGGGTTCTGATGGACGCGAGTCCCGTGATCCGGGCTGTACGTATATACATTCGATACCAAATATTCTGCATCGGTCACAACCGGGTTTCTTCTCGTCGCACTAGGGCCAAGGCCATCAGCTGAGTTAGACAGTGTGTAATCGGTGGGCTTACCTTGATCTTTCTTAACTTGCAGCCGCGACAGCCGGAGCGAGACTTTGTATGTACAACTACGTCAGACCTCTGCTCGTCTTCAGATTGGCAGGATATCATTTCTGATGGAAAAACAAATATTGAGTCCGAATCGGAAAAAATCACAAGCCGGGGCGAAAGATTAGTTACCAGTTTGAACCCGAGGTTTACGGCTTTTTGACTGATTTTACGCATTAGTAATTTGACCATGCAGCCAATGAGCCAATGAAACTGTCATTCTAAGTTCAGACTGTAAACCGAGCTAAACTGTAGTGGAGTCTGTCCATCTGTCCCACTTTGCGGAGGCCATGGGGTATGTCTCGCCTCAGTAAAGAGTCCTGCAGAGAGATTACACCGGCCATGCTATCAACGCACTACGTCATGTTCAGCGAAGGGATTAATTCAGAGCAGGCTACGCAACAAATATAAATGGTAGCTATTCTATAACTGACGTTTCGCAGACGGTTGACCCTCAGGCTTCATAAAGAATGCGACCTCGAGTTTCCACATTTTGCTTCGTACCACATCCGCATGTGCTAGACACGGAACTTCTGCCAACCACAATTGTCATAATAGGTATTCTCTTTGCTAAAAAGGATTGTAAGATTTACACTCGCCTATCCGTGTAAAGATCTATCTCTGTTGGCTTCCTGAACGTTGTCCTATGTCTAATCTTCCACCACGAAACATTAACAATAAAGATTAGTGTCCCAAGGTACTTAAGCACAAACGTCTCTGGTTTAAAATGGGGAATAAAGGCGTCGTAGCCTAGAGAAAATTGTAAGTATTGATATCGCAAGGTTTATTGACTTACTGACCATTGAAAATGATAACCAATAATGATATAGTAAGGGAGAAGTAAGAACCATAAGGTTGAAGGAATCCGACGTATGGTAACTCGGTGATGGCAATTCCTTGTGCCTTTAAACCCTGACGAAAACGGATGTGGGTGATAAGAATGGCGACCCAGTTGAGCACGGCAAACACTGTCACAAGACTGACGAAATAGCCAAACACTGCTGATGAAGACTTGCTGGCGTTCATGTATCCCATGAGAATAAAGATGGAAGAAAAGCCGACTGCAAATATAGGATTGCCATTCTCACGAACCTTTACAAACAAACGGGGCGCTTGCCCATCTTTAGCAAGACCATAGAGAGATCTAGAAGCGCAATAGATATCTTCCATCATTAGTTAGAAGTTCCCGTCAGACCCATCGCAGTTAGGTACCTGAGCTTGCAGCACTGAGCGTGAAGACCAACAAGCAGCCATTGATGACATCCGCGAAAACATGGACTCCAGCGAGGCTGACCGAAACAACGAAAGGGGATGCAGCTGTAGTATTATGTCAGCGTCAACCGGGCATCAAAAGGCATACAGAGTTCCTAACCGCCGCTGGTAGCCTGTTTAGTGGCTCCGATAAGTTGATCGTTGTCGTACGGAACGGCCATTCCCAGGACCAAGACACCAATAATATAGAAACAGGCGATTCTCCAAAATGTTTGCTTAACTGCTCGCGGCACGTTCTTGCGTGGGTTTGGGGTCTCGCCAAAGGTCATGCCGACAACCTCGGTACCCTGATAGTTGGCATCAGTAATCATGCACACCTTGTGGGAGTGCTAGTACAAACAGTAAATCCAAAACAGGCCTGGCAGCAGCAAGCCCAGAAGCCAAGGAATCTTCCCGTCGGGCCTTCCAGTAGATATTCCGCAAATGCTCCGGGGTCTCGCCAGTAACGGAAACCGGATCGATGGTGGTTCGGCCCGCCACCCAAGGCAACGACGAGGGTGCTAAGGATTAAAGTAATCATGATAAGTACCTTGGCACAGCTCAGCCAGAATTCGGTTTCGCCAAAGCTGTTAACGTGCAGGACCTAGAGGACTGTAAGCTATATTGACGAGGTACAAGTTAGAACGACTCACGTTGATGGCCACAATGGTAACTCCGAAAACAGTGATCCAGATGGCCACATTGAGGTCTGGTCTCCAAAATTGCAAAACAAGACCAGCAGCTGTGAGATTCGTTGGCGTGGCCACGATATACTTGAGAAAGTAGTTCCAGCCAGTCGCGAATCTAAGGTCAAAGTTAACAGAGGTATAGATTGTGATGGTAGTGGGTACAACTTAGCCAAAAGCAGGGTCTACCATGCGGGTTGCATATCCTCCAAAGCCCTTGTTCATTGGGAGGAACGTTGCCATCTCGCCAATGGCTGTCATGACGAAGAACACTGTACAGCCAATAAGAATATACGCAATCAAAAGACTACCAGGTCCGCCCCTTGATAGTGCGCTGCCAGTGCCAACGACGAGCCCAGTTCCGATAGCGCAAGCTATGGAGAACATAAAGACTTGACGCGGCTTGAAGTCTCGTCGAAGGTCATTGACGTTATGCATCTCTCCAGGGGTGTTCGACCCGACTCGACTGATGTTTTCGGTCTTTCCTTCCTGGAGTAGCTCCCCCATAGTGACTTCTTTAAGAAGATAATATAAAACGTGCTGCAAGTGCTGATGGAGTTGTTCTAGCTCTCGAAACATTGGCGATGGGCTGTCCTTCTTATCAGCTTGGCTCATTTACCCCGTTGTTCGCATCGGGGGGTACTGCTAGTCAATGTCTTTCTTACCACACTCGGTTCCCCGGACCGAGCTTAAATTGCTAGGGTTTTAATAGGAAAGATGACCGTTTTGCGCTAAGAACCTACTTACACTCACCTTATCTGCATACAGACAAAGCAAGATCCTTAATAAGGGTTCATATCAGTCTTTGTATGAAAGATATTGAGACATTACTTATGATAGGATGGTAGCTTTTTGGTAACTAGACGTTCTCTCCATTAACCCACTACAGACGAGTATCTTGTCTATAGATGTAACTTATACCAACGCAGGCATGAGTACTGTTCGGTATAGTACGAGGTAATTCTCAATAGGATCTGACTACTTGAGACTGAGGGAGACAAAACACTAGATGTTACCGAGTTACTGTTTGTAATAACCTTGTTCAGTAAATCTTTACATTTGTGGGGCTAAAGGATTTCCCTCATCTTTTCATCGCACCTATTATCTCTTCGGTAATCCGCTACTCGTCTGGCCCCACATACCGAGATGATATTCACGCGGTAAACTCCTCGGTGTGGGTACCCGAGAGATATTCATGACTTGGATGTCTTGCTCTCGGTATCTCATCGAAATGACAGGGACTGATTCCGGTAACGTCGTATCCGGCATATAGAACAACTTCCGACGCATTTCACAAAACTTGGCGAAATGGAAAGTGCATCTAGCCATCGTCCAGGATACTGCTAATGTCGCCGAGACCGCTAGGCTGAATACCTTAAAACCAAGCACCCAACCATGAGATATAGATTTTGCCTCTGCTTAGTTCAACTAAGAGACAGAGCATTCGTTGGATAACGTCGCTTATGCTACGATGTCGGGCATTAGTATTTGTAGCTAACTGTCGGTCACCGACCTCTCACGATCTGATAATATCTGCCCTAGAAGTGGACGTTTGTAATATCGCATTCATCTTTGTCATCCGGCACCGGGTGAAGTTTCGTATCATCTGACGATTGTTGTATTTCTTCAACAGTTGGAGGGTGATAGAATGACACGTCATGTAGCAATACCGTATATTTCGTATACAATGGATTCAAAATTACTCTTGCTGATTTATGTAGCCCAGTTTAGTTCCAATATACAACCGTTAAACAACTAGGTTACGGCCCTTCTACTCGAAAAAGCATCATGTGCCTACTTGAATTACAACCTATGAGCGTCGGGACGTGCCCTGGGATGTACTTCCTTCTCAAACCCCATCCGTACAACATGATCCAAAGCTTTAGACACCTTTGTGATATTGCTTTGATTCAGCCCCGAAATATTGATTCGGCCGGTCGGTGGGAGGTAGATATGGTGGTCGTTGATGAGGGATTGACACTGTAGAGGCGTAAGATTGAGGTACCTGCAGGTAGGTATTAGAGCTTGTAGCATTTTGAATAGGGGATGGGCCTTACGAGAACAGTCCAGTCTCCATCAGTATGTGCTCCCAGTTCCCTGGTGTCTAGGAAGAGTTATTAGACGATCATGAAAAATGGTATCAGAGCTTCAACATACCTTGAAAACTTCTACCAAGTTGTGGTGAAGTTGCTTTCGTAACCTTTTCAATCGCTGCTGCATCTCGGACAGTTCTTGAAACCTACAAGAGAGCGATATCGTTATTTAATAGCTCAAGTATGTCGCATTGCGGCCAGGGTGTGATGACTTACCATTCATCAGTAAGACGGTCAGATCCAAGAACAATAGTGACCAAACGGCTGCCGTAGACAGGTGAGGACGAGAACTCCCATCGGATCAAACAATGTAGTCGGTCATGGACATTTGCTGCTGTCTCTGTATTCGAGCACACAGCGTGAAGCGCTCCACAACGCTCCCCGTATAAAGCAAAGTTTTTGGAAAAAGATTGACAGACGAACATCTCAAAGCCGCGGTCAGCAAACAAACGGATGGGATAGGCATCCTCGACAATGCCATTACCCAGACCTTGATAGGCAATGTCAAAAAAAGTTAAATGGCTGTGCTGTTTCATGGCCAGAACGAGCTCTTGCCATTGTTCCTTCGTCAGATCAGCGCCTGTAGGGTTATGACAGCAAGCTTGAAGAACCAACACGCTCTGCGGAGGGGCCGAGTGAGCTGCCGATAAGATAGATGAGAAGTCGACGCAACGCGTTTTGGGATCCAGGTAGGTATACTCGATTACTTGCATTCCAACTAGTTCAAAGATAGGTTTGTAGTTACCCCAAGTCGGTGCACTAACATAAACCTGCGGGCGAGGCGAAACGGACTGGCTCAGCGCCAACGCAGCGAGGTGGTTTGCGCCTGTACCAGAAATGGTCTGTACCGATGCGATCTGATTTATATGAGCAAATTCTGGTTGTTATTTATTTGGTAAAAGCTTACATGGCCAGCGTTCAATCTTGGGGATCCTTTTCCGAACAGTAGTTGTGCAGCGTGGTTCAAGAATTCGCCATTTCCTGTCGTGATCTCGTACTAGATTACCGGTTATTAACGAGTTGGTCAATATGTCAGGCAGTTAACAACAACTCACGTCGTGGCCAAGATTCTTCTCGGCTAATATGGCCTTGGCCTGAAATTCCCAGACAGATTAGCGTTTATGCCCAAGTCAACTCTCACCCGGACATACCTGTGCAACAGCTCTAAGCTTGCTGTATTGGCCACTTTCATTTCTATAGATGCCAACGCCAAGATCGGCTTTATCTGGCGATGAGTCCTGATCTGCTACATTTTTGAGAAAGAACATAGGGTCAGGAGGACCTTGTTGAAATGACGCAAACATCCTGAGGTAATTGACGATCTCTTACAACGAGACAGAGAGGAGGAAGTTGATAGAGAATAGAAATGGGACGTTATCAATTCAACAAAAAGAAGAGTACCTGCATCAATAAATTGATCTAGCAAAAGCTATCGACAGGTTGCTCCCGGGAGCAGAGGCCGAGCTGTCCTGTGGGGTCGGTCCCGGCCACCGAGCTCAGGTCCGCCCAGAGTAAATGAAACCTGGATAAATCCCACGGCACCATCTATTCAAGCAGTTTAATTATCTCTACAGAGATCTTGACATCCGACTTGACTAAATATCTAGCAAAGAAAATTCCCATTTTTGCTCAAAATGTTTGCCTGTCAGAATGCTCTTGTGGCGAAATCAACAGCTGGCCAGCTATGCAAGGTGAGTTTTGGTCTTCCTTTCCTGCGGTTTGATATGGGTTAGCTTTGTCCTACAAAACGGGGATGATTCGAAGTCACTGATATAACGGTGGACATTGTAGGCTCTTGGAGTGCGGCTCGTGGCAAACCCCCAAGTTGTTCAATTAGCTCGCAATGCTCGTTACGATAGTGTCTTTGTAGATCTAGAGCATTCCGTGCTCTCACTCAATGATGCGAGCAATTTATGCATTGCAGGCCTGAACACGGGTATCACACCATTTGTACGAGTACCTCATCAATGTGGCAATGGCTTTGTCCAGAAAGTTCTCGACGGAGGCGCCATGGGCGTCATATTCCCACATATAACAAATGCCAGTAGGTTGAGAGACTCGCATTAGGAGTCGATCTTGACTAACTCTTCTACTCTATAGAGGAAGCAAGAGATGCAGTATCGATCTCTAAATATCCGCCTCAAGGGTGCCGATCTATGACTGGACAATTGCCTGTCATATCCCTTAAAACCTTTCCCCAACCCCAGGTGATCCGGGAAACCAACGCTTCAGGATCGACCGTATTTGTTATGATTGAAAACGCATTTGCGGTTGAAAACGTGGAAGACATTGCTGCCGTAGAGGGTGTCGATGTGGTTTTAGTCGGCTCGAATGATTTGGCTATAGAGTTGGGCATTCCTGGAGAGTTTCGACACGCGACGTTTCGTCGTGTTCTTACTCGCATAAGTGAGGCGTGCAAGAAACACGGCAAGATCATGGGTCTCGCAGGCATCTACGATCAACCAGACATTCACGACTGGGCCATTCACACGTTGGGTGTGCGGTTCTTGTTATGCCAGCAGGACTCGGGTTTGATAGCAGGTGGTGCTGCAAAATGCTTGGCTAGTGTCGAGGTTGTTGAGAGTACATCCTCCTCAGCGTCCAGCAGCAATACAAATGGATTCAGTGGAGCAATCGGGAAGCTGTAGCACTTTGATGTATTAGCTACCATGATATGAATATTTTCTTACATTTATCAGCTAATTTCTGAGAAAGGTGTTGCCTAGTTATACATTACTTCTAAATAGAGTGAACATGATGTCTTAACTACGCAGGCATACAATCGGATTTTGATTCGTTCTATCCATTCTGCGTTTCATGGCTTTTCTTGTTCATTCTGTCAATGTGAATTACTGCCAGTAGCGGCTTTTCTTCCCTGGGTTACCTACGTCCACTAACTAATCTCTTGGCTATAAAAAAAGAATGGTCGACAATTTGTTTTGCCCGTTTAAATGGACCTTGTCCAGATGGCGGCACTCAGTTCATATTTCCTCACGACCGATAACGGCGGTTGATTCGCTCTGCGGGGTTTGGCGATAGCTAACCCAATTGGGGTAAGTGTAAATGAACGGTCTGCATGTCTCGGCACAGTGTTGGAAGTGAGTCTCTTTCCCTCCTTATCAAATCTTGTCCAGAAGCAGGCAATATCCAACGTTGTCAGAGACTTAACAGACGGTAATTTTATTATTAATAAAGTTTCTCTCGCCACTGATCGCTTTATAGATGCGCTCATCAGCCGGCGAAAGCGCCTCACACAAACAGCCCCGGCGTTCCAATGTCGCGTCAGTAGTAGTTCCCCTTATCCCTAATAGAGTCGCCCAATTGTGTGATAGCGATTACCATTACAATTGAATCACTGACCTTTGGTTTACTCTAAAAGCTGTCTGCAGTGTCGTGAGCGTAAAGTCCGTTGCTCAGGCACATGTCCTTGCGCCAATTGTACTCGCCGCTCAACAGAATGTGTTTTCGATCAAGATGACCGCAAGGTTTTAGTATCTGAGAAGTGAGTGCCAGCTCAGTAATAAGATTTGGCGTTTTATACGCTAAACTACATTGCAGTCAGCTGAATGAGTTGAAGCGAAAAGCAGAGGAATGGGACGAAATGCATGGGCCAACCAAAAAGACTCAAAGGCAGTCAGAAAACTCTGGTAAACTATTCTCAACATTCAACGATACATTGCTTGAAACGCGAGCTTACGAGTCTCGTCAGATGTGCAGACGGCAGGATCTGAACCGGAACTAACAGCCGACGACGATGCACTGCCTCGAATGACGAACCCCCTAGTGACACCATCGTCCAAATTTGTGGTAGATATCCAAGGGAGAAAACGCAAGCTTATTCAAAGACATCAAGCCGTTCTTAGAGCTAATCAACATAGGTTTCCTTGGGCCTTCCTCGACTTGGGCATATAGTCGTCATGTTATGGTCATGATTCAACAGGTTCGTTTTCCTTGATGCTTTCCATCATGATGATAGCTGAGACGGAGATAAGTACGTCAACCAAGAGACCTCACCTGAGGTCCCACTCAACATTGATGGAGCTGCCTTCGACATAGAACTTCCACACAGGAGACAAGTTGGAACTCTTATCAATATAGAGGGTCTCCCTTCACTAGACTACGCGATTTACCTTACAAACACGGTCAAATTTCACATAGCCCAAACCTACCATATCTTTGATGAGACTCACTTCATGAGAGGTCTTTTATCACTGTACAATGACGGACCGCCTCTGTTAACTTCAGAAAACCAGCTGTGGTATATTCAGTACTTCCTCATCATGGCGCTGGGCAAGGGGCTCCTTACACGGGGTATGTCAAAGGCCGGCTCGCCGGGTAGCGAGTACTTTTTGCGGGCAATGGAGCTTTTCCCTAATGCCAGCGGACTTTACGAAGATCCAATGCTATCCATAGAGGTATGCTGCGGACTTGCACTGTATCTCCAGTCCGTGGACCATCGCAATAGTGCTTATGTATATGTGAGCACCTCACTTTCCACACTATTTAGGCTCATAATTGACGTCTACTTCTAGCTTGGACTAGGATTGAGGATAGCTCTCAGTCAAGGTCTTCATCGCGACATCGTGGGCGAGTTCTCAGATGATAATGAAGTCAGGCGATATCGCAATGCTTGGTGGACACTATACATTCTTGACCGCAAATTCTCATCTTTGATGGGCGCTCCAAGCTCTGTTCACGATAGCGATATTTCTGTTCCGGTACCGGAAGTGGTTTCAGAATCACGAAAGTCGAACGCCCTAGATATGCATATCAAGCTGTCAAGGCTGATCGCAAAGGTTCTCAACAGTTTGTAGCCCAATTACAAAGATGCGCCAGGACAGTCAGCTGATAACGATTCATAGCCGTGTACGGAATTGATGGGAGATTGGATGACTCGTTCCCGAAGAATACTCTAACAATTCTGAAAGAGCTCGCTGCTTTGGCCGCTGAGTGGAACTCATATCCAGACTTGAAACTGGATGGCCAAGGTCCTGTATCACGAGTCTCTGCCACGCTAAATCTTTGTTACCACCAGGTACGTCTCACCAGAACTATTGGAAAACGGAAGGCTAAGATTCGTTGCAGTGCATCGTATTAGCTACGAGACCTGTTCTTATTTGCCTCTTACGAGATAAGTTAGAGATGGACAGAAGAGAGAGCAGATCGACTTTTGAAATCGCTGAGCCTATCAAAGCTCTGCTGAAAGCTTGCTACGACTCAGCGCACAAGTCTCTCCGTATCTTGGTCACGTTACAATCCCAAGATCTCCTCGGTATGTTGGCTTGTATTGAACTTAACTATGGATCCCTACTTGAACTAATGTTTTCGAGAACTTTTCCTTCCATTCGACTTGGACCACGCCTTCTCAGCAGGCTTTGTTCTAGCTCTTATCTCTGCCGTCCAGCCATTCCCAGAGGCTGCATGTGAGCCATATTTCGAGGTGACAGTAAACATTCTCGATACGTTGATTGCTGGAGGTAATCTCCCTGCGCGCTTCCGACGTCAAGAGATCGAACGCTTGCACGACATGCTACATTTGATAGACCAGCAAGAGACTGTGTCGCATCCAAATGAGGACCAAATACCTGGCTTCGCTGCACACCAAGGAGAGCAAGGGATTTCGCCAAGCCAATTACTTAATGTTACCAACATGCTAGACTGTTGTCCGCCCTTGAACCTGGATCTTGATGTAGTCAACAGTTGGTTGTGGGAATCTGCTAGCTTTGGGACTGGCAATCAATAAAGACTTCATGTTGGAAAGATGCACCGGCGTCGTGAATCATGTTTTTTTTTTTTGGATGAATTTGCCGTACTTGCGAATATTCCTATCACTCGTCAGTTGATTCAACGTGTTCAACGATTGGGTTTGAGACCCAGCCTGGCATGATAACCACATCTCATGGGCCTTGGCATCCTACAGGATTATCCACCGATTGGTGCGCAATGGGAACCTTGTGTCGGATAAATCTCGCAGTTATTTGTTGAAGTCCTCATTTGGACATGTGTGACTGCGCTAGAATGACCAAAGGGGAAATTCCCGACTAAAAGTAGCCAGTTGGACCGCCGTATGCAAGAAGACATCATTACGCTGCTTTAGTGCTCATGTAAGACCACGCATCACCCTTGTTCAGTTAGTCCAAGGCTGATCCTTTTCTTATGTAGCCGACTATATTCGTATTTTATGCTCTGGCACAAATTAAAACTAGAAAATAGCAGTCAGCAACGATAGATACAAGGACAGAATACGAAAATTGAAGAGCATACGAGTAGGCAGTCAATAATCCAGCTGATGCAATAGAGATAGTAAGTAACCATCATTGATGTAGCAGCTTCTTTAGCAGAAACGACCCATCACGGCAATGAGGCTTATAGAAGACCTCAGACAGAGTTCGCAATCTGCAATTTTACGAAAAGCAGTGGAAATGACGCAGGCCAAGAACGACCACTGGCGCCCGAGGCCACTGCATGGTCCCTGAGACACGCAGTGAGTAAATCACTCTTGTTTGTGCCACTGTGCCGCCTTTGGAAGCGCGTAAGCAAGGTCTCCGATGCCAATGACAAGTGCACAATCGGAGTGATAATGATTCCGATGTTGAATGATGTCAACAAGGAGAAGTTGAAATAGATACCCAGCCAAAGGCCCCCACATCTAAACAAGACCACGATCATGGCAGGGATGGTGTTGTAAAGTCTAACGGCGATATTGCGGCGGGGTCTACGGTGTACAGATATATAACAGAGTATGCATGATCTACTTTGTATCTCCATCTCAAGTTACATCAATCATACCTGATGTGGTGTCGGTAAATATGTCGATAACTACTGTATCTGCAGCTGCGCTCCTTTTTATATCTATCGCTCTAAAACTCCTATCAAATCTTTATTTCGGTCCACTCTCGTCTCTCCCCGGACCTTGGTACACACGTGTCACAGGCATTTCATTACTCTATGCCCGAGCTACCGGAACAAGTCGAGAACATCTTCGCCGCATCCACAAACTTTACGGCCCGGTGGTAAGAGTCGGTCCCGCCGAAGTATCGCTCAACAGCCTGGATGGTTATTATAAAGTCCATGGAGTGGGAAGCCGTTGCATCAAGCCTCCTGCTTTTGAACGTATCCGGTTCAGTCACTCGCCCATGTTGTTCAGCATCCGGGATCGGAAGCTTCATGCGCAGCGGAAACGAATCCTAGGGCGTGGTCTATCAGCAGTGAGGGAGGAGCAGGAGTTTAATATTCGGCGGTTGGCTGAGCTTGCTGTGTCAAACATCAAGAAGGAGGCTCAAGAGGGCAAGTCCGACGTATACAAATGGTGGCGATGCTTGGCAGTTGATGCCATAAGCGAAATGACAATTGGAAAGTCCTTTGAACTTCTTAGGTCGGGTGGTCAAGGCCTGCCGATATACAAGGCCCTGGGTAATGTAGGGCCGAGTGTTACTCTTCAGGTCATCCTACCCAATTTTCTCCACTCCCTTCTCAAGTGGTCTCCAATAGCCTGGCTCCGGGATGTCGGTCAAGTCACCGAGATCATATTCGACAGAGTTTCAACTGCTCTCTCCGAAGTATCACTACCCTCGTGTGGTCCAAGTATGGTTCGTCACATACTGGGTGAAGCCGAGTTGAGAAAGACACCTGGTTTAACCGACGAAGAGTTGGGATCCGACGTATCCATGCTGCTTATTGCTGGTTCTGATAGTACAGCCGCTACGTTAACATACGCTACGTGGGAGATAATACGAGATCCACATCTTAGGGAAGGTATTGAGGACGAGGTAGCCCGTCTCCCAGAAGACTTCACCCTCAAAGATCTGGAGCATCTGCCACTTCTCAACAGTGCTCTAGAGGAGGCTCTGAGATTATACAACCCTGCTGCTGCACTTGTGTCGAGAGTTTTGCCTTCGGATGGTATATCTCTACACGGCTGGGACCTTCCGGGTGGCACTATGGTCTACACAGCAGGATGGCTCATCTCACGCCTCGAAGATATCTTCCCTGATCCAGATACGTAGGTTAATCTTTTTCAGGTCGAAAGTCTTTTCGTGTTTTCACTGCTGACCTAATACAGGTTTCAATTTACTAGATTCATGAACCCATCACCTGAGCAGACCAGAGCCCACGTACCTTTCAGCATTGGCTCAAGAAGATGCATCGGGATGCAACTGGCTCGTATGGAGATTCTTATCACACTTGCGACATTCTTCCGCCATTGTAGAAATATGAAGCTGCATGATAGCATGACGGATGAGATGATGGCGCAGGTCGGTGAGTTTCTTATCGTCCCTAAAGGAGGAAGATGTGATATAGTTGCGTCGCATTAACTTTCAGGAACATGTGACAGAGAGACTCGGTCCACTATCAACGGAAAAGGTTGTTGCCATTTTCTCCGTCAATGAAAGCCTATATTTTAGCGACATCAAATAAACTCGAATTGAAAGTCAATAGCAATCGCCAAAGTGATTGGGTTGAGTTCAGGAGCCCACTCTAGGGCTTGAGCTCAAGCTTTTGGTAGAATGGGTAGTCCTCGATTCTTTGCCACCCAGAAATTCCATCCCTCCTACACATCACGAGCATATCAGATTTGCGCAACCACTCTTTATACCACAACAGCATCTTCGAATCAGTCCACAGGAGTTCCCTGTCGTGATCTTCAAAATGATCATCCAACCCACCAGACCGGGCACGAATCTCCCAAGCCTAGCAACGAATTTCCCCCGCCAAGTATACTACCAACCTGGAGCCCCTCCCCAGGCCCCTCCTACTTCAGGCGGCGGTGGATTCCTGGGCCTCGTAACATGGCAGCTGATAGCCCTCGGCATCGTCATAATACTAGTGTTGTTCGGCATATATTTGTGTATGCGAAGGAAGAATCAGAAGTCCGCGCCGGACGAGGACGAAGAGGGCGAAGGTGAAGAGGAAGAGGCCGAGGAGGAAGCAGAAGAAGAGGAGGAGGAGGAAGGAGACGGAGACGGAGAGGAGGCTGAAGAGGTAGAGGAAGAAGAAGAGCCTCCGCCAGATGCGATGCTGATGAATCCGTATGCAGCCCAATACCTAGTCGGTCCCTACGCACAACAGCCATGTAGTGCAACTATCATCGGGTCGCGTGCCATACAGACTAGCCCGCAAGGCTTCACTGTTCGATGGTAAACGTTGGTATGTAACACCCTGATCGATGGAAGAGGGTTCAAGCTGATTGTAGAGCAGGG
Organism: Fusarium palustre; assembly: GCA_014899045.1. Classification (NCBI taxonomy): domain Eukaryota; kingdom Fungi; phylum Ascomycota; class Sordariomycetes; order Hypocreales; family Nectriaceae; genus Fusarium; species Fusarium palustre. Next base: position 113,514 of record JAAVUH010000031.1, on the reverse strand, counting down.
TATCCTTTCCTCCATCGATGGTAGCATTCGGGAGAAGATTCAGGTCAACAACCAGCTGAATACTTCAGGATTTGGGCCGCTGGACGGACGGACATAATGCATGGTAGTAACTGGACGGGACGTTTCAAGGCACCGGAGCACGAAAAGAACATAGTGGCCAATACACATCACTACATCTTTATCTCCGCTTAGATGTTTATGGTTTTTAACTATTTCACCAATAGGTCTACTCTCGATTTCTGTCCGTCTGATTGATCGTGTCCGGTGGAAATTTTGCTATTTTCAATTTTTCTTTTTTTTCTTTTTTTGTGATACTCTCGTGTGAGTTTCGGTAATAGAACTTCAACCAATACAAGAAAACCAAGAGGAAAAACATGGTGTCATATCTGCAGTCGCCCATGAGCAAATTCATACATGGTCTCTTATCAAGGTTCAACCTGTAACATGCCTGATTTATCATCATAACGCCCATTCAGATGTAGCCCAATGGATGCCACATCTACAGCATAATCCTATTGGCGGATGACCCTCGCGACTCAGCTGTGCTCCCAACTCCCCCTTCCAGAGAGCCGACTGACAGGAGAAATCGGCGTATCGGAGTGACTGGTGATCTTGGCACCATTGTTCGTGTCAAGGACAAGGTTTTGAGAACTGACTTTCCCACTGAACTCTCGCTGGGTAGTCAATTGTTTGATGTCGCTGTAGTCAAGCTTCGCATCATAGCTGTTGAAGTCTCCCACTGGGGGGTCAAAACTTCCATTGAAAGTGCACTGCACGCCATCAACTACAAAAGTGGCCGTGATCTTGTTTCCTCCGTCAAAACTGCTGACTGTACCGGAAGTGGTGGGCATCTGAGAACGAGTTAGTGGGGTTAGATAATGTTAGAGTTTATCTGGATTTCTAGTACCGTGCAGGCCAAATTGTTAGGGGATCAGAGTAGGTGGGCAAGGTTTGAGGGTGAGGTAGATGAAGATTCAAACTGCGAAAGTGAGGGGAATGACGGCAGCTTATAGGACTTCCAGATCATTGTTGCCACAGGTCATGATCTCATTGTTCTCTCGCGGCGAGATTCCAGACTTCTGGGATTGGACGTTTCTAGTAAGCCACTAGGCCGAGACTACGCCACAAAGTTACATTTTCGGAATTGACTTTGGTCCTTGGAACGGATAATCAGACTAGCTGGTCGTTCCTTTACCTTCTTGGGATTTCTTCTTCAAAGGATGTCGATAAAGGGCTGTGGCTACTTAAGTCCAGAACATACCGAGGCACAATGTGGGCGATGGTAGTGCAGCCGATTACTTCATGGTACTGCCTTTGGTAAAGAATCTAGAGGTTTCTTTACCTTGAGCAGTTGCTTCGACAGTGAGTTTTGTAGCAGTGGCTAATGCACGTGCGATGGACTGCTTGAGCTATTCTGCAATTGAACGATAGTACTTTATTATCTTCCTCGTAGATTACAACAAGACAGTTACTTCACCGGGACTGTTCCACAGCCCATTATCAAGTCTTAAGCATACAGTCCATTCATTGGGCCCCGGCTTTACAGTCCCTAAGTGCCTCTCTTTCGTACCAAGGGACACCATGGCCAGAACTTCCCGAAGACTGTTCTGCCAATCAGGCCGAAGAAATGCCAAGTGATAGATGGGCGATACCTGAATTGGTAAACAGATCTTGGGTACTACTTCGCAGACAGACTACAGTTATCATGCTCATTACTTCTTATTCGCACGATTCAACAACAATGCTCTGAATTTGGTTGCCTCTAGCCATGTAAGCTTTGTAGATATCCAGACACTCCTTACTGATCTCTTTACACTCTTTTTCTACAGCCTTTGTAACGTGAAGTAGTTCCCCATTGCGGGAAGCTCCAGGCTGATTGCATTGGAGGCAGGGCTAATAGTTGAGAGCACAGTCGAGATAGGAACAAGAAATAGAACTTTCCTTGCAGAATGGCAACCCGAATGGCTACATGCTAAGTAATAATAGGAGACTCACAACGATTGTTGTAAGTTCAGTATGAGGCTTTCGACACTTCCTTTTTTTGTTTCTACTAACACCCTCGAGGTTTTGGATTGTTATACTTATACTTAACTATCCTTTGTCAGTTAGTATGTGCGTCTTTACAGACTCCCTTCTTGTGTATTAACTGACAGGACAACCAAACAAGATTATCGGCATCAAGAAGATCCCTAAGGTGAAGCAAGGTGAGGACTCGAACTTGTAGCTAGCTCTATGTTCTCACCGTCCTGGAATTTTTTCCGCCAATCAGCGTACAGCACGGTTCCGTGGTCTAGTTGGTTATGGCATCTCGTTAACACCGAGAAGGTCCCCGGTTCAATCCCGGGCGGAACCACTCTTTTTGTCTCTCGTTTCAGAATACGAATGATCTCGTCAACTCTAGCTTTTTGCAGAGAAAGAGCGGTGTTTTCAAGATCGAGCTGTAATGGAGAAAATGACACGCCAGTAGTTGTTTCACTGGTGAACAGAGAGGATAGCATGTTGAGTTCTGAGGTTCGGGGTTGAAGCAGCTAGATAGCTCTTCACTCTAACTCATATAAATAACTGGCGTCTCAATTGGCGAGTAACATTAGAAGTTTATATCAAGCAAGCATCGCGTTTGAAAAAGATGCAGATCATTCACAGGCGAATTACAGGTTCATCAAAGGCAGAAATAGTAAAGAATATACATATATAAATCTATGTGGTAAAAAGTCTATTCAGAATAGTCTAATGTCTCTAGGCAGAGAACATTTAGAGAAGGGCAAAGGCGCCGATGACAGCCATGATACCGGCAGGGACAACCTGGGCGGCACCGGCAGTGACGGCAGTGGGAGTGGCAGGAGGAGCACCAGCACCAGTACCGGAGGGAACAACAGCAGGGGGGTTAGCGCCGGAAGGCTTGGAGCCAGTGCCAGTAGGGCCGGCAACGGGGCCGTGGCAAGCAGTGGGCTTGACGAGAGAACCGTTGCTGTCGAAGGGAGCGTAGCCAAGGCACTCGGAGTACTCGGCAGCGCAAGTGGACATGTTGGCATCAGCAGCAACACGGCAAGAGTCGTACTTCTCAGTGCACATCTCAGCGCAGTCCTTGGCCTCAGCAGGGGTGGAAGGAGTAGCGGGAGGGGCGTAACCAGTAGGGACAACGCAAGCAGTGGTGGTGTGGTGGATGCCAGTGACAGTGACGGTACCGGGCTTGGTGACGGGGATGGTCATGTTGCCGTAGGTAAGAGTGGTCTTCTCGGGGCAGTAGGTGGTCAGCTTGGTGACAACCTCGGTGGTGTAGGCAGGGCCAGTAGGCTTGGCACCCTCGTGGCAAGCAGTGGGCTCAACGAACTTGCCGCTCTCCCAAGGGTTGTAGCCGAGGCAAGCAGCGTACTCAGCAGCGCACTGGGCCATGTTGGCATCGGGAGCAACGCGGCAATCGTCGAACTTGTCGGAGCACATCTCAGCGCAGTCCTTGGCGTGAGTGGGCTTGGGAGGAGCATAGCCAGTGGTGGTAGCGACGGGCTTGGTGATGGTGCAAGAGCAGTCCTCAATGGTCAGGGTGGTGGCCTTGGTGACAGTGTAGGTCTTGTCACCGTAGGTGAGGGTGGTGGCAGCAGGGCAGTAGGTGGTCAGGTGAGTGACGACCTCGGTGGTGTAGTGGATGGTCTCGTTGGAAGGAGGAGCATAGTGAGGAGAAGCGTTGGCAGCGCCGAGAAGGGCGGTAGCGAAAGCGGCAGTCTTGACGAAACCCATTTTGACGGTTGATTGTTGTTTTGGTGGTGGTGGTGAAGTATTAAGAGTAGCGAGTGTGTATTAAGCGAAGGACGCGATAAGTTGGATTAAAGAACGAGTGTGATTAGCGAGTCTGGGATGAAGAGGAAGGAAAGAAGTCTGGAGTAGAAGAAGGACAAGAGTTTTTATAATCCTGTCTGGTTTGCTTTTGCTCTATTCTATTGTTATCTCAAGATCCCAGGCGAGAGACCACACGAGACGATCGATCAATGTGGACCAGAACCTTGCATTGCGGAGACATGATTAGCACAAGGACCCAAAAAAAGCTCGTGTTTATTTTTGGCCTGGTCTCTTTCTGTCATTCTATACGAAGAGGTAATTTGCCAGTCTGTCAAGCGAATCGTGATCCGGAACTCGGCTCTGGGGGACCTGACTAAAAAGAAATGAAGTGACCAATGAAACGGTCGAGACATATACGAGAGGTGCATTTATCGACTGCCGCCTTGCTTTTTGGCCTCTTGATGCCCCTGACGCTAAGGGTGGTACCTGCGTTAGGCTTATGGTTAGCTCACTGAAGGGAGGCAACACACGACTTGTTGTTGTGTCTTTTGATTCGACCGCAACGCGTCGTAAGCTTTTGTTTAGAAGATGCTAGACTGCATCAGTATGTAGGGATGGACGATCTTGGTCGAGTCACCCAGTGCAACAACAGTTGGGAAACCCAAACAAATGGGACAGGCCCAATAGTCCGGTTCAATCAATACAGACGCATTGACTCTCCCAGCCTTTTTTTCTCTCTCTACTCTTTCTCTCTGCCAGCGGGCGACCGGCTTAATCCGTGTCAAAGCTTTTAACCTTCGTCTCGTGTTCTGGTCTCCCCCAGATCCATGCCGTACAACGTGTTATTAATCCTTATGCATAAGTAGCTTGTCAAAGGTTACCAACGTGCCCCCAAAGGAAGCTAAACAAGGTTTACGGTTTACCGCTACACGACAAGAGCATGAATTGAGTCAGATTGACTGTGGTCAGACTGAATAAGCTTCTAGCTAAACGGCGCGCCCGCAAGCCTTCGGCGTTGACCGCGGCCGTTTTGAATGCGCACTGACAATCAGAGCAAATGGACTGGGCTACTAGTTACAATTGACGTCACGTTCTTGGTGGAGTTTTGGTGGATTAGTTGGATGGCATGACTTCATGAGTTGTAGTTTAGGGTAACTAATTAAATTCTTTTTTGTAATTCTAATAACAACACGATGACAAGAGAGTAAAACATGGTGATGGAAGAAAGTTGTACTGATAGTTTTCATGAGATTATTGATCTTTAACTTCTCACACGAAAACACCACGTGTAGCTCCCGCGACTGTAGTTTTTATTGTGAACTGGGATGTTCGATGTGAACGGAAACGTCATTGAGAAATTTGTAGTATCCATAAATCCATCACTCTTATCTTAAAGTTTGTTCTCTCGCAATTTGCCTCTTCAACAACCCTCTCAACTCCCCAGTGCAATCTTCCTGATCCATAAACACTTCAACCATCTTGACCCCGTTGTTTTGCTTCATTGCTTCTGAATCAAGCACAGTTTTCAGCTCCCCCCATGTCTTTGCAGAAAAGTATCGCTTCTTCAATTCCTCGTCGTCGTAACCAAATAAACCCAAAGCATGCTTAAAATTCCACGGTGCGATATCATTGTAATCCTCCTTCCTGCCATGAATGGCTCGCTCGATCGTGTATCCGTTATTGTTAATTACAAAAATCACAATGTTGAGCTTTTCCTTCACCATGACGCTGATTTCTTGGGCCGTCATTTGCAAACTCCCATCTCCAATAAAGAGGATCGTGCGCTCTGTATCCTTGTCGTGACTATTTCTATCGCGACGCGCTAGAGCGACTCCCAGCGTGGCGGGGAGCATGTAACCAATTGATAGCCACGTGACAGCCGTAAAGAAGCGAGATCCCTGAGGGAGTTTGAGAACTTTGCCACCTTCTGCAGCAGTGCCTGTTTCGGTCAAGATGGTGTCTCCGCGACGGAACATGGAGTTGATGTATGGGTAAAACAACTCTTGAGTGAGGATCCCCGATGGCTCAAGCTCGCCAGGATGAGAACGCGGGATGATTTTTGGCGCATCAATCTTGGTGAGCCGCGAAGGGTCGATTTTGCTAAGAAGCTTTTGAATGAAAGGCCGAGCTGGCTGGTCTCGGATGACTTGCTTTGCAATCTTGATCTGGTCCAAGGAGAACGACACGGTCACGTCCTCTTCGGGAATCGCTGTGAAGATGCCAGTGTTGATGTTACTCATATGCGGCCCGAAGAAGAGGATCAGGTCAGACCCTTTGAAGTAATCGGATGCCTTCTTATCTCCGCAGTTCGCCAAGTAGACACCATGCACATTGGTCAACTCCTCGTTGACAAGACCTTTGCCGAAAGCTGATGTCCACGTCGGCCAGGCAGTAATGTTGATCAACTCGCTGATCTCACTGAGAACATTCATGTTCCGGCTTTCGCCATCAACAAGAATCAGAGGTTTCTGAGCCGAATAGATCCGGTCCAAGATGTTATCAATGCTCCCCATATCAATCTCCGTAGCCGCTGGTGAAGGGCTAATAACACCTCTCACGTCAAAATTACTTGTCGAAATGGGCAACTGAACCATATCATCAGGGATCTGAAGATACACTGGTCTTTGATGAACCAACGCCTGTTCGATGATCCAATCAATCCTCCCCGCAGCACTCATACCATCTGTCAAACAGACCTGTGCAGCGGTAACATGAGTATGCATAGCAGCAAACCTCTTGAACTCGCCATCTAAAAAGGTATGATGAACATTCAATCTTGCGCTCTGAGTTGCTCGTGGCGGCGCGCCGACGATGTGAAGCACTGGTGCTCGTTCAGCATAGGCACCAGCAATGGCATTGATAGCTGATAATTCTCCTACGCCAAAGGTTGTGATGACCACACCTAGACTGTGCATGCGGGAGTAGCCATCTGCTGCATAGGCGGCATTAAGTTCATTGCAGTTGCCTATCCAGTGAAGACCGGCCGGTTTGACGTAGTCGAGGAGTTTCAGGTTGTAGTCTCCGGGAACACCGAAGACGGAGCCTATGCCGAGCTGTTTGAGGCGAGTAAAGAGGTATTCTCCGAGGGGAATCGAGTCATGTTTGTTTTGCGTCATGATGGAAGTCTACTCGATTGATACAAAAATCTATCAGGAACGAATGTTTTTAAACAAGTGCGAGGATTATATTCTCAGTGGTTTATTTGGTTCTGATCCCCGCGTTCATCCTGACTTAATGGCTATCGTTATGCCGCGATCGGTTTCCTAATTGGGAATTAGTGATACAATCTCCTTGTCTAGCCGGTCGACAATCGACTTTTGCCGAGGTAGGATTCTGTGGAGAGACCAGCTACACTACATTGGGTCGTCATTCAACACTCGGGTTAGGAATAAAGATCATCCTCGAGAGAGATTCTTAATCCCGTACAAAGGCCGTGACTTGACTCAGTTGCTTGTGAGTCAGTTGTGGATAGCTTCCTCGTCCAATTGACGCAGTATTATCGTCGCCCGTGGCCTTTCATGATATAGGTCTCACTGTACACTCCATTGTCGGCCGTGATGCAATATCCGGTTATTTAAAGTCAATATTGTGATTCTCTCAAGTAAGAGTGAATGGGTGCTCGGTGTTATTGGTCGCGATATCGTTAGACAGAGAGACGTGTTCGTTCGCGCAAGAGGTCAAGAAAAACGGACAACGTTTCAGGCGGGATATGGTCTACTACTACTGTAACCGGCAGCTATTTCCCCGAAGTAGAGCACATTATAGAGGATTAAACGAGCCTTGTATTTCTATCTAGATGAGGGGATCTCAAGAGCTAGTTTGGTCAACCAAGCAGCCCTTGAGGTAACTCCAAGCCCAGAGGCCTCATTTACTGACACCCAGATCCGCTTCAGTCCTTTCAACCAAAACATCGAATATACGTTGGACGTGCTCCTCTCGAACCCTCTCCACGCCCGTGCATACTCGAATGGCAAATTTGTCGTTGACAATAGTACTAGTAAGGTAGAACTCTCCGGTTCTGTTGACCCATTCGTAGAGTTCTTCTGTTCGCGCGTTGATTTCCTTCTCATCAGTTCCTTTTACGCGGAATGTCACCAGGCCAAAGCGCGCAGGCGTGAAGATAGTAAATAGATCAGGTCGACTGGCTAGCTTCGTCTGCAGGGATTCAGCAAGCGTAACTCCGTTTCGAATGTGTGCTTGTAATCCTCGAATACCATAGCTGCGGAGAACAAACCACAGCTTGAGAGATCGGAACCGACGTCCAAGAGGAATTTGCCAGTCGCGATAGTCAGTAACTAGTTCGTTATCGGAAAATTGATTGCGTAGGTACGGAGGCTTAATGCTTAGAGATTCAATCAGCCAGGCTCGGGATCGGACCCAAACGGCAGAGCAGTCAAAGGTGGTGAGCATCCACTTATGAGGGTTGAAGTTGAATGAGTGGAAGTCAGCCATTGGTGTAGTCAAAGGCTGATTCTCCTCAAGTAAAAGTGCAGATCCCGCATAAGCAGCATCGACATGAACCCAGACGTCTCTCTCTGTGCCAGCTGTAGGAGACAACGCCTCAACGATGCCAGCAAAGTCATCGACAGCACAAACATCAGTCGTACCAAGTGTAGCGGTTAAGTAAAAAGGCTCCAACCCGCGGGCCCGCAACTCAGCTACCGTCTTGGCGACAGCTCGACCAGTCAAGGCGAAACCCTCTTCTTCGGTTACTGGAATAGCAACGAAACGGACACCAAGAACCTGAGCAGCTTTCTTGGTGCTTGAGTGGGACCCAGCGCTTCCAAGAGCCACAAGTTTGCTTCGTACATCCCACACAGCATCTTCGTCCATGCCCTTTGTGACTGCAGCAAGATACTTGTCGCGAGCAGCACACATAACAGTAAGGATAGCCTCGCTAGCACTGCCGTGAATGACGCCTCCTCCGTGGGTACTACCGCCACTAAGGTAGCATTCGGGAAGACCAAGAGCCTTCGCAAGCCAGTCCATGACGATTGTTTCCAGCTCTGTAACTGCGGGGCTACAAATCCAGTTGAAATGGGCACCGTTGAAGGTATTCGAATACATTTCAGCTAAGGCAGCTGGATAACTGCTTGAGCATGGAAAGAAGGCCATGAACCGTGGGTTTGCCCAGTGGGTGATACCAGGGAGGATTTTAGACTCAATATCAGCATGGATGTCGGTCCAGGACTCTCCCTCAAGAGGGGCTGAGGATGGTAGCAAAGGTCGAAGGTAGCCTGGCTTGACATCCGATACGACACGTTGCGACGAAACATTGTCGTAATAATCAGTAACTGTATATCCGTGGTTAACATGATACATCAAGGGTCATTGATACAATTTTCGCAAACTTACTCTCGTCAATAGCTGTACGAGCTGCCTCGCGAAATTGTGCGGAGTCCATATTGCTTGCTTTAATGACTGTCCTGTATGTTACCGTGAAATTGAATGTTTCAAATAGTGATGCTGATATGAGGTTGCATTTATATATATTGTTCGACAGAGACTTTAAAATACCGCCCTTGTCTCCGATATTGCCACGAAAGGTGGGGGAGCATGCCACAGATACGCCAACGAACTCCGATCCAATCACCGTATGGAATTTCCGTTTTGGGCAACGTCCATCTCTGTGAGGAGTCTCTCCAGGCTATGGAATTAGCATGTCGGCCACAATTGCAGCGGTCTCCGCCCTAACTTTGACGAGACACAAGGAACCACCTCGGAACCCTCCTTTCCGACGCGTTCCGAGTCCTGAATCAACATATCCAAGTCAATCAATTTGTTGATCATCATCTATTGCTATATCTCTTGCATCATGCAGCATATTCCCTCGTTCATTGTTACCGTTCTGGGGTCTATGGTTTGAGGAAAGATCTAACGAACCAGCTTTGAAGGTCTTACAAACCCAAACCGTCGGTTACTGATATAAATAGTTTATCGTGGAAGGATAAAGACAGGGATGGTTCGTAACGCCTCTGAAAATTATTCTGCCTGTTCTGGATTTGCTACTGTGTCGCTATGATGTTTGAGCTGGTATCTGGCCATTACTATACGCCTTTATCACCTCTGTATTATAGCCCAGTGAAATGCCATTTATATCAGCGTTATATACAAATCTTGGTGGATGGTAAGAAAGAATAAATAAAGCAGGAAATCACAAGATATATTTAGACTTATTACTAGTTATATTGACTAGTATTAGACTTTTTCTTCTAATCTTGACCACGTGGTATCTCATCGGCACGGCTACAACTAGTTGCTTCATCTTATTTATTAGTTAACTGAAGATATGCTCCAAATATGACAGGATTGTGGGCAGTATAACTGAGGTAAAATATGCCAATCAGAACTTAGAGGAAAGCAATAGCAGCGGCATCAATGGCGCCCGCAAAGCAAGAGACCTCGCTCGAGATATCCAATTCCATTAACGACAACAACAGGCTCAGACTTAGCAGGATTTGATTTCTCGGTGTTGTAGGCCGTGCCTAGTCCTATTTGCCATACGAACTTAACACATGTATTTCTCCTACACCCTCATGGCCAGGAATCATCCCCTCGATGTCGCCCAAGTATCCCTTCCATTGCGCGAAGTCAGACTTCGGCTTACTCAGCCGAACACCACAGCTTTCATAATTTTGAGAAGGGTCTCCTCCATGACGACTGTCAGGTTCTGACGTTCATTTGAAGTTCCTTGTGAAGACTCGTTGCCGTTTTCTGTCCACCTTTCTGAATCAGAACACAATCGGTTATATTACTTAACATTCTGTAAAAATGCCTAATAAGCGAACAGCACAAGTGCACTGAAGTAAAGCAGGCCATAAGCACCCAAGCGCGTAGAACATGGGGAAGCACGCTATCATCAATAGCAGACTATATTTTACAGATACGTCGGCCATGAGAAGCGTGTTCCCGATCATTAGTGTCGAAAGATAACCTACGTTCTATGACGTTGTGACCTAGATTGATGAAAAGGCGGATGGGGGCTGAAGCGTCGAGTATGACTAAGTCAAACTCCTGACACAACCAGTTTTTTTGGACGCGCAACGTGTCTCAAATAATATGCACTGAATGCTGACCGTCAGCAGAACAAAAAGAAATCGAAAATCCTGGGCCTCTGTTACTCGGCTGTACACTATGTCCCCACCTGTCTCGGTAACCAGTATAGGCAGATTTTGTTCAGCTGAGAATATCGGGAAACGTCGAGAAGGCTTGGGTTTTGGTCTGAAGCTAAAAGTAAATAAAATAAATAAATTATGTCTTGCACTTGGGTGAAGTATCCGTAAATTCTTTATCTTCCTTGTCATGTTGCTAATACAAATAATCCATTAGGTTGTCCGTCAAGATACAGAGCCTTGGGCATTTGGGTCTGTGCTGTTATATAGCCGAGGACCAGTTGAGTGAGCTAGAGCCGATAAAACTTAGCAATGGCCCTGCCTGAATTGCCCAACTTTGGTGCATTGCAAGGAGAATTTGTATCGAGCATGTTAATATTAGAATACGCAAACGGAAAACTTCCGCTTTGCTACTAGTCTGCGCCACATTAAAGTCAGGGGCTGGTCTCTGATCAGACCCTAGAGAGAGATATCACACAACGGCCAACAGTAAATAATTCAGCCCAGATAACCTCCTGGATCAGCGGTTGAAATGAACAATCTAGTCGAATGTCACCCCAGCTGGATTGGTACATAGGACCGAAATTTTCGGATCACGGCATGAGGGTCCATGAGGGTCATGGCTATCTCGGCACGTAAATCAGAGTGCGTGTATACTCTAACTCTTTTGAGTGGCTACTCGACCAACGAGCTTTACGGGTCTCCCAATCAAAAATAGACCTGAGAGATATCCGAAGGCGCCACCTCGTAAATTAATGATAAGCTATGCTCCAGACTCTCGGCTCTTTCCGTATCACCTCACTAGTTGTCCATCACGCCAGCTGAAAGGTTTTTGACCGTCTTTGAACATAAGAAACCGAATATCTCCTGTTTCTTTTTTTCGTATTACTAGTCTGTCCCCCCCGCCACCCCCAGCGCGACATCTTGACAATGTTACTCTCTCGCTTTCTGATATTTCTCAAGTCTTCCAGACCCCGTCGCTGAGACCAGCCTATCTGTTGAACTTTGGATGCTTTGAGTAGCTTCAAACTCCATTATGGATCACCTGTTTTTACTTCGGGCCAATAGGCGGAGGGGCGTTCTGCTCGCTATGGGTATCTTGGTGATCTTTGGGCTGCTAGTACATTCTTGGTGGCTCTACTTCCCGTCGACCAGCAGCATGGCTTTCCGGTAAGTGTCCCAATTAAGGACATTGGTGTCAATTGACTCAATTCTGACTTGCACTCCGACTAGCTCCTCTCTCTCGAACCCACTACCGATAAAGCTTGCGGAAAATACACCACAGCTGATGCACCATCTATGGAAGCCCTTCCTTCACGAATTGAACGCCACGCAATTTACATCGAAAGAAGGATATCATTACAAAATTAACGCCAACAACCATCGATGGCCGCCGTTGAAGAAGAAGCTGCTCATCTTGGATGTGGACACCAGACTGGACAAGGGTGCTGGTGCTATGATGAACGAATCGTCCTTGAATCCCGACGAAATGACCGGCAGGACAGCTGGGATGATGAACCACTATCTATACGGTATACAATGTCCTAATCCAAATTGTGGTAATTTTCTGACGTATCTCCAGCTATGATTCACGGCTATGACTACCGATTTATCCGAGCCCCTGACTATCGCAACCGTCATGGCACATGGGTGAAGGTCCCAATGATCAAGGAAGCCCTCAAGACTCACGAAACTGTCGTATTCCTCGATGCCGACGCCGTTTTCATGTACCCCGAAATCCCCTTCGAGTGGTTGATGTCTCTATGGAACATAACAGACAAGACACTTATTGCTCTGTCCAACGACCCCGACTCACCAAGGAACCGCGATGCGAAGGGAAAGGTCATGCAAAACACAGGCTTCATCGTCGCTCGACAAAGCAATCGGACTCAAGAACTCTTCCACGATTGGAACCAATGCCCAACCGAGAAGAAATACAAGGGTTGTGAGAGATGGGCAAAGGACTGGGCACACGAACAGGCGGCGTTTTCCAATTACGTCCGCTACGATTACAACTCGACAGATGACGTACGCACGATTCCTTGCATGGACGGAAATGGAAGTCCCTACATTGGGGATAAGACATGTGGTGGAGTGTTTATTCGTCATCATTGGTTCCACAAAGATTATCCCGCAAAAGACCTTCGCCAGCTTCTACTCGATGTGCTTGTGAAGAGAATACACGCCGGGTTTCATCATGCGCAGGAACAGAATTTTATAGATGCGAGCCATTATACCCATCCGCTCAACAATATGAAGAATGCATAGATAGAGGATACATACAAAGCATAGGTAGAAAGAAGCACAAAATGTATATAGCTGCGTTCATGCACTCGTATTAATTGCACATGGTTGCTGGTACCTTGAGATGACAAGATCATTTCAGAAACTCTGCTCAAATTATTCAACGTGTTTCCCATACTAACAGCGACAAGCGTGTTCATCTGCATGCTTACTCTACTGTAACTGAATAGGAGATTAAGCGCGCCAGTCTCTGATTCGCAGTGACGGTCAGTCTAGTCCAAATACACCAACCTCAATGCTGATCTCTCAAAGTCAATGACTAGTCGACAACTTAATACCAGATATTTGATCCAAGACATGCACTTGCATTTAGCCTCAAGTCCACGACTGTCAATCACACGTTAAGCTTACGCCCAGAGGATTGGTAAAGTAATACGGGTACCCGTTCGTATCGTTCAATACCAGATGTCATACACTAACAACGTCTTTATAAAGTCTCATCCAGTGGACTACATCCCTGTATTTTATCCGGGCAGCCCATTATGCCAAGGACTTACCCCGCAACATGGCCCTGACTTATTTGCGGGGAACAGGCTGATTTGACAAAGTCTAACGAGATTAAACCAAGGAAACCCATACGGCAGTTCGTGTGTCGTGAAATATAATCAGTATAAAAAGAAGGAAACATCGCCTGCAAACATTGACAGTAGAGTAGCCAGTTTCACAGTCATAATAAACCACCGGGTTCTTGTTCATCATGAAGTCCAAACTATTGTTCCCACTCCTTTCTTTGGTTGGCTCAAGCCTTGCCACCGACTGTCCTCTCATCACCAGCAGATGGAGCGCGGATCCTTCGGCTCATGTCTTCAACGACACTTTGTGGCTTTATCCGTCTCATGATATCGATGCCGGCTTTGAGAATGACCCAGATGGAGGCCAGTACGCCATGAGAGATTACCACGTCTACTCTATCGACAAGATCTACGGTTCGCTGCCGGTCGATCATGGCACGGCCCTGTCAGTGGACGATGTTCCTTGGGCCTCTAGACAGATGTGGGCTCCTGACGCTGCCCATAAGAACGGCAAATACTATCTGTACTTCCCTGCCAAAGACAAGGATGATATCTTTAGAATCGGTGTTGCTGTCTCGTCAACCCCCGGTGGACCATTCACCCCAGACAAGAGTTGGATCCCACATACTTTCAGCATCGACCCTGCCAGTTTCGTTGACGATGATGACAAAGCCTATTTGGCATGGGGTGGTATCATGGGCGGCCAGCTCCAGCGATGGCAGGACAAAAACAACTACAACGAATCTGGTACAGAGCCAGGAAATGGCACCGCAGCCTTGAGCCCGCAGATTGCCAAGTTGAGCAAAGACATGCACACTCTGGCAGAAAAGCCTCGCGACATGCTAATTCTCGATCCCAAAACTCGCAAGCCGCTGCTTTCTGAGGACGAAGACCGACGCTTCTTCGAAGGACCCTGGATTCACAAGCGTAACAAGATTTACTACCTCACCTACTCTACTGGCACAACCCACTATCTCGTCTACGCAACTTCCAAGACTCCTTACGGTCCTTACACCTACCAGGGCAGGATTCTCGAGCCTGTCGAGGGCTGGACTACCCATGCTAGCATCGTCAAGTACAAGGGCCAGTGGTGGCTATTTTATCACGATGCCAAGACATCCGGCAAGGACTATCTTCGTCAAGTGAAGGCCAAGAAGATTTGGTATGATAGCAAGGGAAAGATTTTGACAAAGAAGCCTTGAGCATTGGCTAGATAGGGAGACTATGTCAACTAAATCATGATTCTTTCTAATACTCTATCACAAATTTGAAGTGTAATGATGTTTTGTTTATTTCTTGTTTGACACATCTGTACCATTGTTAGTTGTATGTTATGTAGACCTGAGGAGCTCCGGTAGCTTAATGGGAAAGAGGCGAACTTACTGAATTGGAAGTGGATGATGTCACCGTCTTGTACAACCTGAACAAAGAGTCAGCCATCGCAACACCCCAAGTAGGACTTGACTTACATAGGATTTGCCCTCCTGGCGATATTTACCAGCAGCTTTGATGGGAGCCATCGACTTGTTTCCCTCGCAGAGATCATGAAAGTCTTGGTAGGCCACCACTTCGGCCTTGATAAAACCTCTCTCAAAGTCACTGTGAATGGCACCCGCGGCTTGAGGTGCCAAGCACCCCCGGGGGATAGTCCAACACCTGATCTCCTTCTCTCCAGCTAGTACCTCATTAGCATACCTCATGCGAAACTCGGCGGCGGGAATGACATACCAGTAAAGTAGTACTGCAGACCAAGCTTCGTGAATCCCTCAGTGATGATCTTTTCCAGTTTAGACTTGACCTTGCTCTCCTTGAGGAACTCAGCCTGGGCATCAGGATCGTCCTTCATGCTGTGTAGCTTCTCCTCGAACTCGATGGAGAAGGGGATGATGTCTCGCGCGGTACCTCCATGCTCAGATACCCACTTTGCTATCGATGGCAGGTACTTGCTCTTCTGTCTGAGGTAGTCCTTCATGGTGAGATTAACGAGGTAAATGATCGGTTTGGTGGTGATGAGCTGAATCTTTTCGTTGATGAGTGCGATCTCAGCTGGAGTCCAGCTTCCGTCTCTCACTGGCTTTTCTTTCTCCAACATCTGCCGTGTAATTGTGGATTAGTATGTGCTTAAACTTAAGTTTGAGTCGTGGGTTAATCAGAACTCACTGCTCGAATCTTGGATGTGGTCTCATAAAAGAGAGGCAGCATCTTGTACTTGCCGCCAGCCTTCTTCACGATCATTTCCTCAGCGACGATTTGCTTGTCCAGAATATCTAGGACATGATGTTAGTGGTCGCTGGATACGATGGAGAGTAGATACGCACCCAAATCCTTCTTGCAAAGCTCGCTCTGAATGGTGTCTAGAGAATACGACAGTTAGCTTTGTGGACCAAATGAATAGCTTCGGTACGACTGACTTAAATCACGGACAGGGTCGATCGAATCATCAACGTGCAAGACCTGGTCGTTATCGAATGCGCTACAATGCATTAGCTCAAAGTCAAAAAATGAAGGAATCTATCCTACCGGACAATGTGGAAGATACCGTCAACGGCTTGGATATGTGACAGAAAAGCATTACCAAGACCTTCTCCCTGAGAAGCGCCCTTGATCAAGCCAGCGATATCGGTGACCTGGAGATAAGCCGGATACATAGACGGAGGCTTCCACAGATCGCAGAGAAAGTCCTAGACAGTATCAGTCGTTTGCTCTCTCCCATTGAACCGGTGAGCCTTACATATCGAGCATCGGGAACAGCACATCTCGCCTCGTTAGGCTCGATAGTGCAGAAGGGATAATTCTCCGCCGCAGCGCTCTGCTCAGTCAAAAGATTGAACAAGCTGGACTTTCCCACGTTGGGAAGACCGACGCATCCCATTTTGAGGTTCTTGCGGACCCTTCCAAAGGCGACCACATTATCAATAACTGCTTCGGGTTTCTTGGGAGCCATTATGTGAATATCGATGAATGGAATGATTATGTAGAGAGATCGATTTTGAGCACACAGAAAAGTGAAGCAGTTATTTGAATGAGTTTTCAAAGTGGTCTGATAGCCCACTTAAAGACATGGGTGCAGTGTGTTCTAGCCGAAGCCACTGCATAACATGACATAAGCCTTGATTGCGGGACAAGTATGGTGATGAAAAATATTATTATGGATAGCGAGTTACATATAGTAGTCAAAAGAGTCCTTTTGATAATATCTTTTTTCTCAGGCCTCTCACGTTCGAACTGTTAGCGATGCCAGGGGTTTTGGATGGTATGCCTCGGGGGTGTCACGTGCTGGACCCTGAATCCTTTAAGGCGGGACTGAAGAAGCTCCTGGCCAATAACAACAAAGGTTTAGATAAGAAATTGTTCTGGTACAAGGTTTATTATATTGTCGATTGCTATTTATGGACCAGCCACTCATGTTCAAGTATTTCTTCAATCGCCCACTTTGACCTTGATCATTGAAGACCTCTGTGAGCCACGTTCTTTAGCTTGGTTAGGCAGCTCTGTACTGGCCCGAGAGGATGGAAGTAATGCTATACTTTGACCATCTAGTTGTTGCAAGCATTGGCAGCATTGGCGTTACCACCGTTGTTCTTTCCTCCTTGATGGTGTCGAGCTTCCAAATCTCGCTTGTTGTTGCATCCAGCGTTGTTGTTCTGAGCATTGTTCTGGGCATTGTTCTGGGCGTTGTTTTGGGCGTTGTTGGCGTTGTTGTTGTTGTTGTTGGCGTTGGCATTTGCTCCTCCGTTTCCGTTATTTCCATTTGCAGCAGCGTTGTTGTTCTGTCCACCCTGGTGATGCCTGGTCTCTAGGTCTCTCTTGTTGTTACCATTACCATTGGCGCCGTTGCAGTTGTTGTTGTTCGCATTGGCCTTGGCGTTAGCATTACCGTTGCCTCCCTGATTGCCCTGGTGATGGCGAGCAACGAGTTCTTCGTCCCTCTTGGCATTACATCCGTCGTTGTTCGCAGCATTGTTGTTGTTATTATTGTTGCCGTTCTGGTTTTGAGCAGCCTGAGCCGCCTGGTTGCCTTGTTGGCCTTGCTTGTTCTGGCCACCTTGGTGATGAGGCTGTTTTATGTGTTAGTCGATGAGTCACAGCTGTATCATTTTTATAACTCACCTCTCGGACTTCAACAGTGGTGAAGATGGGCAGAGCGCTTCCTGGAGCAGCACCAAGAGCCATCAAGGCCTATGAGATCGTTAGCAGTGGACCAGTGAACCAGAAAAAAAGGACGTACTGCAATCTTTCCAGCACCGGAAGAGCTCATTCGACCGTCACGGGAGAAAGCCTGAGCGGCGAGAGCGGCGACGAAAACGTTGGTGAAGTACATATTGACTGATGAGTGGTTTTTTAAGGTGTAGAATAGATCTGACCGGCAGGTAGAATGTAAAAAATTGAAGAGTAGGACTAGCCTTGAATATAAGATTGAGAAAGGAAAGTAATGAACTGCGTCAAGCAATGTTCGGATGATTGTGAGAATGAGAATGAGATGAATGATACGATTATTTTGTGGAGGAGAATCAATTGCTTCTTATACTCTTCATCTCAACCTTTGGGCAACTATTCATCCGCTTTCATCCCCCATCTCAAAGTATTCGTACCAATCCCTGGTTCCTCAGTTTACAGGATGTTCAAACACGAATGCTGAGATCAGACTTGGAATGTTTGGGCCTGATGCCGAGTTGCCGTCTTCTTCGAGAAGCAGTCTCCGATTAGATGGAAATAGCGCGCGTCGTGATACCGTCTCTATACTCACTAGTCACCTTCGAGGAGGTTGGAAACGGTGATGACGGAGACGGCCAATCATGAGACGGCCATATCGGCCGAAATCCGCGGCAAAGGGAAGGCTCCATGATTGGTGGAAAAGGTAGTTCAGCTTATGTTTCTGCCTGTTTCACGAAACCCGTCTTAACCGTAGCGTCGCCCCTGATAGACCTACTACACTACATGCTTCAAGTTGCCCGAGAATGAAACCCTCCCCACATTGCAAAGACTGTACCCCAAAGAAACTGTCAAACGAGGTGCCAACTGAAGCTCCTGGTCAATGTGACGTTGCCGCATTTTCGGGACGAATATCAATCCATACAGCAGGGACACTATTTTGAGACATTGTTTTTCGCTCATCTGAACTACCAGATCTGGGTTTAGCGCCATTCGCGCAACGTTTCGGCTTGGCGTTTCAAGGATCGAAAAGACAGCCGAATATCCGCTTACACATTCAGAGTGACTCGGAGACAAGTTTTGTTGTTTTATATGCATTGTTGGAATCACAAAGGGAGGATAGGAAAATCGCCAAACCAAGACATACTTAGACCTACATTCTACTAATAACATTTTGAACTACTCAACCGACACTACACTTCATCCACGCTCAACTATTCCATTCTATTTCAAACCACTCAGAGAATCAACACATAGCCATGCAGTCTTTATACCATCCCTTGAACGACAATGACGGACTGCATGTAGGAGAGAAAAGGGTCCTTGACTCGTCGTTCGACGGACACATTAGGATTCCAAGCCGTTCCGCGCGTTACTTACAGCACCCATATTTTGTATGGGTGTGTCATGGCATATTGTTCTCGTCATCACTTGTCTTCTTCGTATCGTCATTGTTATTACGAGCCACTATCCTGTCCAGTGCCGATTCACGCCTTCCAGCATTTCCCTACTGTAAGTATAGCACATACATACACTTCATTGTCATGCACATTTCTAACACCGTACAGCTCCAGCCGAAGAGGTAGCCGGCTTCCACACCGTTCGCTACAACATTACACCAACCACAAAAACAACCGAGTTCATCGGCTTTGGCCCCGAAGTCGACAAAGCATGGAACCATGTCACTTATGATGTTGGTGACCAGATGATAACGCGCGACGAGCTTGACAACCTCGGGCTCGACCCTGCCTCACTCACCATCAAAGACCCTAAGACGGGACAAAGTGGTTATCGCGTCGGAATACAAGTGTTCCATCAGCTCCACTGCCTCAACCTACTAAGGCAAGCGACCTACAAAGATTACTATTCACATACTGGAGGAGACATTGATGTTGAGCCGGAGGATCTTAGAGGGCATTTGGGTAAGTGTCTTTGAGAAAGTAAAAGCAAAGTTACAGTACTAACGCAGCATGCAGATCACTGCATTGAGTTCTTGAGAACAAATCTAATGTGCCAGAGCGACACTGGTGTTTTCGCATTCAAGTACTACGATGGTTTCGAGGGACATTGGCCCGACTTTAGTACCCTTCATACATGTCGTAACTTTAGCGCTATACGGGAATGGGCCTTCGAACACGCAGTTGTCTTTGGCGATGAAGAATAAAGCAGAGTTGATAGTAGCAGATTTAAATAGTCTAGACAGCATTAGAAGTGACATTCAAATCTCGAGCAAGCACAAGTTACAGTTAGTACGTAGTTGACCGAACAGAACGATAAGGTTGTAAGGCTATACATTATTTCATTATACAGTATAACTCATAAGACATAAGGAGACTATCAAGAAGCCGATGTACTATCCAATTCCATCCACACAAACCCCTGCTCATCTACACAACCTTACACCTCACGTCTCAAGTTTGTGATCAGCACCTAAGGGTACTTGACACTGAACACAGGTGACTCCGAATGATCCCAATCACTCTTCACCTTCTCGTCTCCAAAGATCCTCAAGGCCTGGTATTTCACCTTGTACTTACCAGCTGGAGCGTATCCACCATCGGCAAGCTTACCGTTCCATACAATGTTGCCCTTGCCCATGGGGTTCCACTGCACAGGGAATCCAGCGGGTGCACCGAGACTCTTGGAAGAGTTTGTGCCGACAGGAATGAGCTCGGCCTCGAGCTTGGCGGAGCCGAGCGCAAGCTGCCAGGCCAGAGCAGGAGCAGGTTGAGCATCAGTGGCGTTTTGACCCTTGGCAGGCAGGATGAAAGTTGTGTTGGCGGGGACAGGAGTCAGGTTGTCCTTGTCGTTGGATTTGGCGATCCATGTGTCATCAGATCCCAAGACAACGGAGTCATGCAGAGAACCTGTCATGCCCTGGTAAGGAAGGGACAGAGATACTCCGGTACCGTTGATGGCAATGTAACCAGACCAAAGAGCGAGACGCTTAGCGTCAAGACCTTCAGGGGCAGAAGGGGATACCTCAATGGTGACCTTCTCACCTGCACCGATGGAAAGCTTAGCCTCGCTGAACTTGAGCTCAGCATGAGCATCGGCAACCTCGTTGGGGAAGGAAGAAGCATAAATGCTGTCCTTGTCGAGAGTGTAGACACTCCTTGTAGGGATGTGAGAGACGCTGAGAGCAATCTCCTTCTTACCAGTGTTGTGAAGAGTGAAGTTGCGGATCTCGATAAAGTTATCAGTGTCGTTGAAGGACAAACTGGAGACATCCATCAATAGTGTTGAGTACGCAGCGTCGTAGGCTTGAATCATGCCACCACCTTGTTGAGGTACAGGTGCCAGGTAATCGGAGAATCCGGTACCGTCGTTGAAGAGCTGAGGGTTCGAGGTCGACGCAAGAAGGTTCTCAATAGTGGCAGGGTCCAGAGTTCCACGGACCTCAGCGATAAGAGCGATAGTAGCGGCGACGAGAGGGCAAGCCATTGAAGTTCCAGAGAGAACAGCATAGCCGCCCTTGGCGAGAGGATAAGTTGAAAGAATGTTTCCACCGGGAGAGCCGAATTGGGGCTTGACGTCCATTTCCCAAGTCGGTCCCCAAGAGGAGTAAGTGCTTACTGCACCACCCGTCTTGTTGTTCTCGCTCTCATCCATAATGACATCGCCGTCGGACTTGTTGGAAAGTTCTAGGGTGACCTTGGAACCCTCCTTGAGAAGACCAATCCACTTAGCACCGACAGTTGAAGTAACCATACCGGATGCAAGGATGCCTTCCACGGTAGAAACGTCGATTTCGTTGGCGCCTCCGGCGTTGTTGTAGACGATGATGTACTTTGCTCCAGCGTTGGCAGCGTTCTGGGCCTTTTGGACGAAGGTGCAAGTTCCACGACGCACCAAGACGATGAACTTGCTGAGATCGGGTGTATCAGCGGGATAAGGGTCGCAACCGCCATCCGGCACAGAGGTATCCAGACTAGGAGCCCAAATAGGAAGCTTGACATCATCCCAAGCAGCGGGATTGCCAGCAGTCATGCCAAAGCCAATCTTGGAATCACTTCCGTCTACGGTGTAGTAGTGTTGCTTGAGAAGTGAGATGAACTTGCTGTTATCGTAAGAGGCAATGGCCATGACGTTGTTACCGTTGGCTGCGGTGCTGGCATAGAACATGCCAACATCGCCAGAGTTACCAGCAGATACGGGGCATGGCACACCCTTCTCGACGATCCTGGAGACGGCAACAGCCCAAGGCTCCTCTGACCAACCGCTAGGACCTCCGATAGAGGCAGTGATAATGTCGGCACCATCTTGGTAGGCCTGGTTGTACGCAGCGATGAGAACATCGTTGCCAGCCTCACCAGAACAGCCAAAGACTCGGTAGGCACCAAGAGTGACTCCTGGAGCAGCACCCGTGAAGCCAAAGGGGTTAGTTTGAGCAGCAATAATACCTGCGACGTGAGTACCATGACCGGCACAATCCATGGGGTCCTCATCAGGGTAAACAGCGTTGAAACCATCGTAGTCATCGCCTACCAAGTCTGTGCCGAAAGACACAAGACAGTCGGGGCCGAAGCAACCGCCCAGAGCGGGGTGCTTGTAGTCGATCTGGTTATGTTAGTCAACATTCAGATAATACATATATCCTAACTTACACCAGTGTCGATGACAGCAACCTTGATTCCATGCCCAGTAATTCCCTTCTTGCGGAGCTTGTCGACCTGAGTCATAACGTGGGGTGAGAAAGTATCAGAAGTGTCATTGACAGCTCTCTTGGAAAGAGGAGCTTTCACGCCTGGCTCCGCGGTCCATTCCACACGAGGTGTAGGAATTCCGTAGACCTTGACGGGCCAGACGTTCTTGACGGCTGGGAGAGCAGCCATCTTGGCAGCCAGCTCGTCGGCCGATGCAACGTCGTCAAATTGGACAGAAACACCCTTGAAGAGGTCATAGTCGAACTTGACACGGGTGGTAGACTGGCTCTCTGTCTTGGCGTAAAAGACAGAGGTATCCTGGCTCTCCTCGAACTCGAAGATGTAAGCACCAGGCAAGTGAGCAACAGTGCCCTGTTCGGGCTGCGGGGGCTGAGACAGCTCATCTTGAGCGAGTGACAGCCCTGCGAAAAGCAAAGCCGATAGTCCTAAACGAACCATGACTGGTAAAAAAGAGTGTGTTTGCTTGATTAAAAGAGTGACAAGACAAAAAACAGAAAGGACCAATAACGAATGTGGCCTGAGAGTCAAGGAGAGAGAGTGGTTGAAGAGGAGAGCTTGGCAATGTGAACAAGGTCTGGAGAATACATTATGTATTATAGTTCAAGGCACGGCACATGTTGGAGATGATACAGATATGGCAGGTCGCTATCATGACTGAAGCGATGGCATCACATGGGATGAATTACCAGATACAGCACATATGCTACTGATAGAGCAGAAGTTCCCATGCGGCAATCATAAGTTCCTGAATATGCTCTGATTCCCCAGTCGTTCATTATCTCAAACCTCCTCCTTCGAGCCAAGCGCAGCGAAGATCGGAATAGATATCGAGAGTGGAGTTTGGGTTCGCACCAATTACAACAAAGCCTCCCTTAGTCTCGGTCCTTGGCATTCAGGGGAACTGCAGGGGTCTGCGCCTTGATCCCTGCAACTTCGATTTGGGGGTTGAGAGCCGAAGGGACTTTTAGAAATGGATGCTCGAAAGGCGCAATTGGTCCGTGATTCCAGGGGAGTTGCGTCTGGTGTTGTACATTCAGAGTCTATGATGGACCTTTCCCGCTGCCGATACCGTCTTGGCTTGAAACTGACAGTTTGATCGAGCATCCAAACTAGATTTCGCTTGATATCGCTACCCAATCACGAGGTAGCTGCAATCAATGCCAGCCGGGCCGGTGAATGTCCTCTGCTACTGTATATTTCTACGAAATTGAATCGCAATGGCGCGCTGTTAAAGAGGGGTATGGCGGCACAGTAAGTTGCTATTTCCATTCTACCTTTTAACCTTAACAGCCTTCGACAAATCAGTAGCGGCCTCCTTTCTGTTAGTTATTGAACATAGAGTATACACAGAAGAGATCATTAAAAGTGTATCTGAAGGCGTATATTTGTCGGGAGCTAGGATCGTTCAACTTCGTGGAAATACACGGCATTTCTTTCTATCCTATCATTGTAACTAGTAAGGCTACCAATTGAGGCAGAAAAGGAAATATTAAGGTATTTGTGTTGAATGAGGTATAACAAAACGTGACCATGACCAGCGGAATATTCTACAGATAGCTTCCTGTCGAAGGCAATCTCAATGTCTCCTGTCCATCGAGTTAATAATCCCCTCCATGTTTGCAAACTCAAACTCATGCATCATTTCCTTCCACAGCCGGTCCTGAACTTCTGGCCGCTCCGCACTATAATAATATTTTCCGAACCTGTATTATTGTTAGAGTGCATCCGAAAAGCTGTAGTAACAATAACTTACGGATAAATTCTCCAGTCCATCACGTATGATCCATGCGTTTCTTCTCCTTTGACAGCAGCAGCATCGATATACGTTGAAGCGGCTTCTTCTTGAGTGCGTCCCAGTAGCTTCGCCATGACAGTCATGAAGACTTTCATGACGATTGGAGCCTTGTCCATGAGACCAGTGCCCTTGGTTAACCCCGGGTCGACACAGTTGACGATGACGTCCTGAGGGTCAACGTGGCGCGCTAGCTTATCGATAAAGATCTGACCAAGTAGTTTCGACTTGCCGTAGTGCGACATTCCATCGAAGGTGGCTTCCGAGTCGAAAGCAGGGATCAATGGATCTGACTTTGCCTCAGGTAGATCGCAATGCATAGAGGTTCCGGAGTTGACAACAGTCAATCGTCCCGGTTTTGATGGCAATGATCTTTTCTTCAGCACCGGGAGAAGAAGGACCGAGAGATACATGGTAGACAAGAAGTTGACTTGCATAGACTCTTCATGACCAGTTGACTCGTTGATTTGGAAAGTAGGATTGCCCATGCCAGCGTTTAGTATGACATAGTGCAGTCGATAAAGCGTCTCGCAACGCTTCACAAACGCGTCAATGGATGTGTAACTTCCCATATCGAGTCTCCAGACTTCAATCTGGGCATCTGGAGCAATTTGTCTCAGCTCCTGAGCTGCCTTATGACCTTTGGTTTCTGATCGTACAGCAATAATAAGATGGCTCAGTCCCTGCTGTAGTAGAAGCTTGGAACAGGCGAAGCCGATGCCGTTATTGGCGCCAGTTACAATAGCTGTTTGGTCAAAAAGACTAAGGCTTTTTGGGGGCAGTTGTGGTTTGGAGAATTGAGAAGTGATTAGAAGACGGAAGGGCGATAGGGTAAGTGCAGGAAGCCCGGAGGAGGCACTGGCCAAGCTGGATGTTCTGGCAACCATTGCAATAATCTGAGGAGATAAAAGATGAAGGTGAATTTCGGCTGATGGTGTTCATTTGTTTTCTTCAAAATAGCATCCAGCTCTGTCATATTTATATTGCAATCAACACAAATACATGAAGCCGTGTTGGCATAATGATTTAACTTGCACTATAACCATTTTGGATGTCAATCTGGTCAAACTGCTCCGCAACTCCGCAGTATACACGTAAGTGCTTCTAATCTCAGAGGGCGTCTAGAGATTTAAAGATTGATTCTGCGGATCGGCCATTATTTCATGGTTGGGTGCGACTTTTCACATCTAACTACCGACGACCAGAATGTAATCCAAATGTAGTTAGTCTGAGAGTCCATCGCGACACCAACGCGTTGATTAGATAAGGAAGATGGATCTTGACAAGGATCGGAGTAATCCTTCCCCAAGGATGATTGACTAGAATCGGAGGAATCCAAACCCGACTGATGATCAGCTGGACAGACTAAGACCAATTAGGACATTGCTCTGGTCGATGATTAATGTGGGCTCATGGCCTCGGAATTCATACCTACATACCTGCCTAGGTAGTTCAAATTTCGTAATCCTTTTATCCCATAACTGTTCGTAGCTGTTTATTACAAAGCATATCTGCCCAGTATACATCCGGGACACCAGCATCAAGAGCATCCCATATATGTTTGACGAGTATCTGGTACTTCTTAACCTTTTGTAAGGGGAGCACATGCCAGTATATCGACAAACGAGACATGACGAATCTGCGGGCCCGGGCTATTTCAACCGAATGACTAATATTCGATGGTGACATTGCTCTCAGATCTCCAGTTTCTGATGCGCTGTCCGTCTCTGATGCGTGTGGTGGTGATTTGTAGCGCAGTTCGCTCGAGAGTGCTACCATTATAGGAGCTTGGATACTTCTGGTGCGTGAATCAAGAGGAATACCTTGAAGCATGGACAAGATGTGAAGAGCCATTTTCATAAGCCACTCGTCCATTTCATCTCGACTCGGTACATGGGAGGCGGCCCGAGGTTGAAGAATCTTCTGCCGGTCCCATGGCTGATATCGTTGGATGAGTAAGTCTGGGAAAACGCGGTACAGCTGAAGCAGAGAAGTGTACCAAAACGCTTCATCAAGTATCTTGAAGTGCTCAGGCGTAGTATGGGGATCTCCCAGTACGACAATAGAAGAGGCATGAAGAGGACTGTATTCCAAGATTCTATGCTCCAATCGGCGAGCCTCAATCAGCGTCTGACGGAGGAAATTTATGTCGGCCTCTCGAATGAATCGCAGCTGTGGTAAGCGCTTGCGCAGCTTATATATGAGTCTGCTCGTGTCGGTGAAGATGCTCACAGCGCCGCGAGTAACACCGCTAAAAGGATTCGGCGTAATGACTGAGTTGAGCGGCAGTGGCCCAGCCAAGCCATGTATTCCTGCGGACGAGTTCCCCAGCTGTTCAGTATCGGTGATAAACGATAACACCATGGTCCAATATTCCAGAGCCTCTTGAACAAACGAGATGACGGATGTAGTTCCTGCCGAAGAGGTGTATGACTCTAGTGTCGCCCATATCTCATTGAACTGATTTGGCACAAGATCTGTCGGGTCAACCCAACAAGATGTGTGGCCCAACAGAAAGGCCGTCAAAAGGCGGTCTTTCCGCATAGGTGTTTCTTGTACGCATTGGAGGGCAAGAATGCGCTCCTGTGCTGCAATCTTGGAAAAGTAGGGAATCTCGTTAGAGAGACATGACGCAGCCATGCTTTGCATAGTATGATGCAAGGCTCCAGAAGACTGCCACATGGCCTGGATGATAATTCGTATAATGCTCGAGTTGCTGTCCCAAGTACAGTACCGTGGGAGAACGTCTTGGAAAAAGTATGTTGACAGAGACGAAGAGACGTCGCGTATTTCGCGTAAGCGGCTTGACTCGGGGATACTGATAATCGGGGCCTGGCTTGTGTCTTCGGCTGAGCCACTTTGAGTTGGTCCGTCTCTTAATGTACCAGATGCATTATTACCAGTGAGGTCTGGGATTGAGTCTCGAGGTAGCTCCTCAGCAGGATCTTGCAAGGGGACACTCATCCAGTCAGGTTTTGCATTCTGAAGCAGAAGTCCATCGAGATTTTCATCTTCTATATCATATAAAGCAGAGTTATCTTCCAAGAACTGAGTGTCAAGTTGGTAGGGTTGATCCAATAGTCCAAACAGACGGCCAATCGAGTGATTATGGGGAAAGAATGTGATGGCGGCCTCATGTTCGCCCTGATGGTCGTCGACAGAGGATAGTGCAGTCTGAGAGCCTGGCATGGTAAAGCCAGCCTCCGAAACCAGGCTCTGGAAGTTATTATCGATGGTCGTGGCTGTTACTTCCTGCGAGTTTTCGCTTTGATGCCGCTGCACCTCGTGTTTGTATGACCACCGGATACTGGCGTTGTAACCAGAACAGACAACTCCGCGAGTCTGACAGCGGGTACACGAAGGTTTCTTTTCGTCGCACTTGGTCTAATTACACACTGATGAGTTTGTCGGACTTTTTGGGTGCCTCGCTTTGATGATGAGGAAGAGAGACGCAAATACATACCCTTAAGGCCTTACATTGGCGGCATCCCTGTCGCGATTTACGATGGGATATTTTGGTCTGTTTCGCAGCTTTGGGTGGTGGCGGAGACATATTGACAAGTTGGAAGCTCAAAAGAAACTGGCAAGGTTGACTGGTAATACAAAGGTGCTGCTGATACTGTGAGAGCTAGTAATAACTAGACTACCCCTCTCGCCGCTACTGATATGGCATGGGGATATGTCGGTATCTACCTATCTAATCTAGGTACGTTGCAATAGAAGGCCTCACATGCGCTAAGCGGATGACACCCTATTTGACCCGCTGAGCTACGAGTGTCGTGCCTCCACTTGGGTCATAACTTCATCCTGATTACGTTCATATGTGTTTTCAAATACGGCTGAATGCGGTTGAAGGCGTGGCCTCTCTCATTGTACTTGCCACTGAGTTGCTGATATGCACGAATTTAATTCATTAGCATGAATCATTAAAGGGATACTATAGAAAGCCAATCGCTAGTGGATGAGTGGTAAAATGAGTTCCTAGATGAAGCTAAATGCGTTTTTGCGTTGGCCCTGCTTATTATATCTTGAAGCTTTTGTATAGTGAATAACTTTACTTTGAGTGGCCAATCTTGACTTCAACCCAGCGTCATGAATATGCAGCTCTGAACTCTTCCAGTGTAAAATGTCTCGTATATACAACATCTGTCTTCTAAGGAAAATTCGTTATCCTGCAGTATACCGAGGGGCTACGTGGAAACTCGTGTGCTTAGGACTAAAATATTTACACCTCATCACCAGTCCAACTTTGTATCCCCACATTCAACGGCTGCGCAAACTGTTATACTGGGTTAGAAATATCCCGTTCGAACGAAAGATAGCCAGATGATTTGTTGACTAGGCCGGTGGTGTACTTACGCGATTCTGCCCTGGCAGTAATCTGATCTTTCGGTTGTGATTTCACCTCGGCTGGTCTGATCTCACAACCTCGAAGCCTTTCTTGTTTAACATGACTTTCTACCAGAGAAGCAATTTTTTGTTCATAGTCTGTGAGATAAGTTAACGCCTGATAGTCGTTGATCTCAGCGCGGGTGTGTACTCACGACTCGTAGAAACTGCATCGTAGCCAAAAGTCGTCACTTTCTTGTGCTCGGCCTCCAGACTCTGAATTCTCTGCATGACCTCTTGCTCGAGGTTCTCCCTGGTGTTCTTGTCAAGTTCAGGGTTCCCAGAACCTTTCGCAGAGTATACATCACAACGGACGGATGTTTTGGTAGCCGAGATGGGATTATATGTGATCTTGTACCAATAGTTCGAACCCGAAGCTGTATGTACAACCGTCAAGGGAAAAATATTCAGCCTAGCATTTGCAGTTGCGAAGAACGTAGGAAAGATTCTGGACTCTTCTGTTGACGGAGTCATCGTACCTGAAGCGCCGTAGTCATTGACTACTTGATTCGTTAGCTAATACCATAAAAGGATATGTTCTTAGACTGACCTATCAGTTTCCAATTGAAGAGACCGTCAAGCTCAAAGCTGTAGATTTGGCTCATGTCCGGTGTGACTTTGATCAATCTTTCAGTGACAACCCCCTGTGGTGGTGTACTATTGAATACGTTGGGATCTGTGCTTGGGTTGATGTACAGGAATCCCTTCTTGTCCTCCTTTGTGCTAATCTCAAAAAGACCGTTCATGGTTTTATCAAAGCCTGGTTTGTTATCAAAATAAGGTGCTTTGATCAGACGTCCAGTATAATCATAACTCCATCCGTGGTACCGGCAACCCAGGACAGTGGCTGATCCGGAATCTTTTCTCGCCACTGGGAAAGCACGGTGGCGGCAAACATTATGGAAAGATCTCACAACCTTGTCCTTGCCCAAGATCATAAAAAAGCGAAAGCCAGCTACCTCGTAAACAATGTAGTCACCAGGTGTCTTGAAGCGGCCACGATGGCTCACACATATCCAGGTCTAAGGCGAGATTGAGTATGCATGCAATGGAAATGAGTTAGAATACGTACCTGGCTGAAGATTGCTCGTCTTTCGGTTTGGAACCGTTCATTGCTCGACCACCAACCCTTGGGAAGGGATACGGGATCGATGGTCTGTTTCCTTGATGTATTGGCTGTATAACCTTTTTTGTTGGTGAAGAACCAAATGTTCAACAAGGTTGAAACTGCAAAGGCTAGTAGGGCCATAAATAAAAATAAAGAGGTCATCTTGTTGATTTCCTGTAGTTTGTGTTTATTCCTTGCAATGTTTGAGATTACCAAAGTATGTCTGAGTAAATGACAGACGTCTAAGTCTCAAGAGACAGTTGGTAGCTGGGCTTGCTTGATAAAGAGTTGTTAGTGGAGATATCGACGATGCATCGAAGTCGACCTGATACACTCCCCATGCTTTCTCTCCGCCTTGCTAAATGAGGAAAGCGAATCTAAGCACCAACGCCATGTTGTGTTTTTTGCGTACCATTCCGCCATTCTCTTTGTGGTTATTGTTGGAGTAATGGCCTATGTAAGAAATGAAGATTTTCCAGATCGGTTAAAGTGTATGATGTGAGGCGTATTTTATTACTTAATGTGTGATGCAGATTGCATACCCCTACCATCTTCATTCGCTTGCGATCTCTAGACCACATACTAACGTACAAAACTTCCTAACAGCGTTAGCACTCAGTCTTGAGGCGAGTGGTAATGCTCCACACCCTGACGTTTTTGATTGCCAGATTGAGTTAACATGCGCAACAATAGCATTCCGTCGAACCAGACACATCTTGGTATCATCTTATGGTAATCCAATGCAAATGATGGAGCCGCTGATATACTTGGACTCAAAACTATAGTTGCGTCTTGCCCAGTCTCGCCAGTCTTCTCCAAGCGCATTGCATATAATACAATTAGTTGGTTTGCTGACTTTTCATCCAATTCTACCCTTGATTCTTTTACTTTCAGCTCAACCAAGTTTATTCGCAATGACTACCGAAAACTTCTCTGTTACTCTACCTTCATCCTGGTACACAAGTAAGGGTATCGGTGCGTTGGAGAAACGAGCAATCTTCTTCAAGGTAGTTCAGTTGGACGCGTTACCCTAAGTCTGCTGACGATTCTCTTAGTCATGGGTTCTCCTTGGAGCTGTCACCAAGTATCCTGAGAAGGGCGTTGATTATAAGAACGAATTATGCCAATTTGACTTCACCGTGCGCCGTTCTGAAGGTGATTGGCGATCTCTCAAAGTCTTCCGCGATAGCGATGTGAGTACCACCTGTCCTTTCCTTTTGTAAACCATTCTCTGTCATAACCAGGAATTGATATAGGTTTGAATCTAACATGAATCGTGATGCTAGGGTGTCGAGTTGCGTAGTCATTTGACCACGACAGGGATGCTATTCTTCACTCTGTCCGACGAAACCGTCTCTTTCGACGAATACTTCCCAGGCCTGGAGGCTTTACTTGAACGCGTGGATTTCACCCGGCTTGGCCTGAGGCGACCTCTCAAGTATCACAGCAACAACAACTGGAAGGCCACAGTAGACGCTTACCAAGAATGTCTCCACTGCGCGTACGCCCATCCCGAGTTTGCCGTCGAGTTCAAACCTTCAGTCTATAAAGTTACAGAGTATCATAACTATTCTCAGCACATCGCAGATGCCACATCGGGTGGCGAGACTGGCCTGTTCCTCTACATGTTCCCTAACTGCACACTCAGCTTGTATGCTGGCGGTCTGACCTGCTGGCGTACGAGTCCAACCGAAGAACCTGGCAAGGCGAGAATGGAGTTTGACTACTATCACGAGCAGCCTGAGGGATCGCCTGTTTTCGAAGAGTGGTATAGGTTCACGCGCAATGTTGCCTTGGAGGACATTGAGCTCTGTGAAAAGTCACAGGCTAATCACAATGTCCGAATCTACAACAGCGGATTTCTCAATCCCGAGAAGGAGAACGGAGTTATTTGTAAGTTGTTCAGCAGTGCAACAATCGAAATAGCAACTGGGACCTGACATTGTAATTCCTAGATTTCCACAACCGGGTTTTCGAATTATGCAATGAACAATATGAGTTGGAGACCGGCAAGGTTGTTCAGGCAACTGCTTAGTAGCATTAGTGGCGAGAGTAACCATCGTGGGAACTATGGCCTCACAAAGGTCTGAAACCTAGAGACAAGACACAGATTGCTTTGTAGAGGTAATGTTGGTGGCCTTGGAAATATAGTTAGAGGCACTACATACATATTCCAAAGTACATCATTTTTAACACCTATTCAAGTTCTATCGCTGTTGCTTTCGTATCCCGAGCTTTCTATGCTCAAGCTAAAAAAACCTTCAAAGCAGCCACGATAACGAAATTTAGCGCCTTCGAAATTGATGATATTACTCTCGTCTCAGGTGTCACATCGTCTTGTATCGTGATGCAAAAAGCCACTAACTCTATCGTAAGTTCTCTACGGCTCTAACAGGTAAAGATTAGGACTGTAACGTACCGAGTACCGAACCAGCAGTTCTAATAACAGCCAAACATTAGCATCCAGATTATAGACACTAAAACACGGGGAAATGCACCCGTCGCTCTGCCCTTCCCTTTTGGGAGAAGTTTCAGTTTCCATTTATGATCGCTTATCTGCAGAGGCTCATGACATCATGTCGCTGATATATATTGCTCAGTAGATTGGCTAGATTTGACAACTATCTCTACGCACGCCCGTTTGGAACAAGAGATAAGTGACTTCATATACACTGAAGATTAAGTGAGATGTAAGTATCAGTACTTTTCGCAGGACACTTATCGGTGCGCTAGAGATAAGTGTGGAGGTTAGGTAGCATTGTATTCCAGAAAGCCAATTGGCCACTAATCCCTGGAATTGCATTTGTACAAAATGGCCTACAGCCAGATAGTGCACTTCAAAACCTAGTTTTTGTATAGGTAGATTACAGTCACCTGCAGTCAGGTCTAGACCCCTAGCTAGGAAGAAGGAAATATCTCATCTTCCGGATAACCACACTAGAAGTGGCATAGCTCACATTGGCAGACGCTCTCAAGATAAGCCTATTCAGGGAAGCCTAGCACCTTGGTCCAAAGTGACAAAAGAAGTTGTGAAAGCCTACGCCAAGATCAAGGTAGCTTAGGCTAACATGGGATCGTTTATTTTATCAGGCTAGTGTATCTGAAAGCCTCTTGCTTCCAGGGGCTTGTCTACCATAATGAAGTTAAATCAGGTTATCTGTATCGTTACATACGGCATTGAGGGGGTCTTGTCTGCGGAGGTAACTAAAATTTGCATATAAGTATGAATATCCGTATCGCTATCACTCCCATCATAGATCAATCATAACACAAACTACCCCAAAACCTTTATTCCCATTCTACAATGGATATCAAAGATAAAAACCTCGAAATCCAACCCGTGGAAAGCCAGCAAAATGGTACGCTACTTGAGGTTAATGAGTTGACTCAGAAATACGGACAGACCCAGCGCGGTCTCAAACCCCGTCATGTACAACTTATGGCTATCGGTGGCTCAATCGGCACTGCGTTATGGGTAGGCCAATCGTCTAGATTTGTCAATGATCAAAGCTGACAACACTCAGGTCGGTATCGGCGGCTACCTCAGTCAAGCCGGACCGCTCTCTTGTGTCTTGGGATTCACGTTCTGGGGAATCTTTTTCATCTGGCCCACGTACTTGTGCGTAGCTGAGATGTTGGCCTACCTCCCCGTTCGCGGCTCCATTTTCGAACTCGCCTCTCGTTTTGTCGATCCTGCTGTTGGATTTAGTATGGGCTGGACCTACTTCTTTGCCACATCTATGCTTGTGTGCGTTGAATACAGTGCAGTTGCAGCCGTGATAGAATTCTGGGATAGTACAACGAATGCTGCAGCATGGAGTGCCCTTTCAATGGGCATTTGCATGTTTTTTAACGTTGTTGCCGTCAAGTGAGTACTCCATGACAAGGTCTCACGCCTTTCCTAACAATGTAATAGATGGTTTGGCGAAGCTGAGTTTATCATGGCAATCACGAAAGTATTCTTGCTTTTCCTCCTAGTCGTTCTTACTGTTGTAACCATGTCAGGTGGCAATCCCCAGGGTGATGCCTACGGGTTCACAAACTGGGATGCCGGAGCTATGCATGAGTACTACGCCAAAGGCGCCACTGGAAGGTTCCTTGGATGGTGGTCAGTTGTCATCTATGCAGGATTCTGCATCGCGGGACCTGATATGATTGCACTCTCAGCCGGTGAAATCCAAAACCCTCGTCGAACAATTCCCCGAGTCGCACGTATGATATTCTACCGCCTTGTTGGGTTCTACGTTGTTGGCGTCCTTTGTGTGGGAATTATTTGCTCTTCCAATGATGAGAGGCTCCTTGGAGCTATTGCTGATGGCGCTTCTGGTGCTGCTGCTAGCCCATGGGTGATCGGTATTCAGAATCTTGGAATTTCATTCCTACCTCATTTCATAAACGCCCTCATCCTTCTGTCGGCGCTTTCTTGTGGTAACGCTTATGTTTTTTCGTGCACTCGAACCCTATACGGTCTCGCCAGAGGCAAGCTTCTTCCTATCCTGAAAAATGTATTTTATTGCTAACAGTGTCTTTAGATCATCAAGCTCCGAAATTCCTATTAAAATGCACCAAGAGCGGTGTTCCTATTTATTGTGTCGCAGTGGTCTTCCTGATCTCCAACATCACCTTTCTTGTGGCATCGAACTCTGCTATAGAGGTCTTTTTCTGGTTTGTTGACCTGACTACCACGGCTTTCATCTCGACATATACTTTTATGCTACTTACATACATCGGATTTTATCGTGCCCGTAAAGCTCAGGGTCTTACGGATGATAAGCTCTATTATGTTGCGCCTTTTACACCATACATCCCAATTATGGCTCTAGTTATTGGATGTACAGCCATCTTCTTTGTAGGCTTTGATGTATTCAGCCCCTTCAGTGTACGAGGCTTTGTCACTTGTTATTTTTCCGTCGCATTCAGTGTGGTCATGTACGCCATTGGTAAGATCAAGTATATGAGGCAGGGCAGAGGCTGGGTCAAACCGGAGAATGCGGACTTGGTTAGTGGTAAGGCTGAGATTGATATGGAATGCCGTCATTGGGAAGAAGGGGGCATTGAGGAGGTTGAGAAGGCTCGATTGGCCAAGATGAACTGGTTCAGTCGAGCTATGGAGAAGATGTGGTAAAGTGCAGCATTTGTTTGTTATCGTTTGCAAGCTGTATAAATCTTTATGAAAAAGCCCTTCCTTATTAAAAAGCCCTTCCTTATTACCCTTGAGGGTGCCTAGGCACCTGGTGACGAGTTAGTCGACGAATACCCGATATTGAATCATACGAGGCATTCGAGATTAGAAATGATTATACAAGCACGCCCGCACTCTTCAGCGTGTTGTTGCTATCGCACTTGATCCGGATGATTTATCTGGCGGTGTCTCGGTTCGTGGTACCGCCCCCGCTTCAGTGGCCCACAACGAGTCATAAAAGCTTAGAAGTTGCTTACTCACTTCCATCCGTTACTGACGTAAGGTATCTCGGATGGAGAATACTCCAAAATGGTTGAATCTATATCCGGCCGCATTTTACAATATCTTCCCCATACAACATTCTACAAACGCGGGGTTATTATTGTTCTGTTAGTGCAATCGCGGGGAAACAATTCAAGTCAATCCAAACTGCTCCAACCATCTTCCCACCATGGCCGCTCCCGTCAGCTTGAAGGATCTCACGATCGACAACATCACCGAGAATGTCCATGCCATCAACTCACAGTGCAGTAGCTTGCGATTAAAGTATATACTGGAGCGGGTTGTCACTCATCTTCACGACTTGGCTAGGGAAACAAGACTCACTACAGATGAGTGGATGACGGCCATCCAGTTCTTGACACAAGTCGGCCAAATCTCATCTGATGTTAGACAGGTATGTACCAGTGTGTCATTAATGACCGTTTGAAGTTGACCTTGCTAGGAATTCATCTTGTTGTCCGACATTCTCGGTCTTTCTCTCCTAGTTGACTCAATCGACCACCCAAAGCCAGAAGGCAGCACTGAAGGCACCGTCCTGGGACCATTCCACACCCATGAGGCCGAACACGTCGGAGAGGGTAGTCTTATTTCTCATGATCCAGATGGAGAGCCTCTTCTCGTTCTGTGCACCTTGAAGGACATCAACGGGGCACCAATTGACGGGGCCAGCATTGACGTATGGGAGACCGACTCAAAAGGCTTCTACGATGTACAGCATGCCGACAGGAACGGCCCCGATGGCCGAGCTGTGCTGAAGAGTGACAGCAAGGGCGACTTTTGGTTCAAGGCCATCGTTCCCGTACCGTATCCTATCCCGCACGATGGACCGGTAGGAAAGTTGCTTAAAGTGTTGGGACGTCATCCGTACCGACCGAGCCACATGCATTTTATGTTTAAGAAGGACGGATATGATCCTCTGATCACGTAGGAGCATTACCCCCAGCAACGCGGTAATTAGTAGCTAACATGCATATGCAGCGCACTCTACCTCAAGGATGATCCATACGAATCAACTGATGCAGTCTTTGGCGTCAAAGATTCTCTTATCGTCCCCATCCAGAGAGTTACGGATGAGGAAATGGCAAAGAAATATGATGTGAAAGTCGGCTCTGCTTTGCTCACTTATGACTTTGTCTTGGTTACCGATTCGGCTGCTGCTAAGCTGCGGAGGAAGAAGGCTGAAGAGGCAATGGCTGGACTGGGCCGCAACTTCAAGTTTATTGATGATCTGCCAGTGCCGGATGTAGACTAAATGAGCTTAGACGTATAGCAATAGTAGTGATAAATGTTGATTGTCTTCAGAACTCAGTGAAAGAACTTGTATATGTGGCATTGCTTGTTAAATCCAGATAGGCGGAATTGCCGGAGCAACACAGAATTTGAGCATGGACAATAATGTATCGCCATATGCTAGTTTAGAATATTTGGGTGGGTTGTTGTCTGGACACCCTCTGTTACGGTGCTGCAAGGACATGAGTAACCGTTACAAGCAGCCTTTGCACTAGCAAGAGACATTGTCTCACAACAGTTGATAATCTCAGTGGACGGATCAGTTAATCATGACAATGAATGTTACCCCGCACCTGCGAATTTCGGCAGTCTGGTCCTGAATTGCCGAACCATTGAGAAATCGGCGATTCGGAAATAGCGTCCAAAATGGGTCTCGTTGCCTTGATTTTGGTTTTGTAAGTTTTGGTCAGCGTTTGTCAAATCGCCAGCTCCACTTTCTACTGGCGAGACCTAAAACGTAGTAGTTAAATTCTTCAAGTGGCCGACATGACAGTGACGAATTGCAACACCATCTTCTCACTGTAGCCTCGCACATCATGCCTGTATTCCAAGAAACGTCCAGCTCGGCGAGGGATCTTAGGATTCTGCCGTCGCGTGCCCTTCCACTGCCCCGGCTTTCTGAAAAGCCAGATTGTACCAGCAGTGCTGAGGAGCAGCGCGAAGTTGTCGTGATAGGCGTAAGTACATCTTGAGCCCGACAAAACCTACGTCGTAACTGACTCGTTTGTGCAGGCTGGGCCAAGCGGGCTATTTCTGACTCTACTTCTGGCAAGATATGGCCTTGGAGAGTCATCACTTCTATGCTTAGACTCAAAGCCTGGCACATTAAAGGCTGGCCAAGCAGATGGACTACAACCACGAACTCTCGAGGTTTTCCAAAGCTTGGGAATTGCAAGCGAACTTATTGGTGAGGGATGTCACATGGAAGAAGTCGCTTTCTGGAATCCTGCGAGTGATGGTAAAGGCATCGAGAGAACGAGCTTCACACCTGACGTCAATGTCCCAGCTCGCTTCCCATTCGAAGTCACTATTCACCAAGGTCGCATTGAACGTATCCTTGAGGAAAATCTGCATCTTTACACAGGCGACCAAACGATCAGAAGATCACACCGTTTCTTGGAGTACACAGTCGACGAAACCAATGCCGAGTTCCCTATCGTGGTCAAGTACGAACACGACCTAGCCGATGGATCAACACAACAGAAAACTGTCCGAACAAAGTATCTGATAGGCGCAGACGGCGCACGTTCAAAAGTGCGCAAATGCATGGGTCTCGAACTTGAAGGCGAGACGACAGATCACATCTGGGGTGTGTGCGATTTCGTCGCCGACACAAACTTTCCTGATATCCGAAACCGCTCTGCAGTTCACTCAGATGCGGGATCCGTCATGATCATCCCAAGAGAACAGATTGCGACGGGCGAGTATCTCACTCGGCTGTACGTCCAAGTGCCTGGCGAAGTGGAAGCGACTCAGGATGCAGGCATGGATAAGAAGTCTGCTGATAAGAAGAGACGCGGTGCTGTGACTCTCGATTACATCTTTGAGCAAGCGAGAGCTGTCTTTGCTCCTTATGAGATCAAGATCAAGGCGGGTACAGAACCGGATTGGTGGGCTGCGTACCAAATTGGGCAGCGCATGGCACCTAATTTCTCCGTCAAGACCTTTGATGGTCTGGAAAGAGTGTTTATCGTCGGAGACGGTGAGTATTCCTGAATCATGGTTATAGCGGCCGTATGCTAATACCTCAAAGCCTGCCACACACATAGTCCCAAGGCCGGCCAAGGAATGAATGTATCCATGATGGATTCCTTCAACCTAGCATGGAAGCTTGTACACAGCCTCCATGGACTAACCCCTACAAATCCAAAAGGCTCAACAGACCCTGTACTCGCAACATTTTCTCCAGAACGAATGGATGTGGCTCGCCAGCTCATCGAGTTCGACACCAAATTCTCACACATGTTCTCTGGTCGCATAGGCTCCGCAGACGCCGAGACATCTGGTTTGACCCATGAAGAGTTCCTTCGTGTATTTAGCGAAGGCAGTGGATTCACTAGCGGTTGCGGCCTTCAGTACAAACCTGGGAGACTCGTGCAGACCCTGGATGAAGAATCACAGAACGGTCTATTCCGGGGAGATCCTCTATCTGGCGCGTTAACTCCGGGAAGACGACTCCTTGATGTAGAGGTTAAGCGTTATGCAGACGCGACACATAGGCATCTCCAAGATGGTATGTATACGAGAAGATATAATTATGAGGCCGCACTAAAGCTAACATGATTGATAGAAATGCCGCCCACTGGCCGTTATTATCTACTTGTCTTTGCAAGTAATGACTTGCTTGACAAGTCTGGTGCATCACAATCAGCTTTAAAATCATCGGTCGATATCATTAGCAAGTTTCCTCAAGGGATTGTCAACCTTGTCGTGATTCACCCATTGACCACGCGCTTCGAGTGGACCGATATTCCCGCAGGAGTGAAGAGGCTTGCTGAGATGCGAGTGTATGGATTGGCCAGAAAGGAGGACGTGTACGAGACACTCGGGGTGTCGAAGGATGATGGAGTCATTGCTGTTATTAGACCTGATGGTTATGTTGGAATGTTGTCGCCTTTGTCCCGTGCAGAATCAGTTGAGAAACATCTCCGTGGGTGCTTGACTACAGTTTAAGTTACTATAGCCACTTATAAAAATATGGAACATTTCTTGCGAATTGAGCCTGTTGTGATGACGTGTGACAACATTGAATCTAGACTCCGGAGAGATACCTCGGATACTTTCCATCTGACACGCGTTATAACTTTACTGTGCTGATAAGGTTGCCGAGTTGGTTATTGGATGTCAGCTCGACATAATGATTTGGCATAAGTCCTATGTATTGAGCTGCAGGCAAGCGGACCTATCTGGTAGCGGAATGGAGCTCCAAGTAAGCAGAGGTAACAGGGAAAGCGATCCCTCTGTCGCGTCAAGAAGAATGTAAGCGGAGGATTCCAACTTGTCTCACTGATTATCATATACGCTTTGGATGACGGAAGTGGAATACATTTCTCGGATATGAGTATAAAAGAATCTTTTCTCCGTTGAGTGTAGACTGAAATACACATCCTTCCTACTCAAATAGTGAACCCAACAGTCCTTATCTCATTGCCTACATTGCGATGGCTTCTCTTCCGGATTCCATTCAACTTGTAACTCTACCGTCGGGTCGCAAGATCTCATACTCAATTCATGAACAATCGCCAAACGACCCATGGATCATCTTATCAAACAGCTTCGGCACAGACATAACTCTTTCCGAGCCAGTGGCTGAACGACTCGCCACCTCGGGGTTCAGGGTTCTAAGCTACGATCACCTTGGTCACGGACAGAGCAGTGCACTGGAAGACGTCAACAAAGTCAAGTTTGAAGAAATGATCAATGATATCGACGAATTGTTACGCGTCAAAGAAATTCCTTCCATTCGTGCCTGGATCGGGCTATCACTTGGCGCAGCTAGCGGGGTCTACATAGCACATCGGCGCCCAGGACTTATCCAGCACTTGGTATACTGCGGTTGTCCGCCTGCGTCTTTAAGCGCGCTCGGTATCATGTCGCTCGAGCAGATTGACAAAATGCGTGATGAGGCTGAGAAAGATGGATCTACAACGAATGCCATCCGCCACATGCACTACGGTTGGGCGAGCAAGGAATGGCTGGATTCTAACCCAGACCAAGATGAGAGGCTTAGACTTGCCAGTTCTTCATTGAGCATGGATGCATGGCGCGCGATGATGACATTGCAGAAAAGCGACGACTTTGATATGAGACCTTTGGTCCCCGACGTGATGGAAAGCCGTATGAAGATTATGTTTG
This sequence comes from Fusarium palustre, assembly GCA_014899045.1. Taxonomy (NCBI): domain Eukaryota; kingdom Fungi; phylum Ascomycota; class Sordariomycetes; order Hypocreales; family Nectriaceae; genus Fusarium; species Fusarium palustre. The sequence continues at coordinate 73,095 of JAAVUH010000031.1, read as the reverse complement.
TCAAGGGGGAGAATGATGTAAGGATCAATCCGTTTGTGGATATTATGGGTGAGATTGTGATCAATATTGCGAAGGACAAGGCTATGGAGGGAAATATCAAGGTTGTTACTGTGCCCGATTCGGGACATGTGATGTATTTGCAGAACGAGGATTATTTTTGCAACGTCATCGTAGAGTTTATCTCCTAGATATGATCTAATGTTCTTTCTAATACAGCCTTTGCCAGGGAGTCTGCTTGGTCGGATTCTGAGATATGACGAAGTCTTGGCTCTCGTGGGTTCGTTTGCACCCTTCATGTCACTTGTCAGGTCATGCCCCGCCTATGAGCATGCGCCCTATGCCTCACCTTCAAATAGCTTCGATATATTGCACTCATTGTATTTGACCGTCTTTGTAAATTATATACTGACTCAAGGAGCTGCTTATTGTTTCAATACCAGCGTAATCCCTATTCAACCAATACAGCCATGGCGACCTCTCAACAGTCTCATTCAAAAGTCTGGCCCGATTCCAACGGCTGCTTTGGGCAATTCGGCGGCAACTACTATCCGCAAGAAGCTCACCAAGCTCTGAACGAATTAGCGGACAAATATGAAGAGCTTCGAGACCGTCCAGACTTTCTTCAGCAGCTCAAAAAAGTCCGCACCGGCCTCCAGGGGCGTCCAACACCTATACACTACCTGGAAAACATTTCGCGACAAGTAGGAGGTGCTCAGATTTACGTCAAGCGAGAAGACCTCAACCACACGGGCGCGCACAAAATCAACCACTGCGTTGGTTTCGCACTCCTCGCAAAGGCCATGGGAAAGACAAAGCTGATTGCTGAGACCGGGGCTGGACAACACGGCGTCGCTCTAGCAACTGCTGCTGCTTACTTTGGCCTTGAATGTGAGATTCACATGGGCGCTGTTGATATGGAGAAACAGAAATCCAACGTTGGTCGCATGCAGATACTCGGGGCCAGGGTCGTGTCTGCGACAGCAGGACAGTCCGCCCTCAAAGATGCCAGCGACTCGGCTTTCAACGCCTATGTGGAGCAAAGGGAGCATGCATTGTATGCGATTGGATCAGCCATCGGTCCCCATCCTTTTCCTTTGATTGTACGAGACTTTCAATCTGTTATCGGCCAAGAAGCAAGAGATCAGTTTCTTACCATGACCAGTGGACAACTTCCTGAGCATGTTGTTGCTTGTGTCGCAGGTGGTTCCAATGCAATGGGCATGTATTCAGCCTTTATCGAAGACAAGAACGTAAAGTTGCACGCCGTTGAACCACTCGGTAGATCTGATAAGCTAGGCGAACATGCAGCCACCTTATCCTATGGCAAACCAGGGACCTTGCATGGTGCAAAGACTCTTGTTATACAGAAGGATGAAGGGCTTCCTGCTTCGGTCTCCTCTGTAGCTTCTGGACTTGTCTATCCTGGTATCGGACCCGAGATGGCAATGCTACATGAAGCTGGACGAATTTCCGTCACGGCGATATGTGATGAAGAGGTCATCCGTACCTTTTTCACAATGGCCAAGAACGAGGGAATCATTATTGCTCTAGAGAGTGCACATGCTGTGGCTTATGCTATACGCTTGGCGGCAGACCGACCGAATTCTGAGCGGATTCTTGTTAATTTGTCTGGGCGTGGAGATAAAGACGTTGATTATGTACTCCAAAACCATGGGACGGGCTAGATACTACGTTATCATCCGTCAAGACCAGATGCGACCTCTGTTTGGTTTCTCTTCGAGTCATTCCGGAAGCTTCAAAAATGGTTGCAGTGAATAAAGTCCAAGTTTGAGAGCATACGTAACTTGTTGTACCACATAAATATTTGATTTAAGCCACCTCGCCTAGACTGGAACAGCTTTTATAGTTATTCTATACAATCTTGTCAGCTCATGGTAGTTAGTCAAGAATCTCTTTGATAGGCTTCTGATGACGATGTACAAACCTTCTTAGCCATCTTTTTTACCTGTGTCGACTCCGGACTAACAATTGTGTCTATGTCAAAGTCGCAGAGTTCATCTTCCACCCAGCGTGACTTCACTTTCTTGTTCCACCAATGCCCAAGAAGCTCAACTCGTTTGGCAAAGTCGTAGCCGTTTATGCAAGAGGGCAAGACAACTTATGGAGTACAGGCACTAGACATCTTGTAAATGAATGATGACCGATTCAAATATGAGGGCGTCGCGAACAACCTTAGGTTCCTCCCTTTTTTCTTTTTCTTTTTGCGGCCTTTGACAGTAACTCTCAGATGAGTTACTTGGACGTAGTAAGATGACTCATGATCCCTCGTCCCCATTTTAGTGGCCACTAAATCATGATCGTGCTCAAGGTTGATGACGGCTTTCCACCGGTCAACATCCTTAATATTCTGGGGCCCGCCGGGTCAGTGAGACTTCCCCATGTGACACCTTCTTCCAGTGGCGCACGGCTGGGGAATCGAGCGTTGGTCGATCCTTCTAACGGAATGAGGAAAGTCCAGGTAAATCTCTTTACCACGGTAACAGTCAATCTCGACTGAGCAAGGTTTTAGTCAGGCAGTAAATCAAGATGTGTCACTACTGGGTATCCGGTGTTTCCGTCAGAAGAAGGGAAAGCATTGGAACTTCTGTTACAGCAGACTTGCAATTCAGCCTTTCCACGACCCTCCTCTTAGTTATGCTCGATTTAATAAAAAGTGACAAGGTTTATTTAACATCGAGGATGGCAAATTCGGCCCCTTATTTCCAGACCGTGTATTGCTCATATGTCAAGGGATATAGCTCAGCTGACTGCCAGCAGCTCCAGGTTGAAGAAGTAACTTAACATACAGTAGGGACACCTTGGCTGAGACATCAAATTACCGCATCACTAAACCGTAAATCCGAGAACTTGTGTGGACCGTTATGTGGAGGTTGGGCAGGCTTGGGCTGATCAACCCTCTTGAACAATCCCATACTTTTTAAATGGTAAAGTTTCGTATTGAGGATATGAAGTATGTATACCATTCCCAAGAAGGACATTTTAGACGGCAACCGAGTTGTTAGTTTCATATTAATATTCTTTGAAGGGATGAAATCTCAGACATGGATATAAATGGCTGGGGAATTAACCTTTAAGCTTACCATGTATCCAACCTCCATTCCAACACGGGGCATTTTAGCCCTTGCCAAGTAACTCGTCGTCGCTCCAATTCCCTGTTATTCCAACCATGGTCAATCATTGGCCTGTATCTGGATAGATTCTATCCCGCGTCTCACATTGCGGATATTAACATGACCCTGGATGTTGACAACCAACAGCTTTTGCAAGTCGATCGGGGCTAGTGGCATGATTTTTGTAAATTTGGTCTCTGTCAATTGAGTTTATGTAGATTTTCTAAGACGGTGGAAATACGAGTAGACAAAAAATATTAGTGCATCAATCTGTTGTGTAATCTGATAGGTGATTGCATTGAGTTGATGTCTTTTGATTAAGATTACAAGGCTGAACTTGGCAAATTTCACGCAAATACATAAGGTGTTACGCTCCCCATCAGTATTTGCACGATCAGTACCAGCTCAAATCACATCACACTCGCTATCTTCTTCTTCTCAGTCCAAAATGTATATCCCCCAAGTCGTCGTCACTGCCCTGGCTCTCTTCAGCCCGTGGGACAAGCACATATGGACTGCCTCCGATGACACTGTCCGTGGAGGTATCAGCCAGTCCTATTTCGATGTCCTTGAGCCCAAGACTCACGAGAATCCCTTCTCGCACCCCATCGCCAAGTTCTACGGACACTTAGACCATGAGACTCTTGGTGGATCTGGCTTTGCCACACAGCGTACGATTGATGGTCTGCCACCCACTGACCTTTCCCACTACGACCGTCTCCTTCTTGAAATTCCCTACTCGGATGGCAAGATCTACACCATCAACATCAGGGACTCGGACGTCGAGACCAAGGAAGGCAAGGAACAGCCTTCAGTTAACTGGGCTTATGACTTCCAACTCCCTGCTACCAAGATTACCAAAGGAGAAATCGAACTTCACCAAGTTGTCATCTACTTCAAGGATCTTGTCCCAACCGTTCGAGGAACTGTTCAGAAGGATGCCAAGCCTCTTAATTTGTCCAAGATCCTTGGTGCTAGTATCATGATTCGCAGGTGAGCAAGACAATCGTATTCATGCAAGAAAGTACTAACGATATATAGTTTCGAGACTACGCAGCAAGGTGACTTTGAGCTTAGAATCAAGTCTGTCACTGCCTTGGGACGGGATTGTGTGGCACCCAAGATCGAAGTCTCATGCGAGAAGCTGTGCGGCAAGAAAATCGAGGTGTACTAATCAACCGGTGTATCTATTCGAACTTTTGCAAAACGTGTCTCTCAGGAGGAATATCTAGGATACACAAATATGAGTCGTGTAATTGCAAACACATGTCTGTGTTCTTAGCTTCGATTCGGGAGGTCCAGTTGACCGCATACGATATTTTAATTAATCGACACCGTTTCTATTTTTCATATTTGTGTTGATGGTGCATCCGAACAGTATTGGTTCCATAGCTACTTATATGTTTACTCGGGGATAATGGGGTCAGTTTAAAGGTGATTTTCGTACGATCTCGCCCTGAGAAAGCTCACACATAGGTAGAAGATCAAAGTCACAACAAGTTTCAGAGATAGAACATCATGGGCTCAGAATCGCTCGCTGCTTCTCGTACTGAATTTACTTTGGTCTACAAGCTATTGTAATCCTCTATAAAATGCCTTGTACAAATCCTCGGCGGCCACCGCCATGTCAATTCTTCAACAGTCTAGCACCCTAGCCCTTGAAAAGACATGGCGGAATAAGACACCCTTACTCGCCAATCGCGTTGTTGGAATTCGCTTCCCCAGCCAACCTGCCCAGATCGGTCTAGAAGAGGTGTTAGTGCTGAACTCAATCGCACCGCTCCGGATACAAACCTCGAAACAGTGATAGCATCGTTAGAGAAATCTGTCACCGATTGGATGACGAAGATTTCTTCATTAAAACCTTAGATCACGGCCTGTGGCGTTTCCAGAAGATTGCCGAGACCCTTTTTGGAAATACTCCGTTTCAGGCTATTGATCTTTCGGCTCACAAGTTCCAGTTGGCCTTTTCGAAGAATGTTCAATCTAACTAGTGCACAAGGCCTGCGATTGGTGACATTAGTTGCTGGTTTCGGTTGCGAATTCCAAAGTCGAAGACCGAAGTATGATACTTTTGTAGACATTTGTATCTATAGTAGTTTCGCAGCACTTGAACTTTTGACTTGCAAAATGAGATGTCGTCACTGACCGTCCATTCCCTTTGATTGTTTTGACTTTGGCGCACTTTTGGACTCATGCCATTACATTTGCGAGATATTATGATCACTAAGTGAGAAACCTTTAGATCACATTTTGCCACCCTGATGTGTTTCTCGTGGGTGGTAAATGTCGAGAGAGTGCAACTTACCCTACAGTCTTTTCCAGCACTCACATGCTGCGCAGGCCTCGTAAGCTTTTATCCCTAATATCTCCCGTGGTTCAAGCGCTGCTAGGACCAATTCCTAGGATTGTCATGCCGGATATATTTAACCGCAATGGTCATCTCTACTGCCTAAGTTGCCCCATCTTGTCCCATGCCAAGTCACCTAACATGACGCTACGGTTGTCATATGGCCTTTTCAATTCATCAATTCTGCACTAAAACCGTTCAATCCATATCTTGAGATTGTACCTTGTCTGTGTCATTGTCAAAGAGCCGGCCGGCAATTCAATTCACATCGTTCGTCTCTACCACGGTTTAGTGTATGACAGGTATATATAATAACGACTCAACGTTCGAAGAAACCTCTGCGTGGGGAAAACCCAACGAGTAACGTTTGAACGTCAATCTTTGGAACTTTAAAGTCTGGAGACGTGGGATCAGTGCATTCCCAATTCCGACGTAACGTTTGAGAACGTGCGGATGTTGCATACAGCGGACATCAATCTCTCTCTCTCCTGTTATCGAGATTGTAGATCACCTAGGACCAGTGTCATTCTAGCACCGGAAGACGATATTCCTGTTGATCTTCACTCCGTCTGTTAAAGCGTAATGATGATAGACACCGGGTCCCGGATGAACCAAGCGATAAGGCCAAAGTAGACTAGATCGGCCAAGGTTAAAATTGAAGAGTTGATAAGCTCGATGACTGAGCCTTACGAGATCATAAATCTCTCCACCGATCGACGAACATCCATCAGCTTTGGGAGTTGTATGGTTTTTCCAGGGGCTGGAGATCCATTTGCAAGTCTGCAAGTCTCTGTGCCATTGAAGATCAATTTTCAGCTATCTATGGGGCTTTATCCACAAGGGTTTCCTTCAGTCTAAAACTCAATGTAGAAAGGCGTGATTTTCGTCGCATAATGCAAGCGAGACCTGAATCATTTGAATGTGACCCGTCACATTCCACTCGCGCACCTAATCATAGGTTCGGAGCCGCATTTACACCTTTTTTTTTTCTTTTTTTTTGGAGACTTCTTTCCGGGGACGATCACGAATGCCTCAATTGGAATGTCGTTGCATGTTACTCGGTCCTCTGGGATCTGCGCTCTGGGGTTAGTTACGCCTTAAAGGGCTGTACGGATATCCTGTAAACTTATGCTTATTACTATCTTTTTGTTGCTTGGACTCTCGTCCATGAACCCTTTTTTTTTCCTTCATGGACCCTTGCTTCTTCAGCACATCCATCCCCAGCTTTTAAGTCGACACAATTTCTTCGTATCCACATCTAGGTATCAGTCACTACATGGTCCATCAGATACCAGGGTCTGGTATGTCTCCTTTAAAAGATTAATACGTGATGGAAGAACACAACCGTAAATCTTGTCGCACACTAGGCTGAGACATAAAATCTATTTGACCAGACTATTGAGAAAAAGGAAATAATTGAGGCGAAACCGGAGATAACGTGAAGATCTCGAGTCATTGCAGGCGTCATAACTCAAAAAAAGTAAGCAATAGCTTGCTTTGGCTACGGAACGTGGCTTGCAAAAAACATTCGATACCCGGCATCTAGAACTCCCCTGTTAAAAAAAAAAGCTAGTTAAGTCTGAAGTCACGACGTATGGAAGCTCATCACGTGATGGCTTCATCATCTCGATCGAGATGCGTAGCAGGAACTGTTAGGGGGTTTCAATGCAGAAAAAAAAGGGGGACAAGCAGTGTCGGGATACTGTCACTCTCAGTCTCGCTCCAGGATGCATTGGATAAATTGGCCGAATAACCCCGGATTTATACAGGTCATCATATATCCGAAAGCAGCAACTTGGTGCACGACGTAAAACACCGGCTTCATCCCCTCCAGATTCTATCCCTTTTCTGTCAAAAATCCTTCCCGTTGTCACACGTGTGGTGAAGACGCCTGACGGCTAAGCTAGAGTGAAAGAATTTTCCACGGGTCTTGTCTCACCGGGCAATTCGCCATACGCTTGGCTCCTTGTGGTTAATCCCTCGTAAGTTGGTCCGACATTCCCGGGTGGCTTTAACCACTTTAGACGACGAAACACCAAAGCTTCCAAGCTAGCGTTAGACCCGTAAAGTAGCCCATGACATGAAGCAAGATCTAGTAGCCACTCGACGCTCGGGCTAGCGACCCATAGTGTTGGGATAGCAGAACGTCAAGGCGCTCTGCTGCAGCATTGGTTGGCTCAGATACTGGATTGAGTCGTGTCATCTGACTCGCTGCTTGTAGATTAAGTCAGGCACTTTCTTTAACCACAGGCTTTGTGCGGGAGGAACTAAGGCCAAAGATGATTTGCAGCCACATCAAGTCTAGACTCGACTTCCCTTATGCCCCACTGATAGTCGATTGTTCCCCGTTTGTCTCCTTGCCCGGTTCCGCACAGATGAGGCTATCCAGGTCTGGATACAGGTCCGCTTTTGGGTGGCGAAAGGAGAGCCACTTCCGTGCTTCTCATATATAGTCTGACCTGATTTCTCTCGGTCGCTTAGAAAAAGGAATGCCCACTTGTCGTCCCCTGTCTGTTCAGTCCCGAGTTTCTGGTTCACTCATCATCCACATTCCTTCACCAAGATGGCGATTGAAAGTCGGGCGACGCAGATTGCTGCTGTCGGGTACACCTTTGTCATCATTTCCTCAATAGCGACTATTCTGCGAGTCTACTGTCGTGCCTTTGTTATCAAGGCTTTTGCGTGGGACGATTGGTTTGCCGTCATCGCTCAGGTATGCGCTGGACTTTCCATCATCATGGCACAATTGTTAACAGCTTCTAGTTTATGTTTATCGTTTTCTGCTCTTACGAACTCACTGGAACACGCTATGGAACTGGACGTCACTTCAAGGATATTGAAGGCGATGACCTCGTCAAAGCTATGCAGGTACGTCAACATCGACGTAGACATTATGCGACACGTGTATCTAACGAATGGTTGCTTAGATGTGGTGGACATGTGAACCGACCTACGTCCTGACGAACATGGCTATCAAAGCCAGTATTGCTATTTTTTTGCTCCGAATCTGTGTCACTCGAACACACAGAATGATTATTTATATCGCCACCGGTATCACTGAGCTTTACAGCTTGTTCTTCTTCTTGCTGTTTGTACTTCAGTGCAGACCTACATCTCTCTTCTGGCAACGATACTCTGCCAACCCTCCCGACGGAAAGTGTCTCGATGCTTCCGTTGTTGCCAACGCTTTCTACGGATACTCTGCTGTCAGTTGTGCCTCCGACTGGACATACAGTATTCTCCCCATGTTCCTTGTCTGGAAGCTGCAGATGAGCAAGAGAACAAAGATCTCTGTTATTGGTATCTTGGCAGCTGGTGCCATGTAAGCTACACCATTTGATAATGTATCCGACGATAACTGACAATATACTACAGTGCTTCCAGTGCAACCATCATCCGATTCCCCTATCTGTGGTCTTTGACCGATATTGGCGACTTCCTATACTCAACCTCAGATGTTGCCATCTGGTCGACTGTCGAGACCGGTCTTGGTATCACCGCCGCAGCAGTCGCTACTCTCCGACCCCTCCTCCGAAACTTCCTCGGCCACGGATCTTCCGCCGAAGGTGGTGGAAACTCAGCCAGACCCTGGCAAAGAACCGGCAGCAACCACCCCACAGGAGGCTACCTCCGAAGCCACGGTGTAGAAGGCGAGGAAGCCTTTGACCTACATGACAATGCCGGAAAGCGCATCGGCGTTACCACTATTATCGACCACGGCGAGGACGGAAAGGCCGGCGAGAGCTCCAAGCGAACCAGCAGATCTGCCGACACTGACTCTGTGAAGGAGCTTCGCAATGACTGGAGCAGTAGCCACTCAGACATTGCAGACAAGAATGGCCAGCCAAGGCCGGAGAAGGGCTGGAACGTCTTAGTGAAGAAGACTGTTACACAAACAAGAGGATCGGACCTTGCTTAATCACGTACACATACTATACTCTATTCATTTATACATAACTTAATACTACCGGAATAATAAAAGAATACTCATTTTTCATCTACAAATTTCCCTTCGGCAGTCTTGTACGTTCAACTTCAAAGCAATTCAGAGTACACATATCACATCTATTCACAACGACTCTATTCTTGCATACAATATTGGGGTCTCAGCTGGGAAGATGGGGGATAATGGCGTGGGGTTACGGAGGACGCTGCCAGCCCCGTCACTCCGATACCTCAACAGAGCTCGGCCGCCTAACATTTTACATATTCCTCCACATAGCAAAGGCATCTAGTACATAAAGTGGTGGATAACAAAAGCCTCCATCATCTTCCGCTACGCCTTATACCCCCTGAAGCTCACTCAGCAAATTATACCTACCAAACTGTTTGGCGATGGATATCGGAGTGCTGCCCCTGCTACTTTTAGCCTCCGGATCAGCACCGGCCTGTAGAGTAGAAGAACCTTTACAACTTTTGCATGCCCGTACTCGACAGCCCAAGACAACGCAGTCCGTCCACCACCGTCACGTCACGTCCTTCGAGCTGGACCTGTTCATTACTGACAAGAACCCGGACAGTGTCTGGCGAGTCGGTCTGAATAGCCCACGCTAGAGGTGTCCACCCATTGATGTCTTTTGTATCCACTCCTGGGCAGCTTCCGTCTAGGAGTTTGACAAGAACATGGCGATGCTCACCTCCACTAGCCCATGATATTGGATTTCGCTTGTTGTCGTCGACACTCGCCTTGTCCACTCTTGTGCTCTTAAGGAGCACTTCAACCGCGCTAGCACAGCCATTAGCTGCTGCCCAAGAGAGAGGCGATTTTCCTTTGTCATCTTTGATATTGACATCGATCTCGGGAAGCTTGAGCTGTTTTGCCAAAGTGTCAGCCATTCCATCCCCAGACGCCCATGAGATGGCCGTGCGACCTGTCTTATCCCGATGATTGAGATCGATGCTGCGAATCCTCGCTAGAGTTGAGATAATTGAGTGATGCCGTCCGCCTACAGCCCAAAATAACGGAGTGGCTCCTGAGTTGTCCGGATCGTCAGGACTACAAGAACTATGACTCAGCAGCTCATTGACGACTTCATCGTGTCCACTGCTACATGCAAACGAAAGCGCGGTTCTTCCCTTGCGCCCTGGCATATTCACGCTGGTTCGTTCGTCCGCTAATAGTCTGACAACGTATGCAAAACTGCCATGCTCGGACGCAACTGTCAGCGCAGTCTGCCCGTCCAATGTCCTCGAGTCAGGCTCGGCGCCAGCCTTAAGTAGAGAGGCAACGATATGAACATGATCAAACCGGGATGCCCAGTAGAGACTTTCGTTTTTGATGGCCTGAGAAGCTTCACAGCTGCTCAGTAGATCGTTAAAAGTACTGTGCAAGCCAAACTGTGCTGCCAGAAGCATAGGATCCTGGGCAAGAATATCGACCTCTACCGAGGCGCTGGACCGTGTGCGATAGAAACATAACCAGTTGCGGCAGCTCGCTGTACTATCATCCAGCAGTGATATAGCTGTGATCCTAAGATCAATCGATGCAGCTTCCTCGCAAGCGGCAAAGTGCTCTGTCCAGTGTAACGAGGCATAGCTATAAAATGCGTGATTTGAAACTAGGGAATCACAAAGATCCGGATGGAGCGCATCAGGTTCGCGAAACAGCACATCGGAAGAGAGATCGTGGCCATCATCGTCCCAAAAATTACCACTAGAGTCGCCAGGCGGTAACTCGTCAAAAGGTCTGGTAGTTCCGGACCAGCCTCGGTAGGCGTCCCATTTGTCGGAAAGAAATCAACCTTGAAATCATCAAGAAGCAAATATCGGATGCAGGCAGTGGCCAATCGCAAAGCAGAACTTTGTGAATCCACCGTGCGCATGGTAGGGAAGCTGTCATCTCCGACGGCACATTGCTCCAAGAGAAAGTCCCTTACGGACTGGTGGATTAGTGATACATGTCGTCCTGTGACTCTCACTATAGAGCCCAGAATGCCCTGGACAGTATGGGCCATGGAATTCTGAGCATCACGCAGAACATCATCTGCAGTGATATGCGAGTCGTTGATTGTAAAAGCGATGTTGAGCTCACCCAGATGCATAGGCCTTGAGCACGACAGAAGTAGCATGAGAAGATTCGTCGCATCGTCTTGGTAATCAGCTGGAATAGCAGACAAATACCGCTGGTATATTTCCGCCAACCCTTCTGGAATGCTGCTGATGATCTTTTCGAAGTCTTTTCTTGAAGTGAGTAGACTTTTTTCAATAGATGCAAGGACCATGTGAATCCATAAAAACGTTCGATCCGCTTTGGCAGAAATGGTTTGATGTAGGAAATCTCTGATGTCACTCGAAAACTGTCGGTTGAGTGAGAGTTCATGAACTCTCTCTTATATGAAAATTCGAAGGTCATCAGTATAACCGGTCTGGCCATCGTCGATGGATATTTGATAGCTCAACGGCTTTTTGGTAGTTGCGTAGGACTGGTGAAGAAAGGGTCGGCTTGTTATCAAGAATTTGACTCTGTTGCCACTCTGTGTCGATGAGGATGAGTCGTCTAGCATTTCAGATATCGACTCGAGCAGTTGGCGACAAGATGCTTTCTCACACTCATCCAACGCGTCCAGAGCGACGTAGAGAGAGCCAGCTTTTGGATCCATTGTAATATTGTGGAATATGCGCCAAAGTAAGGCAAACGACTGTATCATGCTTGAGCCTTGCCTCTCAAAAACCGGACGGATATGTCGAATCATCGAAGGATGGCGATCAACAATTTGAAGTATCAGACTAATGAGAACTGCCCTTCCGTCTGTCTTCTTGTTTCTGTTTTGACACAAGTATGTAACGGCATTGTGAGATCCCATACAGATACTATTGAAGTATTGAACTAGAGAGTAGGACAGTATCGTCTTGCCAGAGCCTGGGTGGCCTGTCAGCCAAAGGAGAGCATTGCTGGATTGGTTAAGCCAAGAAACAAATGAATTGTGGCCACGAATCCATTGACAAGTGCCTGGAACGGTCTTCTGGGGAATCTCGGCGTCCTTTGCGGCATCGTGGTCATTCAGAAGCGCCACACATGTTCTTTCTAAGTCGCCGAGAACTGGAGTGTTGTCAGTATCCTACCACGAAGAAGCAATGGATGGGCGGCTCACCAAAGGTAGAGGAGTGAGTGCTAGTACGCTTGAGTGCTGGGCTAGTTTCTGATGACTGCAAGGCAATCCTCCGAAGGGCTCCAGCCAGTTTCTTGTAACTTCCCGTTTCACCTGAAAAACGACAAATACTTTTATGGTCTTCAAACATGGGGATTGGTTCCTCATTGGGAATGTCTAGCGTAGCAGATGCACGATTGACGATCTATACACAAAATGAGCTTGCGTCAACTGGCAGTTTTCAAAATTGATTTTGTGACAAATAATGGGAATAGATCTTCTGACTTACCAAGGAGGATAACGGAGCCGTTGGCTTGTTCTCGTAGCAAGAAGCTACGCAGATATTGCCTAGTCGATTTCGTGCTGACATACTCAGGTCCTGAAGCGCATCCGAGTCGTAGATTAAGTGGTTCAACAGATCAGTTCTTACCGCTTCCGCCGACGGGGTCGTCCGAAACGTGTTGATAATTGTGCCAACAACACTGGCCAAGTTTGCGACCGTACTTCCTCTGTGTGGAGTTGCCAGAAACACCACGCCTATTACGGATCTCAATAATTCTCCATAAAGATTATCGTCTTCGTGCGCGATTACAAGCGCCTACCTATAGTTAGTTGCCAACTCTACATCAAGTAAGCGTACGAACCTGTTTAAAGACGATGCCACCAAGGCTATGACATACAAAAACGATGGAACGTTTACCCTAGCCAGACAATCAGATATGTCAAATGATACAGGAGAGGTAATACTACAATAGTTGACTCCTCCCAAATATCTCTCAAGGAGACTAGAAGGTTTCGTGCGTACTCCTGTGCACGCGCCGACGATTGAGAAAATATCTTGGAAGGATAGCCGTACGTGTAGACCCGACATCCCGGCAAAGATTTAGGGAGAAGATCTCGGAGCCACAGTGTGCCGTCTGGCTGATGGCGCCAAGTTGAAAATGCATCCCTGTTGAGACCATGCACGGCGATGATGTCCACGGAGTAATTTCGAGAACCTTTTGGATCCGGCTGGCTGTCGGAGAGCTTGAATAGACCATAATTTTCCTTGTGAGGTTCACTTGGTTCCGTCGAAACTCTAGAGGACTGTCTATCAGGCTCCGGTGTGTTCTTGTCCAGAACCAGGTCCTCAGGATCGGGCCTAGCAGGTGATGCAGACCTTTTGAGAACCCGGGTTTTGAATCGGTCGATATGTCTCATGGCGGCCAAGAAGCTTCAGATAGTCTATGCAAACTACAATTCCTGCATTTTAATAAAGGAGTAAAGATTAGAACAGACTTTTAGATGGCGGGGCCAACTTAAAAGGTCTTCAGGTCCGTCATGTCGCCAAAGACAATATTAGGCATGCTCCCGTCTTTTACGCTGGGCTCATACACTGTTTCTGTTCTTGAGTCATAACATCAGGTGCTTTGCGAGTACATTGAGCGGTGAAAGATAGCGCAGTATGACTTTACGTCACTTTTAGGTAGCTATCCTTTATGTAATTACTCTAGGGCCTGATGACACACTTGGATCACGGATAGCTGCCGTCAAAGAGGGGCATGGGTAAGCACCTGGTCATTCAGCAAGCCACGAAAGCTCCAGGGCATCAACTGGGCTAGATATTATATTGCAACAGGGGCTGCGTCTACTTGCTTAAGCCTATTAGAGCTCTGTGCTACCTGTATGGACATTACGTCAGTGTGAATGAGTCAGAAATGCGCGATCGAATTTCGTGAGTGGATAGGGACCGTATGCATCATCAAGAAGCCCCAGTAGACATAACTTGATAAAGACTTATCATGTATCTTGATGTAAGTAAGATGCAGCAACTTGAACTATGGACTATACATGCTTTGGGACAACAATGAGAAAGCACAAAAAGCACAGAAGTAATTATTCCTCAGAAGCAGGCCCAACATCGCTGCTAACATGAGCCGAGCGAACTACGGCCTCCACATGAAACCAGGATGCTTCCAATCCAAATCACGAATTTCCTCGACACTTCGTCCAGCCAATGCCTGTGTAACATCTGTCTTGGCTCTCCTGCTGTTGTTCCATGTCATGTACACATGCAATACAATGGTAAGGATAAAGATGGATGAACAAGCTGCTAGGTTCAGGCCATTTCCGATCGGATAGTCGGGCCCGTCAAATGGTAGGAAGCACCACGTAGAGATCAATCCTCCGACGTTACCAAGCATGACGTTCAAGCCAATTCCAGAAGCTCGGGCAGTATCGGTTACCAAGTTGGCTGACACTTGCGCATTGGACAGAGCGCCGTTGGCAAACGTGCCTGCGCATATCAAGAATGTACCCGCATAGCGTACATATGCTGTGGCGAATTAGTACATCTCATGTTATAGTCTTTGGACAGTACTTACGATCTGTGGTGCTGAGAAACATGATATAACCTGCTATAACTGGAAGCTGAGAAACATTTATAAAGATGTTGCGACGATCTAGGACCGTCGACAGGAAGCTGAGGACAAGGGTGCAGAAAGTACCAACGATGTAAGGAGGCACTGTCCGTAGTTGCTGCTGCACAACCGAAGCTTCAGGGTAAATAGTTCTCACAATGGTGGGTGCAAAGAAAGCAAGGCCTTGCACCGTGATGTTCGTGAACAGGAAAATGATGGACGTTCCCAATGTGACGGGCGAACAGATGCCTCGTCTGGCCAGCTTCCAGGAGAACTTCTCAAGGACCTCTGTGACACCCACTCGTTCAGACTTGATGCGTGCAATAGCCAAGTCCTTCTCTTCTTGGTTGAGCCATCGGGCAGTGCTTGGTCGATCAGTCATGGTGATGAATCCAATAAGTGCCAGCCCAATTGTTCCGATTCCCTCGATGGCAAAGATCATTCGCCATCTTGTCAGGGAGCCAAAATGATCCAGCTTCAGAATTCCAGAGGCCAATAGGCCACCAAAAGCTCCTCCAAATGAACCCATGGCGACGTAGATGGCCAGTCTAAATGCGAGTTCAGAGCGTCGGTACCACCTCGAGAGGTAGTAAGCGATACCGGGCAGCATACCAGCTTCAAAGATACCAAGTATAAATCGAACAGCGCACGCCTGTCCCATGGTATGGACAAAGGCTGTGCCAAGCGAAGCGAGACCGAAGCATACTGAAGTGGCTGGGATGAACCAGCCTGGTCCAATCCACTTGCATGTCATGTTTGCGGGAAGTTCGAAGATGATATAAGACTGTTGTGGAGAGACATGTTAGCCTCGAGATCACAAGATGGAAGAGAGTGGACAAGTGTCTGAATGCACTTACGATGTAAAAGACTGTTAGTAACAGGTTGTAATCGTAGCCAACGAGTCCAAGGTCGTCCTCAAGACCAGCCAGTCGGGCGTTTCCAATATTGGCTCTGTCGACGAAGCACATGAGATACAGGATTGTAACTGTCGGCATGATGTGCCAATCGATCTTCCGACGCAACTTCTTCTCAGCCGATGCATCAAAGCTAGCGATTGGGTTACCATGCCTCAGCAGGCAAGGTCAATTAGATGTCAAGATATCACGGGGACGTTGAGAAGGGACTTACTCGTCGGTGGCTAGATGTCCCTGAGCAGCTGCATCATGTGCAACAGCATATTCGACTTGTACATCGTTGGAGAAGTCCTTTCCATCTTGTCCAATCTCTTTTTCGTTATCGGAACCTTTGAGTAGCATGATGAATGTCTTGAGGCTCGGATTTGCTCAAGAGAAAAGCGCACAAAGAGATTCAACGGCAGGGGTCTGTACTTATTTGTATTTACTGTTAAGCTTATCTGAGAGCTGCGTCGAATCATAATGCTGCCCACGTTGCCAAGATTGAGGGGGCTGATAGTGTGTCGGATGACGGGTTAATATGTTGTCGGATACAGGGTTTGTACATATTTCATTAACCAAAGAAGTAATACGGGGGACACACCTAGGGTCTAAGCTGTGTATGGTTAATCAAGCTGTAGGATCGTTCAAGGGAACAAAGAGATAAGGTTGGGTTTCTGGGGAAGTGTCTGGGGAAATGGGGCATTACCCGCTGAGCGGGTATGGGATCACCCTGTTCATTGGCATGCAACTTATCCTGTTTAAAAGAGCAACCAAACCGATCTCCAAAAAGTATCTTGAGTCAGATGAGACGTGTATAACATGTGGTTGGTTTTATTGTTGTGTGTTGTAGTTAGCTGGATTGTAGGATGACTTACATGTTGGTACCGCGAAGAGCATCCTTCCATTTTATTCTCCATTGAAGAAGTCTCAGACGAGAGTATCCGTCCTACGTTTACTGGAGATACCCTCGAGGTTGTGACCTATTCCAGTGCAGGAACTCATTCTGTTGCTACCTGGTCCCTCAGGGTATTATGAAAAATAGCCGCTCGAGGTGTGAGGAATAGAATCGGTGGATCAGCTTATGCCATTAAGACCACCAGATTTAGATTATTTATTTTTGTATCCTAAAGCTTAGAGGTCATCTTTTCTGCTAACCACTACGACTACTTTTGCCCAGGTCTCTAGGGTAATCAAGCGGCGCGGGCTAACGGTGGTGTACTCTGACAGTTTCGGACGGTGGAAGATCCGTTAGTCTAGTTACTGATCCCAGGCCAGAATTGCGTCAACCCGGCCAATCTCGCTCTTCCCATGCAATGCAATACGCACACCTTCTATCGATGACAATGCCGCCTTTGTTATTAGGTGTCAAGATCAATCGTCTCTACTCAGCTCTATTGGGCGATAGTGGCAGATTCTTTCTCTGGATACGACAACCCATCGCATTGCTTCGACCAGCCTCCCTGTCTGTACCTTCGACGCGAACCATTCCAATCGTCCTCGACGCGTTGCCGACCTCGATTTCTATACATACGACCATCTGCAGTTGCGCGGCACGCACGGGCTGTGGACTTGGACACGTAGGAAATACATCAGCACTCTATTCCATTCATCAATTGCGGGTAGAGTTGCTGATGGCCATGTCATGAGGCCTTACCAGGCCGTTGGTTTGTCCCAGGCTATTGACCGGTCGCACGTCGAATATCGATGCGCTCGGGTCTGCGTTTGTTCCCGATTGACGTAGAGCCACGCGCCCACGAGTCGCATCATCTGTTAATCGACCGCAACAGCACGATGATCATTTGCAAGGGATATTAGGCTTAGTAGGCGTATGTATGTATGCTCAAAAGGTAAGGATGTAGACGGTTAGATTACAACGACGGTGCACATGTAGTCTTCCATCTAGATGAAGTGACGATGACTATTAATTTCTTGTGTACATGGGTTTCGTACTTTATTGTCTCAGATGCTGTAGACTTTTTATGCCTGTTGTAAAGCAGATCCAGGTACGTTTCCAAGTTCCAATCACTGTCAACACAATTGCTCAGACCCTCGAACCCACGTCGAGAACATGGCAATTGGTGTTTGTTAGCTTCGCCACCATTAGTTGTCAACAACTCAATGCAACTGTCTATCCGTAGGGCAAGTAAGCCTGTACCGCTAATTTGAGGCTCAAACCTTTGAGGTCATTCGCGCAATTAGTTTCTGAACAAACGCGTTCCAGGCTTTGAACAAGGACCCATCAACGCTGAATTATCGGGTCGCTATTTTCGTGATCCACTGGAATTGGAGACACACGACACCCAGAATTTTCGTTACGCGGGGCCCCAGGTTCAAGTTTTGACGCGGTTAGTTCAGGGCTAACCTGGTCGACATCGCCAAAGAACCACCCTTTTGGTTAAAATAATGACTACTATTAACGCCATTACTAAACGAGCCCACTTGACCATGAAAAAGAGTACGACAAAGTCATGCAATTGAGCTCAAGATGAAGCTATTTCGTGTTTCTTCATCTGACTTCTGAACTAATGTCTTGCCAGGGCATGTTGGTGCTGTTCGCTTCTGATCTGACTGTCTGTGTACCATGCATGTTCCTTTTCCTCTCTGTGACTCGAAAAAAGTACATGCTTGCCATTACTGTAATGTTCTAAACTGCAAACATACTACGTAGATTGGATTGCACAAGGACCCTTCAGAACAAGACTATCGATTGCAGTTCTACCGAGTACTCGTCATTACCACATCTCTAGTGAGGCTCTAGAGGCTCTCTCCAACGGCTAACCGGGTACTTTAGGGGGGTGGTCAGACGAGCAGATGGCGCTAGTCCTAAACGACGGGTCGTAGGCTACGGCTCTCGCCCTTGCACGTTGGACGGGAACCCCAGAAAATAAACAAGTTCGGATCCATGACTGGGGTTAAAGTAAAAGGGAAAATGTTTATTTAAAAAGACTCGAGCTGCTGCTCCATACCCCAGATTTCCAACAGCGCTCTCCACAACTCGACAAGTTTGGACTCCCTTTCATCAAGTCTCTTTCTTTCCACCATGTCGAACTCGTCCTCCAGAGACGAACCTTACACAATGGAGTCTACTCCCAAGAAGACCATCTGGCAGTCTATTCGCGAGAACCCAAAGGTCATCTTTATTGCCTTTTTCGCATCGTAAGTCTCTCTTACATACAACTGACTTGGTATGAGGCGTTGCTGACAACCACAGTCTGGGTGGTTTCGAATATGGTTACCAACAGGGTGTCCTGGGACAGTCTCTTGTCATGACTAGATTCACACAGAATTTCCCCTCGGTTGTGGAATCCTCTTCAGCAACTGGATGGCTCACATCTATCCTTCAACTTGGAGGCATCCTCGGATCTCTAGCAGCTGGTGTTTCCAGCGAGATCATTTCTCGAAAGTACACCATGTTCATCGCCTGCTGTTGGGTCGTTCTCGGCAGTTACCTCTACGTTGGCGCCACTGCCGGAAACCCTTCTCTTCTCTACGCCGGCCGATTCCTCACTGGTGTCGGTGTCGGTCTCTTCAGCGGTGTAGGACCCTTGTACAACGCTGAGCTCTCTGCTCCTGAGATGCGAGGTCTTCTCGTCTCTTTCTACCAGCTCGCCACCATCCTCGGAATCATGCTGTCTTTCTGGGTCGGTTACGGATGCAACTACATCGGTGGAACTGGCGATGGACAATCCGACCTTGCTTGGCGACTCCCTTCCATCATCCAGGGAATTCCCGCTGCTATTCTCGCTGTTGGTATCTGGTTCATGCCCTTCTCTCCCCGATGGCTCGTCAAGGTTGGCAGGGATGAAGAGGCCAAGTCTACTCTTGCATGGATGAGAAAGCTTCCCATCGACTCTGACCAGGTTCAAGTCGAGTATCTCGAGATCAAGGCTGAGGCTGTTTTCGAGCAAAAGGTGTTCGCCAGAGACTTCCCTCACCTCGCTGAGAAGGGCAAGAGCCGTTTCAGACAGGAGATTGCCCAATACGTCACTTGCTTCCGATCCATGGATAACTTCAAGCGAGTGTGCACTGCTTGGCTCATCATGTTCTTCCAGCAGTGGTCCGGTATTGATGCCATCATTTACTATGCGTCCAACGTTTTCATCAGCCTGGGTCTCACTGGCGGAACCATCGCTCTCCTCGCAACCGGTGTCACCGGTGTTGTTTTCCTCATCAGCACCATTCCTGCTATGGTAAGTTTTAAAATAGAGTATTCGTCTGAGATAAGCTAACAAGTTATTTCTCAGTTGATCATTGACCGCGTTGGTCGTAAGCCTATGCTTCAAGTTGGTTCCGTTGTCATGGGTGCCAGCATGATTACTGTCGGAATTATTGTTGCCAAGTTCCGCCACGACTGGCCTTCTCACGTCGCAGCTGGTTGGACCGCAGTTGGTTAGTAACACCTCGAGAGATTTCTATATGATTTGACTAACATAGCTCAGCTCTCATCTGGGTGTACATCGCTGGTTTTGGCGCTACATGGGGTCCTGTGTCTTGGACTCTCATTTCCGAGATCTTCCCTCTCTCCATCCGTGCCAAGGGTGCTTCCATCGGTGCTTCCAGCAACTGGCTCAACAACTTCGCCATTGCCTTCTTCGTCCCTCCCATGCTTGAGGCCTGGGAGTGGGGAACCTACATCTTCTTCGCCGTCTTTCTGTTCGCTGGTATTCTGTGGGTGTGGTTCTTCCTCCCCGAGACCAAGAACGCGTCCCTCGAGGAGATGGACCGCGTCTTCAAGAGCCGAGCTGGAGAGCAGGATGCCGAGCTTCTTCGAGAGGCTCAGGCAGAGGTTGGACTTCTCGGATCTGCTTCTGGCCGAAAGACCTCTATGGAGAAACAGGGCGAGAAGCACGTTGAGGAATTGTAATGGACGATATGGGATATTTCGGAGGAGACGTGATACCACAGCTTAGTAAACGAATAATGTTATAAATATGAACCTTGATTATACCCTGAATTTCCATATATTCTTGCTGTGAGGATGTATCTATTTTGTCACTTAATAATGTGTATACCGCATTGACATATATCCGATGTTTAGACAGTATTGGATGGCTGTACAGCTGCTTTCTGCCCAATAGATGGCTCAAGTTGATGGTAGGAACTAACGCCACGCGAGGTGTTTACTCCAATTGAGAATCATATGACAGGTCTGTTAGATTGGCTAATACAGCATGTAACATCACTGGCCAGATAGGTATGGCAGTAGCTATAATCTCCAAATCATATAAACGCTTTGTTTTTCTTTGCACAACAACACTAAAATGCTTGGTTCTAAGAGCGATTATACGCGAACAATACCAATTTTCTAGGTTCCCGGTGAAAAAGTCCACTGAAAGTAATGCGACATGGAGGCAATCCTTCAAGTTGCCACCTCATGTTGAACTCGATGCAATGATACCTTTTTAAGTGCGGGGTATGGAATTAAAGTGCTGATTATTAACCTCGACTTTCTGGGGCAACGTTGCTTGCTCGAATGAAGTTACTGTACAAACTCGGACTAGGAAGCAAAGACCTCTCCGTTTGTTACTATGCCGAGCTTCGACAACCCGAGTCATGGCCTGAGAGTCTGGTCGCCTAAAGCCCTCGCATTTGGCTAGCGCTTCCCCGACGAACCCCAGAAATTTTACCTTGATTGGTGAAGTTCCCCGGTTTACTGGCACTCGGATGGGGTCATCCGGGGATCACCGGATGCTGCAAATTTGCTCTGCTTCGTCCCAACGGCAGAAGGAAAACAATTGAGACGAGACGAGAGGCTACAGTTCCTCTTTGGGATGTAACTGCATTTGCTTCCCATCTTTGTCTCTTCCCTGATGCTCAGTTCAACTGCAACGCTACCATCGGATATCTTCCCCACTCCAGTGCCGATCGACATCGGCTCACAATGGCATTCTTCCCACCGGAGGACTTTTCCCTTGACCCCCGCTTCATAGAGCTACAGGAAGAACTCAGATCCGTTCTCTTTGCGGGCTTGTCTGCGCTATCACCAAGCGCATCATGTACCCCAGAGGCAGAAGCGACACCTACTACACAGTCGCCACAGACACTCGACTTTTCCAATGTCACTGTTAATATTCCTCATGACAGGTTAATATGCTATCTCCAAAATTGGGTCACCGAGTGTGCACCCTATCTGGACAAATTTGATGAGGATAAACACTTTCAGATCCATGTGCCGCTCATGGCGCAAAAGTCGCCTGCGCTCTTGTATGCCATGCTTGCATTTTCATCGAGACAGATGGAGAGGAGAGGTCTTACGCAAGAAGGTGGTTGTGATAGTCTTGAGCTGTATCAGGAGAGCATCAGATTACTCAGTCCGGGGCTACAAGCCAAAGACCCGAATATGTTGGTGACAGCTTGCATTCTAGCCGTTTTCGAGTTGATGTCGGGTGGTTCCAAGAACTGGAAGCGCCATGTTGAAGGATGTGCTTCATTGTTCGAGTTCTTTGGAGTCGATGGCTTCTCTGGCGGTCTACCTCAAGCGGTCTTCTATTGTTTCGCAAGGATGGAACTTTGCGGTGCGATCATTTCCGACGGATCGGAGACAACAGTCCTTCCTCTCTCGAAATGGGCACCCTCTGCACCGGACTCGTTGGTTTCTTCTGCGCAGATCGAAAGATATGTACGAGACATGTTTCATGAGAGAAGCCGCGACTCACCCGATATGCAAGCCAACTGGGCTATATATCTATGCACAAAGGTCTGCGACCTAAGATTCCGGAGGACGCAAAGTCTAGAGCTTGGAAGGGCAGACGTCCAAGATGACAGGCCGTTTTCAGAACAATGGCAGCAGCTTTGGAACGAATTGCAATTCTGGCTCGACCAACGCCCTGCAACAATGAAACCAATAAGCATGGTTGAAGCAGGAGACAAGCAAATCTTCCCAGCTATGCTCTTCCCGCACTGGGCTGCTATATCAAGCAACCAGATATATCATACTGCGTGCATCCTTATGCTAGAAATGCGGAACCTGGGACATGAACTGGACTATCAATGCCTGGCCCTGTGGCATGCTCGTCAAGTCTGTGGCATCTCGTGTGCTAATCTACATCCGGGCAGTTTGGTCAACTCTATACAGCCGCTTTACGTCGCTGGGAAACTGTTCTCACACGTCAACGAAAGAAAACAAATAGCGAGGCTTCTTAAATCGATTGATCGTACAACTGGTTGGGGCGCACTTTGGAGGTTGAATGATCTTGAGATTGAATGGGGATACGATTTTGGAGCGATCCTAAAGACTTTATAGAATCTTGTTTAGCGTAGTCAAAGCGATAATTAATATGTACAGACCCTTTAATCAGGTAACAGAAACGCCTGTAGCATGATCTCATGACAGGTGTCTTGGCAGCTTAATATACCTAAATAAACTAAGCCTATAGTCTAAATGGCATAAACTGGCCTACTAATTTTGTCAACTGCAGTCAAGGTGCTGTCCAAGTCGTAGCCGCCGTCGCCTAAGACCCCCTTCAAGGTTAGCGTGGCCAGAACCGTGGTGGAGCACAAACAACAACTGTAGGACATTGCCTACTTTATATACTCTTCCCGTAGTACACAGACGCTGTCCTGTACACTTTTATCTCTCATTCAGAACCACCCACAATGTCGTCGTCAAAGCCCGTCATCAGCGTTTTGGGATCTCTCAATATCGATCTCGTCTCATACGTTCCCCATCACCCATTACCAGGAGAGACGATAACCTCGAGTCAATTTAATGTCTTCCCTGGTGGAAAAGGCGCGAACCAAGCTGTTGCTTGTGCAAAGCTTTCTCGAACCTCTGATTTCAAGGACTCAAGCGTTGACGTTGTTATGATTGGTGCCATTGGAGCAGACGCATACGGCTCCACGCTTCTTGACAGTCTCAAATCATACGACGTGGGAACTGATTCAATCATTGTCAATCGAGATGGTGGCGCCGGCTCACAGAGTGGTATAGCTATGATTATCGTCGATGAACCAACAGGTCAGAATCGCATCATCTTGTCACCGGGAGCCAACAATTCCCTTCAGCCGGGCCAATTCCAGCAAATACCTGGGCCAGCTCCTGCTTTGCTCATCATGCAGCTGGAGATTCCACTCGATACTGTGATTCAGGCTTTCCAAGCGGCAAAGGCTACGAGAACACCTGTACTTCTGAACCCTGCACCTGCTCAGGCTCTACCCGCAGAGATATACCAAGGACTAGCACATCTGATCTTAAACGAGACCGAAGCAGCTTTATTGTCGGACAAGGAGGAGTCAGAGTTCGAGGACATTACTGTGGTTGAACAAGCTGCATCTGACTTCCTCGCCAAAGGTGTCCAAAACGTTGTTATTACGCTTGGTGGAAAGGGTGCCTACTTCGCCAACGACACTGGATCCAAGGGTCTTGTTCCCGCACAGAAAGTCAAGGTGGTTGATACAACTGCTGCTGGCGATACGTTCATTGGTTCATACGCAGTAGAAGTGGCACTAGCAGGTCAACGAGCAGAGAAGTTTGACATTGAGAAGGCCGTTCGTTCTGGTACGAAGGCTTCATCACATACCGTTGCGAGAAGAGGAGCACAAGTATCGATTCCATGGAAAGATGAGTTAGAGTGACTTAACAAACAATATAATTAGATTTCACAATCACCTGACTATTGAGTACCAAGAAAGTTGACATCTAAGCTTTAGGGTATAAAAATAGATGGTCCAAGAGTTCTCCCCTGACTAGCATAAACTGACCTACTTATTTCGCCTCTTATGCCTCTAGCGGCCAATTTTCCCAACACACTGATATCCTTCCAACAACTGAGGCATGGAATGACTGACTAGTGTTAGGAGTGGAGATTGGTAGGGGCGTTGGAATGCCGTGAGGAGGACCAGAACTGCTGTAGATCCGCAATCTCTCTTTGAAGCGGAATCTTAGTCGCATCGCCAATCCGTTGGAAGCAAGACAGCAGAGCTTCCTGTTGCGACGGATACGTCATGTCTCTCGCGATTCGGACAACGGTTGCCACCACGACAGGATCCCATTGATCAGGGAAGTTGTTCCACAGAGCCAATTTTGCAAGTTTCTGGGCGTGCCAACTCTTTGATGTTAGACGATGCGGTATCGATGAGAGCTTCACCAATCGAGGTTTGTAAGAAAGTAGAAGTAATGAGGAATAGTGTACTGTGAGATTTGCCTGCACTGCGATGGCGCTTGAATACACATCGGCTGTGAAAGGAGTGTTGGCGGTAGCTGTGAGTCCGTCTACTTCGGGGCTTTCAAGGAGAGGGACCATGTCTAATGGACGTTCGCGGAACCATTGCACACATCTTGCCCATAGGTTCGACCAGGTCGCCCATACTAGGGAGCTGGATTCCTGCGTTGGCGATTGTATGGTGGTAAGACCGTTTAGGAGTGGAATAATCTTGTTATGTATCAGTTGGCAACAAGCTGTGAGATGTAGCAAACATGTATCGTATATGTCGCAAGGTGACATGTTGGAACTGAGTAGAGTTTCGTCCATGAGAGATATAGAGGACTGGGATGAGGGCGACCTAGATGCTACAATAGAAGCAGCCAGTCCTGATTAGACACAATTAGCTCATATCCTACATCGCATGTCAGGTAAAATATTACCAGCTTTAAAATGGAATCGATCCAGCGTCTTGAGAGGCTCTTCCTGGTTCTCAAAAAATTGATATCGATCTTCTCGGAACGGGCGATCAGAATGCAGATTTGCCCATTCGGAGGGTGATGTGTAGAAGAAATTACCCAACGCCAGCAACGATCTCCCTACGTCAGCCGTGAAAGTGCTTTCTAAGGATAGTCGATGCTGAAGATGTTGAACGAGGTGAAAGTCTCCTTCCGGAGCGGTCGAGCCTCGACTTCGCCGCATCGCAACCCACACTATGACATCCATAATGACCGACTTTTCTGCTGCCAATGTCATAATCTTGGGCCCAAAGGAAGATCTTGGGGCATTCGAGTCTAGCCAAGGTGCTATCTGGTATCGGAAACGGAGCATAGCCGTTTGTCTTTCGGAGGAGTTTTGCTCCGACAGAACTGTTTCGTTCCATCGAGCGGGCGTGGGGATCTGATTTCCTTCATTGCTTTGTTGGTGATGATGAGTGGAAGTAGTTGTGGTTGGTTGAGAGGGATTGGTCGTGTTGTTTTGAGTATTGGCCGTGGTGTTATGAGTAGAGTCAATCCTGTCGCTTCTCACTGTGTTAGGCAAAGGACTCGCGAGTACTGGCTCGAGAGTAGAAGGGCTATCATCTATAAAGGATAGCAAGGAATCTTGCAAGGGCTTTGCAAGCCAGTGTCAGCTGGAGGCGATCGAAATTTTAGTCAGCAATACTCACCATGAGGGAAGCAGACTCATCAGGAGTATCCCCTCGGGTATCGTCTCGAGCACAGGAATCTCTACGCAGCGAAGATCGGACGCCTGGCACAAAGGTCCACTCTTTGAACTCGCAGGTTACATTCCTGCCCTGGCAGCTCCCGCACTGGGGTCTTTGTTCATCGCCTTTGGTCAAGGTTAGACAGAAACAGAACGAGGCACGTTTAGCACACAAAAGTGTAGGACAATAACTGACATTTTCTACGGCGTCTTCGACATGGTATACAACCTGTGCGGGATCTCCTTTTGTTATCGGGTATTCGTCTGATTACTGGCATTGCGATAAGCAATTGGTCGTGTTGTGAGGAACGGGGACGATGAAAAAAGAGGAGTATGGAAAGCGGTGTAGACTGGCAGATTGAGAGCAGTAATTCCTATCGACGGTCATGGAATGAAGCTGGAAATCAGGGAACTCAATGTGACTACTAAGAGGGATTCTTTCGAAATATTCATTACCTAGGTCTATATCACATTTCATACAATGAGACAATAATACTAAAAAATGTAATCAATTATAAGAACTTATTATCGAGAAGTGAACACCATCCGCTACCCTAAAAAGGTTTCCATTTTTTGATGTCATTTCAACCAATAGAGTACAAGTAGGTAATATCTTTTAGTTCCAACTCAAGTCTAGCAACAAATGGACAGAGTGATTCCTCTTGGCAAGTAACACAACTTGTAAAAAAGGGAAAGAAACTGGCGTCGATTAACAATTGTACTGATACACAATAAATTCAACATCGGATGAATAGGCAAAAATGTGAAGATGTTCCCAAAAGGCTGACATAACCATCGGCCAAGACTGGAATGAAAGTTCCGGCAAACTGGGATCAACCGGCAAAATAGCGTCAACCTGAAGAGCACAAGTTCCTCTGGTTCTCCACGCGAGGCAAAGTCTTCTCAAATAAACATACAAATTCCAGGCATAGAGTCGCAGAGTATATAGCTTCTAGACCCAAAGAGGAAGCATGCAACTAAGAAAGTTTCACCACTCTGGCTAACCAGCAATGGAGAAAAAAGCGTCCTCAATGCGATCAGTCAACACTTGACTCAGAAAAATGATAGCGAATGAATGAGAGAAATGATCACCCCGGAATATTGGGATATTGCCAAGCAGTCAAGACCATCTAGGGCTGGGTAACGCTACGAGGAACCCTGTCATAGGAAGATCCATCTGTCTCAAGATCTACATCTGACTGAAGGCCCATCGCCTACATCCACTCATTGCTATGCACATTCATGCATGCTACTGAAGTCTTAAAGACCGAGACTAGAGTAAACAAACTCTGATATGAGGTAGACTGGCTCGAGACCAAAAAGCTTCGATCATGTCGTTCTACCGAAAACAGCCTGCCTTCCTGAGCTGGCAATATCTCGAGCTTTCGCAATGGCCCAGGCTCAAGCCTTTACGGGGCATCAGGGTATCAGGAAAATCGGCCGCTAGGAGTATAACGAGATAAATTAATCAGATCAGCTAGTGCTACTGAGGTCAGACTTTTTAGGCTGTTTATTTTTGCATACTAAATCTTGGAGGCTAACTTTTCTGGAACTCAGTGGCGGAAATATTGTTTTGTGGATAAGTAAGCTATGTCTCCAACAGCTTCACAAATTCTCAAAGGCTTTACTGCTGCGAAAGCTAAGCTTTGAAAGGCTTGAATCATGGCCAGATATCTTCATGCCTCATGCTAAGTCATCTAGAATTTTATGGCGTCGGTGGAGCGAGGCGCCACACGCACGGGATGAGCAGCCGCCAGCCGTGTAGCCGGTTGTCAAGCCAAGTATTCTCGCGTGGTCTCAGCCGAGCCGGGCTTGAGTTCTCAGCTGAAAGGGGAAGTGATTCCCCGGAGACGGCGTCAAGGAATGTGGAAATTCCTAGTAGAGTCTTAGTAGATACTGTATTATCGAGCGTGGCAGCGGGTAGACCCGCCTTTCAAAACCTAAATGGTATTGCCTTCAATGGAGATGGTACTAGTTGACAGTCTGGGTATTGTTAACCGAAGGATGCAGGGATGCAGATCAAGTCATGTTAGCAGTAAGAAGAAAGAAAGAAAGACAGGGCGGGAGGATGGGAGGGTTTGTAAACAAGTATGAGTGTGTTCATAACGGCGGCGAGAACGAGATAGAATAGCCCAAGACTAACTCAACTATCTACGTAGTCCAATGGAGAATAGCAGCATCAAGCTGTTCTCTTCCCTCTTCCCTCTTACCAGACCAGAACCTAACCCTATCCGTGAGTGCTAATACGAGGCTGAAAGACCCAGGCCCTGACGATCCATACACGCATGTCAAAAACGTGGGAGTCTTACAGCAGCAAGCCAGAAATTGAGTTCGGTCTTCGCGTGCTCGCCTAAGACCCTGAACTATCCGGAGAAGCTAGAATAGACGAGACTACATCATGAACTTTCACAACAGAATCTGGCCCGATGAAGCTTCAATATAGATGAAAACGGAAACTGAGCATGTCAATCGTTCGGCGAATTGCAAGATTGTTCGATATATAAGTGAAGATGAATTGGGCATCAGAATGATTGAAACCACACACTCTCAACCATCACACTCTACTACTACAATCACAGTAGTTTATTCCTTACCTTTACTCTATCAAGATGCATCTCATCAAGACAGTTGTTCTTGGCATGTCCATCGCCGCTGTTAACGCAGCGGTGTTGCCTGCAGGAGAGTCTGAAGCACTTAGCTGCAAAGTCTCCGGCAAAGACTGCGAGGTTCATGGAGCTTCTTATGGCGACACGCTCAGACGTATTCTGAAGAGGAAGTCTAGCAAGACTTCTTCTGCTCAGAAACCTGCTGCCAAGCCTACGACAAAGAAGCCCACAACTCAGCCTACTACTTCAAAGGCTGCTGCCAAGCCAGTCACTACCTCCACGACCAAGGCTGCCACGAATAAGGCAACCACCACTTCAAAGTCCACCAGCACCAACAAGTCTGCTGCTACCAAGCCTTCCTCTACTACCAAGTCAACCTCTACAGCCAGGACAACCTCAACCACCAAAGCTACTTCTACTGCTAAGACTACCTCTACTACCAAATCTACCTCTACTACTAAGACTAATTCCACTGGCAAGACTACTTCCACTACATCCTCTGCTAAGCCTTCCACTACCTCTACTACAAAAGCCACAACCACAAACATTCCTCATTCCTCTGCTAAGCCAAGCACTACCACTACCACTAAGGCTACAACTACTACCAAGCCCACAACCACTGTTGTCACTACCACCAAGCCTACCACCACTTCTTCCTCCACCACAGCAAAGGTACCTACAACATCTACCACATCCAAGAGCAGCACGTCCACAACTAGCAGCTCCACCAAGGCCAGCACGAGCAGCACCTCCACCAAGACTAGCACGACCAGTACTTCCAAGTCTAGCACAACCTCAGCCACCACTACTTCCAAGTCTACTTCCACAACCACCACCTCATCCAGCACAACCTTGGCTACTTCTACCAAGGTCGACGATGAGAAGACCACTACTTCTTCCCAGGGCGATGACAAGAAGACTACCACTTCTGCTCAGGTTGATGATGAGGATACCACCACTTCTGCCAAGCCCGCAGCAGAGCCCACCACAGACCCCAAGAGTGGCGATGACGAGGAACCTACTTCTGCTTCCAATGTCGATGATGACGAGCCAACTTCAGCCAAGTCAGTTGACGAGCCTACCACACCTCCCAAAGGTGGTGACGAGACTGAGCCTGATGACTTCACTTCTACTTCAAACGGTGACGAGAAAACTGATGCTCCTGAGTCTGACAAGCCCACTTCCGCATCCGAGGTTGATGATGGGCAACCTACTTCTGCTTCCAAGGTCGAAGAAGAGGAGACAGACGCTCCTGATACCGAAGAGCCCACTTCTACTTCCACTAATGCCGATGGCGAGAAGACTAACGCTCCTGAGTCTGAAACGCCTACTTCCGCATCCAAGGTTGATGATGAGCAGCCTACTTCTGCTTCCAAGGTTGATGAGGACGAATCAACTTCAGTCAAGCCGGTTGATGAGCCCACTACAGTTGTCAATGACGACGAGGACACAACTTCCGATACGCCTGGCGGTCAGACCACCACATCTGATGTCTTTGAGGAGCCCAACACCAAGGTAGCTTCGGATGAGGCTACTCCTACATCGGACGCTGCTGATGACGAAGAAACCAACACCTCAAAGTCTGTCGCCGACGAAGAACCTACCAAGGCTTCTTCAGCTGATGATGAGCCTACTTCAGTTGCTTCTGATGACGCAGAAGAGCCTACTGCCACTGATGAGGAGCCTGCCAGTAACCCTACTACCACCTCTTCATATGATGATGGAGAGTCTGCCACTTCCAAGGCTACTGATCCTGAGGAGACCGCTTCTGAGAAGCCTGATAGCGATCCCACTACCACTTCAGAAGTCGCCGATGAGGAGCCTATCACTACCAAGGTCACTGAGGAGCCTGCTGAGGATACTTCTTCTTCTGCCGACCAAAAGCCCACTGTCACGGACGATGAGCCCGCCACTGAGCCTACTACAACTGAGGTCCCTGATGAAACTACAACCTCCAAGGTGGTCGCTGATCCTTCCGAGGAGACTACCGCAGCTGATGAAGAACCTACTTCTTCTTCTAACAAGGAGCCCACTGCTTCTGCTGATGAGGAGACTTCAGCTACTGCTGATGAGCCCACTAGCTCTAAGGTAGCAGCTGATTCTTCTGAGGAGACTACCACCGCAGATGAGGAGCTCAGTGCCACAGCCGCTGAGCCTGCCAGTGGAGCTTCCACCTCCAAGGCAGATGAGGAGCCTGCCAGCGACTCTACCTCCTCTTCTGATGCTGAGGAACCCACTCCTGATCCTACGACCCTGGTGACAATGGTGAAGCCTACTACTACGTCATCTGATGCTGCGGATTCTGAGGAAACCACTAGTTCTGCTGCTTCTGACTCAGCTGCCGACGCACCTACCTCTTCCACTGACGAAGAGCCTGCCAGTGAGCCTACTACTACCGCTAAGGCTGCTGCTGAGGAGACCAGCGCTGCTGCAGACGATGAGTCTACAAGCTCTGCTGCTGAGGAGCCAGCCTCTGAGCCTACTACTACTTCCAAGGCTGCCGACACTGCTGGGGAGACTAGTACTTCTGCCACCGAGGAGCCTACAACGTCTGCTGCTGATGAGCCTGCATCTGAACCAACTGCAACCGTTGATGACGAGCCTGCTTCTGAACCTACCACTTCCTCAAAGGCCGACGAGCCCGCTTCTGAGCCAACGGCATCTGCTGCCGACGAGCCCACCACTGAGCCTACCAAGTTTGCTGCTGATGAGCCTGCATCTGAACCATCTGCAACTGCGGATTATGAGCCCGCTTCTGAGCCCACGACTGGAGCCGGCTCTGACACCCCATCTGGCACAGCCGATGAGCCATCCAGCGAGTCTAGCAGTGCTTAGGTAGGGGGACATGCTGAGAAAGGAAGGGATTATAATTTTGGAGATGTTAATTTGCGTCGGTGGAGTTAATACTACGGAATACGGTGATATTTTATAGTCTAGTATAACTTCCTCAACATATAGTTAGGATATAGCTATATCTCATTTGTTTTTTATACTTCTCAGTAGTGACAGAATGCATACTTTCATACTAAGGTGAAGTCTGTTTCTAATCAGCAATCCCAAATTGTTATCTGGATTACACAGTATACCATTTCTATCGCACTTTGTATTGCTTTCCACAGTAGTGTAAGACGATAGTACTATAGTTAGTTAGTGGATTCCTTGTGAGTGATATCGAATGTCGTTTGCTCGTGTCGAGACTATCAACATAGACTCCAACAACGAACCGCAACCAACAACTCCACAAGCGAATCTTGATTCGTTTCCCCGGTCTGGTGGTCTAGTGGTATGATTCTCGCTTAGGGAAAACCCTATAGCATAGCTTGCGAGAGGTCCCGGGTTCAATCCCCGGCCAGACCCTTCCTTTTACCAGTTTAGCATCCTTTTTTGCCTCACATTATTGCTCTAGTTCTTTTTCTTATGCTACATTAACTCACATACATCTCCTTCAAAGATACTCGGCTCCCAGGGCACATAGAAATCTTGCAATACAACCTCAAGAGTACATGACTCATTGTCATGGTCAGTACACCAGCCTGGTGCTTTGAGACTGCGCAGCATTTGATGCACGCATTTGGCGCTGTAGCCCAAGAATGGCTTTTCTGGTTTTGTCAATGGAAGGCCAAAGGTTCTCATTTGTCTTGTCAGGTATCCGAGAAGTCTACAGGCGCACTCTAGAGTGCAACAGAGATCTTCAGCCATAAGACAGTCTTGTAAGTCGAATAGTACTTCGAGGAGCTCTTCGACTAGTTTCTCTCGCTCTTGTTCAATCAATTCTGTTCTTCGTTATTGTAAATTCTTTCATTTGAAAGCATTGTTGGGGAGACATACCAAGAACTCGATTAGGAATTGCCAGATCTGTCTCAAGTGGACCTTTTGTGTTAAAAATGGCCAATCCAAAGAGTCCTCTAGCTTGCGCATAGTTTTTGAAAACAAGGGCAGTGAATAATAGGATAGTCTCGTCGGAACCAAAATCCTGAGATGCGATAGTCGGCACAGCCAAATTCACTTCAGGATAATCGTGTTTGTTCAAGTCGAGTTGCCATTCAGTCCACCGTTCATAAAATATCTCGACAACCTCAAGACAATCATAGTAATCAACAAGAATTCCAATATGGGCTATCAGCTCGAGGGTTGGTGTCTTGGTTACTTGGCGATGGTGACCATGCATGATGTTCATCAAGACAACAAAGGCTTCAACGTTCCATTCCGATGCGCTGAGTTCCAAAAGACCTTGAGAATTAGGTTGCGATTCTTTGTATTGCCCTTCAATCATTGCCCTGAATACTGAAGATACGAGACACAAGTTTCTCGTGGATACTCTGAATTGTATCTCATTCGGTTCACCGTCATTTTTGCAAGGTTGTATTGACTGCAGATTCTGCTCAGGCTGTGATGACCCGCCAGGCTCTTTATTTTTGTGAGCCGCCCCGTTTTGCGAAGATCTTTTACATTTTGACCATGGAATCTTTTGAGAGTTTGGTCTTCGTAAAGTGAGGAGTGCGTCGCCTCGATGGTCAAAGTTGAGGAGGGATCGTTTCATTGCCGCCGTGTGATATAAAGTTGATCTACAGTTTCCCCCGCTCTTTGCACCCAGACGGTGATTTTCTCAACAGCAGCACGTGACTAACATTTTCTCTTCACAGTTGCAGCAAGCAGTCAACAATTTAATTATGAGATTTCTGAGAGGCTAGATTTCGTTACAGTCGAAATTGATCCTAGATATGTTTCTTTTTTCTTTTGAAACTGGTAGCTGTTGCTACATCTTTGTCCAATCATGTACCGAAGTAAACCGTAGTGACTTTAGTGCTGGCACGCCCTATGGCTTTAGTGTCGGTGCGCCCTATGACCTCTGCAGCAGCTATAGCGGCCTTTTGAAACGCCGCTTGTTCTTTATATTTCGCTCAACAGCCATCCACTATTGCTCTATCAAGCTCATATCTTGGAAATGTCGATCTACTTAACTGAAGCCTCTGAGGCAGACTTACCAGCTGTTGCTCGCATTGCAACCTCTGCCTTCCATCCGGAGACGGATACTCTGTCTCGTCGCTTATTTCCTCGCCATCTACAGCCGAAAGACATACCCGACGGCGAAGCAGCCTATGACTGGCGCTTAGCTCGTAAAGCATCTAGTCTTGCATCATCAGAATCTCGTCTTATCGTGGCCGTCGACAAGGAAAAGAATGCTGATGATCGCATCGTAGGCTTTGCACTTTGGGATGCACCCCCAGCTGAGGGGGGTGACCCTGGTCCAAGCAAGCCAATAGAGTGTGCAGCACTCGACAAAGTAGCTTTTGAAGAAATGAAGAAGACTGTGAATCAGGACGCCGTAGACACATTCGGCGAGAAAGGAATTGCTGGCGTCTGGCGTATGTGCTCTTCTTCCTTGTTCGTGTAACAAGTGCTGACTTTGCTAGATCTTGACTACATCGGAGTTGCTCCTGGTAATCAGAGAAAGGGGATAGGAAAGATACTATTACAATGGGGACTTGACCGTGCATCCGAGGAAGGGAAGGACTGCTATCTTGTGGCCACTGAAGCTGGACGGCCGTTGTATGTGGCTGCGGGCTTTGAGGACATTCGGACTGTCTCGATTTTGGGGATTCCACATTATTCCATGATCCTGAAGGCAAAGAAGGGCTGATCACCATATGCTCGAATTTTAGGCCATTATGACGCAAGTCGATCTGGTGTATAGAATGAGCCGGAGGACTTGTAGAGTCGAGGCAAAATACTGACAGGTCATTACCAACTTAACTTACCCTGCCAAACAAAAAGCACATTCGATGGAAGCAGAACACTGGCTAGACCAATTCCTGGCCCGAACTTGAACGAGGTTGAGTCAAGACTTCGTCAAGAGTGTGACTTTCGCCTATGACTCTCTGCAATAAAAAGACACAGGCACCAGATGCAAAAAAAAAAAAATGCCTCGCTTGTTTGCAATCGTTTTTATAGGAACAGCCCGATGCGGGGGTCGAACCCGCAACCTTGAGATCGCGTACTCGTAAGAGTCTCACGCTCTACCGATTGAGCTAACCGGGCGTGGCTCTTATTGATACGCAGCAAGTTGTTATCGCGGGAGAGGAATGCTCACGCCAGACTGGCGCAGAGCATGTGGCAGGCAGGTAAAACTGGGGACTGAACATGGACAAATGATTCTAGCGAAAGACTCACACTTCCCCAGTACCAACATAGCAAAATCCTTCTGAATACATTTTGAAGGTATCACTGCTTACGGTTGGCATTGCTTGGCAGCCTTTCATTCCGGGAATGGTATTTGTTTTACCCGCGCAGCCTATGGCACGTGCCTGGGACAAGTAACCAAGACACCGTCACACGTGACACATCCGGCTGTCTTGTTCCACCTCACCTCACCTTTTTGACCTCGTCTCATCTCATCATACCCATCCACCTCCATTCCATCTCATTGTGTTTTATTCATAGTTAACGTGACTTGATTCAAGGCTGCTGGCAGCCCCGTCATGATCTCACACCAAGATGGGAGACGCAACAGCCATCCCGCCAGGAAAATACCCCACGGGACGCGCTGCTAGTGCAGCTCGGCGCGTTCACTCATGTTGTGGTCAATGGCCTCACGAACTGGTCAAAGGCTTCTCACCACTCCTCTGGGGTGTCAAGTTATCCGAGGAATTTTGTGCGCTTGTACGTTTAGTCAATGAGTCGCCAAAGATACAACTAAGCCAAGTGATTCGGAGATTGAAGTATCTGGCCCTTAGCCGCAAGAGTCGGAACGGAATCAAGTGCTTGAATCGAGGTGATATCTCCACGACTAGAGACTGGCTACGGCAAAAGGGCATTGACGTGTGCCTAACAAGGCTAGAAGACGAAAACTACACCATTCGGTTTGCTGCTGATAGAGAGGATGGCGATGAACATGACGACAGTAGACTTAGAGAAGCATCAGAAGTCGGTTCGGTCATTGTCGCGAAAAATTCCAACGACGACGATGACAGCAGTGACAGCTCGAGCGACGACGATGAAACTACGTTTTACGGTGCAGCTATTGAAGACGATGAAGTAGCTATCAGCGAGCAGAAGAAGCTATCAACCGGCCAAGCCAAGTCCAATGCCACTACGCCTGTTGGACCAAGCACCCACCCTTTTAACCGGTACTTTCCTCCAAAGCCATCGACCACTAGCGTCAGCGAACCTCGCTCTTCTGCCTCACAACTCCTTGGCAGACCGAATGGTCAACCTGGGACCACATCGTCCACCAATACTGCCCAATCATCAGTAATTGAGAGTGTGAATGCCCACTTTCAGGAAAGCGTCCGAAGAGCAGCTATGGCTAGCAACAACTCTTGGTCAAAGTCTCAAGCTACCACCACCGATGCCAAACCCTCAACCACCCCCTCAAGTTCAGTTTTAAGACCAGAGGGTGCTGGTCAGGTTAGACCACCTGTCGTACCTTCACGTCCCACTCCCAGCAACCAAGTCAATCCTTCACCCAGTAGGCCAGCGGTACGAACAGAGGCGCGTCGCCCTACAACATCATTGGACAAGCATGAAGTTGGTCAGCCGAGAAATAGTGAATCTCAACATAGGATATCTACTACTAAAAGCTCTCCCAAGGTCAATAGTCAAGTCTCAAGCAGCCCTATTCCTAAACCTAAAAACACACCTGCCGCGCCGGTTTCCTCGTCAAACATTACCCCATCACCCGCAGGACAACACAAATCAGTTTCTACCACAACCGCTAGATTTGTTCCAGTCATGAGAGACGCAGCTGAGTCTCAACCGACTGCCTTGTATGCTCATCACGATGGATCATCTGATAGACGCAGAACCTCTCCTGCACGCTCGAGAGAGAATGCATCCCCAAGCGCGTATGCAGACAAAGGTGTTCCCAGTGCTCCGATACCTAGCAATTCAGATACCCGATCCAACTCAACCCCAGCTACTACTCGTCCTCGACGTAATATCAAGCCGCCTTCGCGCCATGTTCACGACCTTCCTCTGAGCTCTCTCGCGAATCGAGATACCTCACGTAAACGACCTTTAGAGTCCGACACACCAGTTACTTCCAAGGCCCCAGAGCGACCGGCGGCTTTGTCTGCATCGCAAACAGCCCATGGCACCACCACCGTATCTGCAAAGGCATCTCCATCTCAGGTCGCTCTTACGAACAACTCAACTCCTGTTTCTGTTTCCTCCACACGAGACGTTTCCGACCTTAACTCTAATCTGCAAGCGATTCGAAGGACAGAATCGATTTCCTCAATTGAACCCCCTCCTCAAGCAGCGATAAGGAACGCCAGTCAGTCCAGCGCTACTTCTTTGTCGCAGCCCACCCCTAACTACAACGCACAATCATGCAATGCGATACCGGCACGAACGAGCGCTTCAGTGACTGTTGAGAGTCGCCCTGCCAAGAGACAAAAATCGAACGATACCAAAGAACCGAGTACATCGTCGAATGGAGTACTTGATTTTGATGCTACATTAGTAAGATTCTCCAAAGTATATTATCACTGGACTTCGTTAACATATACAAGCCCGATGGAGAATATTTCAAAACACAGCTTCGAGAATGGCGGTCGTGGGTGGAACCTCACGCAAAGGCAATTAACAAAAAACATGAAGACATCCTCAACGAATTCAGCGCGGTGAACAAGGTGTTCCTAACCAACAAGGCCAACAAGGAAGCCACACTTGATAAAATCCGAATCGCTCAGAAGTCCCTGGACGACAACCAGGAAAAGATTGCCACGTCACTCAGAATCATTCATGCCCTCGGACCTGAAGCTGAAAGGGATGAATCAGCCCGTGAATATCTCAAGGAACGCCAAGAGAAATTGGCAGAGCAAGAAACTCTGCACCAATCGTTCGAAGCCGAGATTGCGAAGGCTAAGGCTCTTGTACTCGATTATGACTCCAAACATACCATTATTAATAAGAAGCTCCGTGAGCTTGTCAGAGATGAAATCAAAGCCAAAAAGAACAAGGAAGCTTTGGGTTCTGCGATGAAAAAATGGAGGATTCAGACACAGATCATGGAAGGGGGCTGGGCCAAGGCATTGGAACGATTCGGTGAAGAAGTAGAGGCTGGAAGATTCAACGGCCTTTGACGCCGAGTGATGAGCTTCCACGGATTTTCTTTTGCATAAGTACAGGTTGCAGAGCAGCACATATTGCAGCGTTGATGCGTTAATACCCCTTGGATATTTTATATCTGGCAGTTTTGAATACAAGTTCAGGCTGATTCTTGGTACAAATGAACGGATTTGATATCTACAAGCCGGGGATAAGAACTCTACACCTTGAGAATTTGGCAAAAAGCAAAAGGTAAGCAGCCTCGACACAGGATTGGACTATGGACCTTTGCATTACGAGTGCGACGCTCTACCACTGAGCTATAGAGGCTGTGGTGAGTCCAACTAAGACATTTTGGTTGACGATAATATCCCCCGTGTCTCGGACAGTTTTGCGTTGTGGCTTCCCGCATCAGATGTGTCTCTATCCATCCATCACTTGGCTCCCTAACACATCCAGTTCGACTAGGACATATGTACTTGTTCAGGAACAGGCTTGAAATAACTTCTTGCATCTATGTCGTTCGCATCTGCTCAGTGGCATGTCGAGCAACGGCTTGCCGACCCTATCGGCATCTATCAAGGAGACTTGCTCGACATAGTAGTTGAGTGTATATATTCATACGACGACTTTTCGTCATCACAGTATGAGCTGAATCTCTATTTGCTTTGAGCGATCAAAGTTATAAAATATAACTTGTGTTAATGCAATTATGATTCCAAGCCAACACGATATCGCATTCAATTATCGCAGGAGTAAGAGAGGCGGCAGGGTCCGGGTCTAACTTGTTATAGACTAGAACGAGTATCCATCGGAATGGGAGATAAAGAAATACACTTGCACTGATTGGCCGCTAGAGACTGGCAGACTGAGATGAACCCTCCATCTCGGACAAGAGAGCCGAATGTGCCTCCGTTTCGGAGAGTCGATGCGGGGTTTTTGACTACTTATTAAGATCCGTCTCAGACTGTTTCTCCCGTATCGTCACTTCAAAAGTCACTTAAAAATATTCATCATGGGCAACGATCAAAAAATGGGTGCTTATTACGCCCCCAAGGGTGGTCTACCGCCCCAAACACAAATCTTGACCGACCGGGCTATGTTTACCGAATCATACGCCGTCATTCCCAAGGGCTGCTTCAGCGATATTGTCACCAGCTTCCTGCCCTTCTGGGAGCAGACGCGATTATGGGTCATTGCTCGTCCTCTATCAGGCTTTGCCGAGACCTTCTCACAATACATAATGGAGGTTTCACCTGGGGGTGGTAGTGATCGTGCTGAGATGGATGACACGGCTGAGGGCGTTTTGTTTGTTGTCGAGGGTGAAATCACTGTTACTCTAGCTGGTGAAGCACACACTCTCAATGCTGGCGGCTACGCATTTCTCCCACCCAAGTCTGGCTGGACCCTTCGCAATAACTCGAGCGAAGCGGCTCGCTTTCATTGGGTCCGCAAGGCCTACGAGTCCGTACCAGGCCTCGACGCCCCAGAGGCCTTCTTCGCCAACGAGAACGATATTGCGCCAAGGGAAATGCCCGATACGAACGGTGCTTGGGCCACTACGAGATTTGTCGATCCCACCGACGTGCGACACGATATGCATGTCAACATCGTCACATTTCAACCTGGTGGCATCATTCCCTTTGCAGAGACACACGTTATGGAGCACGGTCTTTACGTCCTGGAGGGAAAGGCTGTCTACCGTCTTAACCAGGATTGGGTCGAGGTGGAAGCGGGAGATTTCATGTGGCTGCGTGCGTTCTGTCCGCAGGCTTGCTACGCCGGTGGGCCTGGGAAATTCCGGTACTTGCTGTACAAAGATGTGAACCGTCACGCCAAGTTGTCAAGATAGAACCAATGAAAAATAATATTTGCATTCATAAGCCTGGGTGTGTTGAGGTTTGTGGTATTGAACGGAGATCAGGGCCATCCCTTCGTCATGATTGATGTAGCGAAAGAGGACTGTTCCTCTGGTTAGTCTCGGAAATGTTCAAGTAAAGGTGATTAACAAAGGTACCCTTCGGTCGAGTCGAATCGTGTCTTCAGGTCTCGAGTATCTGCGCCAATGGTGTATCAAAAAGCAAATAAAAGCAATAATGACGAAAGACAATGCAAACCAATATCCCAATGGCCGTACGTAACTGTAAGTGGTTGCACTAGGACCCCATTTTGTTGACCCGCCGATAATGGGTTCGAGATGTTTCTTGACGAGGTAGGAGAAAGCGCCTGTCGAATTCAGCACCGGCATTGTCGTTGCGTTTCGTGGGTACTGGAAGATTGAAGTTGATTGTTTGGGTGGAAGGTGATATTGATATCCATGTGGAGGTAGGGAAAGGTGATAAGAGAGGATCTCAATTGATTGACGAGAGTTGCGCGGAGATCAACTAGGACTTGGGTGGGAGAGTGAGAAGAAGTAATATGAAAAGACTGGAGGGGGGGATATGGACTTTTTTGAACATGTCAAAACTGTATTCGTGTTAAATCAATAGTGTCATGTTGTCAAGTACATACCCAGGCGCGGGGTTTGATGCTTTGTTGAGTCTGCAACTTGAGCTTATAGCAACCAATGTGATATGATTATGTTCCTCAGTTACTTTTTGAGTAAACTTGATCTCAAAAGGGCGCTCTCTGTTGGTGTTGATAGATTGGTCAAGTGAAATGTGGCACTCAATGATATGTATAGAGATTTGTCTCTAGGGTGGTGGCACCAATCATCCGTAGAGACCACCTTTCATTCTTGCCACGACATTCTACGATGATAATCACTCCGATATTCACTGGGAACTTTGTTGAATGTTGACCGAGACAGGAGACAAGTCACTTGGATTTTTGTGTAACTAATCAATAGTCTAATGGCTTGGCGATGTCCGCTCTTCGTCTTTCCATTTTGGAGGCTGTATGTCGACTTTTCTGGTATCCAAAACCTGTCTACCTGTATAGATCCCAATTGCGGTCGCCCAATCACAACCCCCCCAGCTACAGCAGTCTTGAGACTGTCTAATCTTCCGTAGTATAGTGGTCAGTATGCAAGCTTGTCACGCTTGAGACCCGGGTTCAATTCCCGGCGGGAGAGATCCAGCCACCTGCGATACGCAGGTCTTCTTTTTTTACATTTTTCCTATTTTTTGTCTCGATTAATCATTCATCGTCGGTTGTCAATTACGGAGAACAGAACAACTGACTTTACATCTAAACATAACAAGGTCTAGGAATCTGCGGCACCTGCATCTGATCCTCAGCTATAAAAAGCCTCTTGATATCAATATCCGGCGAATGTTTGTGTCCGACGTATTTGAAACCCTGGTACAGATATTTCAAGGAACAGTAGGATCTCGGGACATCATTTGAACAGAGTATGGATGCGCACCATGGTCACAAAATCGGCGTGGGCAAAAAAAATAAAGGATACGCTTAGAATCGTCAGACAGACACGTTAGAAACAAAAAGCAATCGACAACGGCAGGATTCGAACCTACGCGTGCGAACACAATGCCTATGATGTCTCGAAAGAGATAGCAGGGCATCGCCTTAACCACTCGGCCACGTTGTCTTAGTGATTAGTTACTGATTTGTTTTTAATACATGGCTTATATACATTGCTCCACAAGACGCGTAAAGCAATTCGAAGAAAAAACAGTACAGCTAATTCCAGCACGACTTACAACACGATTGATGCATTCATATTAGTGATGGACTAAACTCTCATTTCAATCGAAACCGTTCGCAGCGACTATCTCATAGTTCATCAAAGCACAAAGTATCCCACATCACTCTAAAACAAATTCATCCTCTTTTCTTTATCCGGTCCGATTTCGTCATCGTAATTCATACCTCGGGCTTCTTGCCATAAGTAACACAACTGTACCTCGTCAGCTACATCTCACCCGATCGGTATGTATAATCACTCACATAGGCCAATAAGCATGAATCTGCGGATTATTCCAGTCACTCTTCAGTGCGACCAAGAACGATTCCACCTCCTCACGACTCCACCCAAGACCCCTAGTAAAGGGCGCCATGGTCAACGCTTCCAGTGCCGAACTTGCGTTGGCGTTATTCCATTGGCCAAGTTCCTTGTACTTCTTGTCCTTGGGCCAGCCATTGGTAGGCCACTTGTAGCGTGTCTCTACTATATCCACGAAACCGACTTCTTGCAGGAGGTTCTTGAAATTCGCTGTTCTTTCAAATGACCTGTTGAATTTCCCGGCAGCTTCGTCGAGGAGTAGGCACCATTTGTACATTGTGCTGTCTTTTTTAAGTGTTCCGTCATCACTACCCATTATAACATCTACGTCTTGAAGTTCGACGTAACCTCCTGGAGTGAGGTTCCTAGAACTGTCAGCATGAAGCTTTTGATTGGGACAGACAAGTTTACTCATAGATCTTGGTGAGATAAGACTTCCAGTTTTGTACACTGAAGTTCATGAATCTACTGTGGACAAAGTCGAATGGCTCACTGTACGTCCACTCTTCGTCAATATCATCAAGCTCGAAATGTACATTTGAAGGCACACTATGGAATGTCAGCTTCGAAACACGGCGTACACAGAGGAACGTACAAACTTGGCTGAACGGGTGATAAGTCAACGCCAATAATCTGCAGTCATCAGCAGTTACTCTCATTGATTGAATCGTTAATTTCTTACCTTGGCATCTGGATGCTCATCGCCAAAGTCAGTAGCCCAAATGCCTGTACCCGTTCCAACATCAAGAACACGTTTGACCTTTGAGTCAGGACGGCACGGAGGGCTCAGACCAAGCTTGTTGTCGAGCGTCAGAAGCATCAAATTGTGCTGAAGGTCTGTAGACGTTAGACCTGGGTACCCATCTTGAGCGAGTATCTTTCTTACCCAATCGCTGTAGTTCTTCTGGATCGTTGGGCAGATTGTATTCTAAACACAACGGAAATTCTGTCAGTACTCTAGAGCATCTTGAGTCTCAAGTGGAAGGCATTCCAAACGTACTTCCCTCTTTGTATTTATGATATGTTCTTCCATTTTCACGTCGAAAGTCAAAAATGGAGTCTCTCAGACTATCTGTCGAAGAACTGTTGTCCTGTACAACTGTCAATAGTGTCCCTTTGTCAGAGAACTTCAGTCCCGGGTGTTTTTACCTGGACTACGGATGGGTCGGTTTCCACTTGCTTCAGAATATATCAGTACCATTCACCTGGATGCCTTCTGACCAAACTCACATTATTGTCTGGCTCGATATGAACGTCCGCGTCGATGGTCGTCATTTTTGCAGCGTTTGATGATTTCTACCGTTAGTGTTGAGAAGACTATCGGTGAGATCTCCTTGCTGTAACAGGTTGTTTAAATGCCGCACGTACGATGTGAGATGCAATTGTTTCCTCTTCTCTCTCCTTACCTGTAAACAGATAGCCAACATGCATAAGTGTACGTGGCACGCGCCAACAAATGCAACGTCGAGTTAGCCATCTATTAGAGTTTCGGACAGGGGAGCAGGTTCGGACATAGCGGAGAGAGTGCTTCAGGTGGGCTGACCTCGTGTTTGACCCTTGTCGAACGAATGGAGTCTACTTCTGAACGGTTATACACTCCAGACATCATGTTGCACGTACTTACATTTCGGACTGCAATAATATACACCATGATTAGTGACTGGACCTTGTCATCAGTTTGGTAGGTATGTTCCATAGGGATAAACCCCGATCTCAAGTCATAAATTATTGCAGGGATGGATGTGTTATCACATATGCACGTATAAACAGGGGATCTAATAATTAAAGAAGACTATCTACTACCAGTTTTCGTTATCTATATACCCCGAATGGTCAACCTCTGTTTTCAACTGTGATAATATATCGCCCTATTGTTACTAGTCTAAAATCTGATGCATAAGAACATAGTGATAATTCAAGAAACCTTCTGCGCCAAGCACAGCTTCCAAATATAGGTGGTATGCATCGACCAAGTTGTACACCTTCTCGGTAGGGAACTCGCCTGAGCCCCTAGCATCTCGAAGTTTCTCTAGAGCCTCATTCATCTTGATGCGGTGATAGTCTACGCACGAATTTAAGTAGGTCGCCCAATCGTCAGCTTCATCGGGATCGCTAGCATGTGGGAAGACAACCGGAGCGCACTCGAATTCATCGGATCTGAATCCAACGAGTCTTGTATTCGGACCCATCTCAATCCCTGACCTGTGCCCTGACTCGCGGCTACGTGTTGAGACACGTGTGGGGGATTGAGAAATAGAATCCCAAGGCCCTACCGTGTTCCTATTGTTAGATCCTCTCCCTCCTAGGTACTCAGACGGCGCAACGGTAGCTGGCGTGAAATCTCTATGGGAGGGAGCTCTACCGCTGCGGGAGACAGCAGGTCGGTTCCGTGAGTGGTGTGAGGATGCATGACCGCCAGCAATGACTGTCCTTCCGTGAGAGGGACTTACGGTGGGCGAATTTGTACTAGATCGTGAACTA
The DNA here is from genome assembly GCA_014899045.1 of Fusarium palustre. Lineage (NCBI taxonomy): Eukaryota > Fungi > Ascomycota > Sordariomycetes > Hypocreales > Nectriaceae > Fusarium > Fusarium palustre. Next base: position 28,783 of record JAAVUH010000031.1, on the reverse strand, counting down.
GCTGTGATGGACGATGCAGGGATGCCATCAGCAATCCTCTTGTCGCTAGCGAGGCTAGAGGATGGAGATTGTCGTACGGTGTATGGCCTATAGCTTGATGCACGAGATACGACGGTGGTTCCTGAAAGCCCTATTAAGCTTGCACGACCTGCCCTACTTCGACGATGACGATGATGAGAAGGCATGTTCAAGTTTACTATAACGATATAAGAAAAGGTTGAGTTGTTTGTTTTAGTGGTCAAGTGAGAGACTTGGTGTTTTCTTGCCTTTCCAGGTGTTGATATATGTGTCTAAATAGCAATTGAGAAACAGGGCGAGGAGTACCCTTATATACTTTTTGTTTTCTGTTGTACTTCTAGAGTGCTACTGTTAATGTTACTTCCTTTCTTGCAAGATCGAGTGTGATTTACCGGCCATGGTTTGAGACTGTTGTTCACATCATCCAATACATTGAGCCGTGTGATGTTTGTGTTTGTGTCTCACATCACAAAATACACATACATTGATTCGCAACACATGGTTAATATCTCTGCAACACGAGCCTTACTTATGAGCGCTTACAATCCGAGCTCACATGTATGACTCTGGAACAACCACTCAGTTAAGAAATTCTCAGGCATGCATGACTATCTATTCAGTGACTTATTTCTATAAACAAATAAAATGTAACAACAAAATTGCCTCATGGAGTTTGGATAATTGGAATGCTCTGACTATCATTAGACATACATAACGCCGCCGCCGTAGCTACTACAAAATACGTGACCTAGGGCTGCATGCCTAATCCTTAAGCAATAATTGCATGTATGGTGAGTATACGACGGGATACATATTGAGACAGTCATACAACATACGTGTTTCTTTGGAGGCTTTGGGCAATGTGAATATCTTTCATAGATTTTAGTTCATGCAGAAATTAGTGCGCCAGATATAACTGTTGGTTTTAATCAGAGGCTTGTTCAAACCTCAGCAACCGCTCTATCTCCTCCTCTTGCACGAATCTCCAAGCACGCTTGGAGCATGCATGTCTGAGCTCCAACTCCAAGATTTCATGTTTGATGGCTGTAAACTCTGCAAGTGCAGCTTGGAATTCCTCCTCGGAAACACCAAAAGATCTCAGAATTCGCTTGACTTGATAAAGATCCCTCTCCAATCGTTCCTTTCTGGCGTCGGTGATGTGACAGCCTATTCTGTATTGCTGACGAGTTGTAGGCTTTACAAAACTGAAAGATGAGCATTGCCAGTCGTGTATGATGACTCTGGACTGGTTATGAGATGGGTCCCGAGGTTGGTAGGCACCCTGGCCTGGAGGAGGCGCATTTGCTTGACCTAGAATAGGAACTCCATCGGCTGCCTGATATGGCGGAGGGGCGTTGGCATGACCTAGAATGGGTTACTCGGGCTGGGATTCAGCAGTGGTTTCAGCTACAGAGTCAGCTCTAGTTTCTTGGGATGTGACGGAGTCTTGGATGTTATTGTTGTGCTCGGACATGATGAATGGTGTCAGTAATGGAGTATCTCGGGCGTTCTCTGTATCTTGTCACGAGTGGTGGGTGGTGGGTGAGGTGCTATGGTTGGTAGTCTTGCAAAAGCAGGTGGATAAGATCGTGCTTTATAGATCTTCGTATTTTTACTGCTGGCACCATCTGAAAGGACAGCAAGTCACTGGCAATCTAGACGCGTTACACCAGAATAGTGGCAGAGATCCAGACCGGGTTGGAATACGAAAGTAGTTCTTGGTTCTAATATTACACAAAGAGATCACTGTTGTGATTGAGACTCCCATCTCAAGAGGGCATCAGTGGATTTGTTCAAAGAAAGGTGTTCACATCTCTGCGTCATGAGCAGACAATTCATCAACGACGCTGATACCTGAAAAGCACGCGTTGACACGACCTGGCTTACCAAGGGATCACGGCGAAGTCTCGATTCAAGGAATTGAGTACGTGATCAAGACTTATGGGTTAAATTTTACGCCCATGTAATTAGTTCATTGCACCTATTCATCTCACTAGATGAACACTGCATGGATTCGCTACAAGTTGGCTCTACGTCTTATAGCTGCGATCATGTCTACACATTGGTGATACGGACGAAACTTTGTTGAATATAATTATGTCTCTCTCAAATCCTACGCCATGCACGCTTGTGAAATCAACGTTTTTGAGAGGGAAGTGAAGATAAGCGTCGGGTCTAGATCTAGACTGTCATTGGGAGCCACATCTCAGCCCGTTTTTTTGCACCATTGGCTTCCTATCTGAGCGACAGTAGACTAGTGGATCAGGAAAGATAATGTGATCCCAGTTAGTTGTTAGACAATCGCCTTATACTATCCAATTTGGCGTCTCAATTCAGCCTCGTGAAAATGAGTTTCAGGACTTGGACTCAACGAAAGGCTGGAAACAGGTATAAGGACGCCCACCAAGTCATGTTATAAGGTGATCCGTTCGTTCGTTGTCGTGATTGTCCGTCTTGGTATTCGTGATGACTCTGCGTTCCTTCTTCATCATGCCCTTACTGGCCTTGCTATAGCTGGGTCAGGTAAGCCTGGGAGCTCTACAACGGTTCTGCTGGAGGATGTCACGACTCAGTCCGTATTATGCAGCAAGTTTCAAGGATACTTGTGGTCAAGGTAGCAATCAGTAGTTGTAGCAGCTATACTGTACAATTTTCACTGATCTGTGTTCCTTAGTCGAAACAAACAGGTTTCTTTGTTCTTCTCCCGGTGGCAAGACCTGATGTATCGTTTCAACAGTCATACATAACTCAAGACAAATGTACGTATCCGTTACAAAACACAAGTTGTATCTTCTCGGGATCGTATTTAGATGACAAAACTCTGGACTACAGGGTAGCGTAGAGCTGTTGGGGTCACTTTGGAGCGATGTGATTCTTGATGACACTGGGTGTTTCGGTTGTATCTTTGTAAAGAGTGAAACCTATCTAGCTACGCCGGTGGCTGTGCGCCATTTTCTTCTACAACACTTGATCAAGTTTTAACTAGTTATTCATTCTGTTGAGACAATCTGAGAAATTGATCGGATAGTGTATTTACTTACATTTCAAGCAACATATCTGTCTTGTCCTCCCGTTTTCGGAACGCGAAGATACCGGATGAAACTTCGTATTCTTACCCTGCAGGCAATGCCAGGGAATAACACAAAGTATTCTCGGAAATACCGCTTCTCATCTTTTATCCACAGGAGAGACAACTAACCAGACGAGAAAGGGTTACCGTCAAAACGACCTGTCCATGATGCGTCCTTGATTGAAACAATGGATCCAATAGTTGGAGGCTAAGGAACGGTGGAAATTAAAAGTTTGGAATTTATGACAGATCAAGAGAGCCGAGGAAAGAATTCATATTGCTTTTTGTCTTATCCCATCGTCGGAAATATAGATCTCACACCTGATCGCTCACATTATGCCCGAGACTTGGTATTCTTACCATCTTACCGGATACCTGTACCGGCCGATATCGCATCGATACGGGCTGACCTGAGACCGGAACGAAGCCACCGAATTTAGTTCTCATCAGCCGAAGTGATGTGTATCAGCGAAAAGGGAAAAGCAATTCTTGCACAATCTTGGCGATGTTGACTTGAGAAGGTTAATACGTCACACTGCTTTTCTTTCACGTCTCGTGATCAGATACTGGTTGACGAATAGGTTACCAAAGATTACCTGGCGTGTTTTCCCACCGCCATTCAATTCTGGGGTCCTGTGCCGAAGGTTTAAAGTGCAGGCATATATCATGGCATTTGCTAGTGATGCAACGGTAGTATTGCACTTGTTTGTTCAGAGTGGAATAAATTCGGATTCGGCTCCGTAAGTCATGACGGTCTGGACTTGTCTATACTGCGTCTATTGCTGACGTTTGAATGACAAAGTGAGGAGCCCTTGTTGTCTCTTGTTACGAGTAAATTAGCGCTCTCAAGCCCTCAACCAACGCCATGGCGCGCGCTAGAGTGAACTGAGGCCTCAGCATTAACCCTGCTCCCAGTTCAGTTTCATCCCAGTAGAGTAAACTTGCGGATTGCCCCTTTGAGAGACGTGTCATAACACAGTTTGATTAGACGGCCACCTTGTTTCATAATCCCCACACTGTCATCTCTTGTTCTCGCCTCCTTTGTGTTGGAGCCGAGTTGTGGGGACTTTGACGGTGTTGGTTCACGACGGACGGTGTCAGAAAAAGCAACATTGTTTTAACCCAGCGGAATGGTTGGACGCTAGAGCACATTTTCACTTACCTTGATCCTTGGTTGTCAGCATACCTCGTCGAACTCCTATAACAATGGCTTTTATTATCGTCGCAGAAATGAGTAATTGTGGGGCGAGAGAGAGAGAGAAAACAATACCACGCTGGCATGCCGTCAGAACCGTCAGAGTTCCCAGGTTCAAGGCACTTGTCGGGTATATTAGCCTCGAAAGCACTAGCGCCCGTTACAATCCTGGCGGTAAGTTGAGGCTTGGGAATTTTAACGAGGCCTTCTAGAAGAAATCCAGCTAAGCTTCATCCATCCTTTGCGTGGGGGGGAGGGATGGAATGGTAGTGCCGTTACAGTACATAACACGGTACCGCTGATATGATATAGCTATTACTGGTCATTATTGATCGATTAATTGAGATCGCCATACCGTGTGTTCGGGACTTGTTGGTTTCACAAGTGGATAGAACCATACGCTCGGTGAGCCCGAGCGCACACACACGCACACACATTCACACACACGTGAGGCGGTACTTGAAGACTCATCTACCGAGTAGCCATGGACTAAGACGAGTGGTCGTCTGCGACGGTGATCTAACATGCAGCGCACAGACTGACCGCTCGCTGTATGCATCATCATATCATGTATGATCTTCCTTTAACGTGAAACTTGGTTAAACTTCAATTGCTGCTAAAGATACATACATATACATAGTAAAAGATTGGGTATCCATATTCTTCAATGAGAAAAGAGGCAACAAACGCCTGGCTCAGGCACCCAAGACATGTCGGTGAAACAATGAAGAACAGCGTAAACATAACCTCATCTCATCCCTCCGATAAAAAAAAGTTTTCCATTTTTCCTTTCTTTTTTTTCTTTCTTTTCGCTTTTACCCTTTGTCGTCATCGATCATCACTTAGGATTGGAATCCTGGTAATTCGTTGAATCCGCACTCGTGACACTCCCTGTCACCGAGTTACTGTTCAGAGACTCCATCTTGGCCATGTGCTTCCTCTTCTCAAACTCATCCAGTAGCGCATGGACTGTACCCAGTGGGAACTCGTGAACAACCGCCCTTGTAGACGCCGGGCAGACATTGGACGGGTAATCCTTAAACTCCTCCATAGCTAGGTTCAAGCGTAGTAATTGGTTCCATGAGACGATGGCATCGCCAATCAGGAATGTTGGCACGCGCGCCATGGCCATCTCTTCCAGGATCCAGCGACGCTGGAAAAAGTCACGACCAAGAAAATCCGCACAGCCGAGGCCACCAGCTGCTTGAGGGTCAAAGAGGTCAATGATGGGGATAGCCCACTCGTGTTGAGGGGAATAATTTTCTGGGTGGAGTTCTCTATCACCAGGCTCTTGCCACGTCGCGGGCATGGCGTTGTCAAAGGCCTGGATTAGCTGCACGCCCTCGTCGGTCTGGGGGATCTTCAAGCCAAGCCATCCAACCACCATCTGAGCACGCTGGTACACGTGGTACATGATGGCTCTGCTCTTTGCATTCTCCCTCGAATCCATAGGGTTTACGCAGAGGCAGTCAATCCAGACCCTCAATTTAGGACGATCCAGTGCTTCCCTCCCTCCGAAATGTCTGAGCAGACTCCTCAACCACGACGGCGATCGCCTCTCCCTCTCCCTGTCCCGGCCGCCCAGGTTCTCTTGGCTCGACTTGTTGACTGCAGGGTAAAAGACGGCGCGTACATGCTTGAGGGCGAGGGAGATGTTGACCGGGACGGGGATTGCCACGCGATTGAGGTTGATCCTCTCTTGGTTTGTGGGGTCGCCTAGCAGCGATGATATGGCGATAAATTCGACATCGCGGCTAAGAGGCAGTGTGACAAGACGACAGACGACCTGATCGTCGATGCTATTCGCTGGCTCAATCTCAAGGAAGCGCACTTCGTCACGCGACGAGTTTAGCTTGGAATATTGTATTCTCGGTCGACCGTTCTCCGTTGCCATATTTACTTTTGCTGATTCGTGTATGTCTTATCGGGATCGTGCAGAAACCCGATTTTGTCTCGCCTCGCCTCGCCTCGTATTACTCGTCGTTTCGCAGTTTCGGTTCGTGTACGTAGAGTTTTTGTCTCTCGGTAATAGTGGTAGTGTCAGTGCGAGAAAAGAGACAAGAGCACCAAAAGGAATTCAGCAGGCAGAGCAGTAGTGGTACAGTTAATAAACTAGAATGAAATCACTTTTGGCCAGCATTACTCTGGGTTTTCCCTGACCTTCTTTTCTTCTTTTTCTTCCTAATGAGGCCCTGGTCCCTGTCAAGCTCCTCCACTTTGTTCTTGGGTAGCGTGGAGCTAAAAGGGATTGAGTCCCCAGTCTTTGCAAACCGGAAGCGAACGTTGTTTACAGCCCGCATGGGTTGCATGGATCAGGTTTTGGTACCCGAAAAAAACGCGAAAAGAGAGCTAAATTAGGTTCTTTTCTTGCTTTCTTGCACCTGTTTGCGAGTTTCTGATGGGAGGAAAAAGGTTTTCGTGGAATGGAAATCGCCTCAACTAAACTAGAGCGATGGAGCTCATGCAATTCTAGCCTCCCATCCCTGGGATAACTTGGTAGGCAAACTGCTCATGGTAGTTTTGTTCCTCGCTAAGAGAATACTGCCTGTCCATCAGATCAGTGACCCCTACGGGGCTGGCCCATCACAAGTCAACCAATTAGCTTCTCTTGGGCGACATTGTCTCGTCACTCAACCTCACCGAGCCCAATACCCTTTGATTCTCGGGCCGTCTTGCGGGAGGCCATCTCTGAGGCCACGGGATGGTGCAATACTACGGGATAGTGTCTGTGATCCAACATGAGTGAAATATGCTGCTTTTCCGCAGCTATTCACACCGAGTTGTGACTGTGATGGTAGTGAATTACCCTATCAATCTTCCTGACTCCACGATACTGTTCCAGTTTACGTTATGTCGAAGATGAATTATTGGGTTTCTGTCGCACAGACTAGCTTAGTTCTCTCCTCTATATCCGCCCGTGGACGTCATCTGTCTCAACCCATGAAGGACAACGTCCTTGTCGACCGGGCTATTAGTCAAAAGTCTGGTCTTGTGTTCTACATCACCGCTCGTCCGGCTCGTGAGAGGACGTGCAAAAAAGCAAATAGGACTAAATAGCCTCACGAGCGAGAAACTCCCCCTTGACAAAGAGAACCCGGTCGTTCCAGTTCCATGGTAATGGTATCCGTATGTCTCTTTCTCCGGTTTCCGAAATCCTATAAGCTTGTCGTGTTCCCTCGTGAAGTTGTTCATTCCCATCTTTCAAGCAGTGCACCAACAACTCACTTGACTAACCAACAACAACAATCTTTGTTCACAGACCAACACGCTCCACAGCTCGAACATGACGACCGATATCATGGTTCCCTTGATCATTACACCGCCGCCTAGTTGCGCTGGCGGCCCCATCAGCCCATCCAGCATCTGCTCAGACCACGTTGATATTCCTGATCAGGTTGATGGCCGATGGATCAGGTTGCCCGAAGCTCTGTTTTCGTCCATCATGGCAGTTGAGCCGGATGTCAATCCCATGTACAAGGCTTCAAAAGCCTTGTCAGATGCTTGGCTAAAGGAGTAAGATAACCGTGCATTGGTATTAAAATGATAGCTGACAGAAATGCCGTACAGTGCGCTACGGATGAACGACAAGACCGCTAGCATCTGGGGCCGACTCGATATCGCTTACATGAGCGCCATTTGTGCCCCCAACGCCGATCTGGAAACACTCAAGCTTATGAACGACTGGAATGGATGGGTTTTCGCATTCGACGATCGTAAGTTAAGCCCTAACCAACACAAATCATGAACCAACAGAACACGGCCCCCAGAAAACTCGGGGAACTTAAGCCACCAACAACGGGCCGCGCCGCCCATGCATGCATGCATAAAAAGTGGTGACGGAATATCCGCTAACTAACAACCAACAGCTTTTGACGAAGGGTCCTTCGCAAACAATCCCATCAAAGCAGCCGAAGAAGTGATTTACACTCTCGCTACTCTCGATAACATCCACCCCGTCGTTTCACCAGACCAGAACCCCCTGCGCCATACCCTGCAATCATGCTGGAACCGTTTCCGACAGCGAGCAAGTCCCGCCCTGCAGTACCGTTGGAAGAAGCATCTCACCATGTACTGCATCGGTGTTTTACAGCAGGTTGGCGTCCAGAACACCGCATCGAGACTGAGCATTGAGGAATACATGGATATGAGAGCCGGATGCGTCGGCGCGTATCCCTGCATTGGACTTATGGAGTAAGTTCATTTCACCGTCCCCTTTCGTCTCCATCGTGATTTATTTCACGGCTTCTTTTGAGGCCGCAAACGTCTGGAAGCATTCTGCTTCCAGGTAACCCTGTCCGGCAATGCCAGGGCCAAGGACGATTGTCACTCTTTCGTGGTCTTAGCGGCGGTTTGCTTGGTTGCTGAGACTTGTGCTCATTGGCTATAAACCGAGAATGTTTCAAAATTAAATACGAGGACATGTCAACTGACTCAGTAATTACAGGTTCGCCGAAGGAATTGACTTGCCGCAAGACGTCATGGACCATCCCTCTATTGAAGCTATCTCACGAATTACATGTGATTTGGTTACCCTGTAAGCCACTTTCCACGATATTGTCTGATTTAGGCTTTGACTAACGTCCGGCAGGCAAAACGACCTGTGCTCTTACCGCAAAGACCTTATTCAAGGCGAGGACAGCAACATCATGTTCATCCTGAGGGACCAGGATATGACGGACCAGGAAGCCGCCGACGAGATCGGCGAGATGCTGTACGACTGCTACAGACGATGGCACATGGCCATCGCCAACCTCCCGTTTTGGGGAGAGGGCATTGACCGAGACGTGATCAAATTTGTCAATGGATGCAGAAACATTGCTCTTGGAAACCTTCACTGGAGGTATGTATTATTCAACCACGCTCGAGGTTTGCAGTCTCACTAACAGTCTCAGTTTGTACACATTCAGGTACCTGGGTGACGAAGGTCCTCAGGTCAAGAAGACCCGAATGATGAGGCTTCCTTGAAGCGGTTACTATTTACGACATGTATTGCTTTTACTGGTGTATTCGGTTCGGTAACGGGGCAACATCTGGGGTGATAAAACAGGAACGGTGACCATCATTATGGTAGAATGGAACGTGCAAACGTGTATAGGTTTCTTGGGTCGGCGAATATTGGTTTTGAATTGTTTAATGGGACTTGGAATGTATTTCTAGTGTGTTTATTGAATTCATGGATTATGCAATTGAGTATGAACATTATCATATATGTTATAGACTGTCAGACAAATCTCATGTGTCATGTCCTTAGGTATTTGTAGTGTGAAGTTACGAGGATATTATGGAAATAAACTGTCGATATTATCAATCACCCTGATCACAGATACAGCAGGCGGTCTTGTACCATAAGCTGCTTCCTACTTATCTCTACGTAAGGACTCTGGCAAAAAGAACTCGCCATCATCTCCTCAATCGAAGGTAGAGGCAAAAAGAATTATTACGACGTGGGCCTGATTCGAACAGACGCCTCCGAAGAGAATAGATTTCTAGTCTATCGCGTTAGACCACTCCGCCACCACGCCTTACGTAATCTGAGATTGTTGAAAGAGCCTGTCGTGTTGTGGCTTATACGTAAAGACATCTTTGACTGACTGGATGTTCACTGTATCTATCGGTCATTTTATGTGGAAACGTGATGAAGAGGCACTTGGCGGTGTTGCTAGCTGTCAAAGGTGGGTGCCGATGTGTTTGTTAAACTACCAACGACAAAAGAGCGAGCCATTCTTACATTCAAGTAAAATGAAATTTCCTCGACGATTATAAACCTGATCTATTTGCAAAGGTTTCTTTCTACCAGCAGTCGTGACAACGGGGCATATAGTAACCAGTACTGCATTGATGTCATCACACATCTTGTTTTCGTAGACATGAAGTTGAAATTAAAATTATTGTCGTTTCAGGTTTATTACTCAATAACCTCGGGGTAAGAATGATGTGGCTAGTCCCCAAATATGGCTAGACTGATGTGAACTGGTACCGCGGCATACAAGATCGCCATGTGATGCTCATCGTCAGATCATCCAACTAGCCGAAAACAGACCAACTATTCACAAAAAGGCATCTCAGCAAGAATAACGGCCAGCTAACGTCCAAAAGGCCCGAAAAACGTCCATCACGCCGCAGCCGAGACTTCAATAGACTGTACGAGAAGGACCGATGCGATCGACCAGACTAAACCCCAGAGAGTGCCAATTATGCGGGGGATTGGGGAACTTACCCCAGAAAAGAGAAGGAGGATAAATTCCATGTCCGGGGTCACCATCGTTATTGGTTAGAGACTGACGCCTGTTCTCGGCGTAATTTATACCATAGCGCCAATGAGAGCGGAAGCTCCTGTTTTGCCAACTCGTCATTGTTGACCGAGTCTTGATATATAGCCAGTAGAGGTCCGTCGTAGTGATTGACCAGCCAGATCATCCGTCACGGATCAATATCACATCTCGCAGTCACTGCTATCACAAGCATGTTTGTTCAAGTCCTTTATGGCCTGGCAGCCAGTGCCCTTTGGCAAGGCCACGTCGTTGCATCACCCAGCAAGGACAACTCACTCGAGCGTTTCATCAACAAAGAAGCTGATGTATCCATCAAGGGTGTCCTGGCTAATATTGGCGCCGATGGGAAAAGGGCACAGGGTGCAGCGCCTGGTGTTGTCGTGGCGAGTCCTTCGAAAGAAGACCCTGATTGTAAGCCAACATCCTACCCTATCCTGGTACACATCCTAATATTGTTCTCATAGATTGGTACACCTGGACTCGCGACTCAGCTTTGACATACAAAGTCCTGGTTGAGAGATTCATCCACGGTGACAAATCGCTGCAACGCAAGATAGACGAATACGTCTCTGCACAGGCCAAACTCCAGGGAACCACAAATCCATCTGGCAGTCCAGAGTCAGGCGGTCTCGGCGAGCCAAAGTTCCAGGTAAACCTCACTGCTTTCACAGGATCTTGGGGTCGACCCCAGCGCGACGGTCCTCCTCTTCGAGCTACTGCCTTGACGCTGTATGCAGAGTGGCTCATTTCCCACGGCGACCGATCCAAGGCTTTGAATAAGGTCTGGCCAGTCATCGAAAAGGATCTTGCCTATACTACCAAATTCTGGAACCGTACTGGATACGATCTCTGGGAGGAGGTTAACGGATCTTCTTTCTTTACGCTCTCGGCTTCGCATCGTGCTCTCGTCGAGGGTGCCGCGCTGGCTAAGAAACTTGGCAAGTCCTGCCCTGACTGTGTCACCAACGCTCCTCGCGTTCTGTGCTTCCTTCAGAGTTTCTGGACAGGTGGTTACATTGATTCCAACATCAATGTCAAGGATGGCCGCAAGGGCCTTGATGTTAACTCCATCCTCTCGTCTATTCACACCTTCGATCCCAAGTCCAAGTGTACCGACTCAACCTTCCAGCCCTGCTCGCCTAGAGCTCTTGCGAATCACAAGGCAGTAGTCGATTCTTTCAGATCTGTTTACGGCGTCAACAAAAACAGAGGCCAAGGTAAGGCCGCGGCTGTTGGTCGATATAGTGAGGACGTGTACTATGATGGTAACCCTTGGTACCTTGCCACTCTGGCTGCCGCGGAACAACTCTATGCCGCAGTTTACCAGTGGAACCAGGCTGGTGCTGTAACTGTTGATGATATGTCACTATCCTTCTTTAAGGATATCGTTCCCAAGATTTCCAAGGGCACTTATCGTAAGAATAGCAAGACATACAAGGACGTCATCAAAGCAGTCAAGGCTTATGCCGATGGTTTCGTCGCTGTCGTACAGACCTACACTCCCAAGGACGGATCATTATCTGAACAATTCGACAAGTCTACCGGGACCCCCAAGTCGGCCGTCCACCTCACCTGGTCATACGCCGCGTTTGTCAGCGCCACCGAACGCCGCGACGGTATTGTTTCTCCGTCATGGGGTGAGAGCAGTGCCAACAAGGTCCCCGCCGTCTGCCAAGCTGCCCCAGCATGCGACACGACCGTCACATTCAGTGTCAAGAACGTACAAGTTACGTCAGACCAGAAGGTTTACGTGGTGGGCTCGGTGACTGAACTCTCGAACTGGTCGCCTGAGGATGGCATTGCGCTCACAGCATCTGGTTCCGAGGGAGTGTGGAGTGCAAAAATTAAGATCCCTTCTGATACAAGTTTTGAGTACAAGTACATCAAGAAAACCAGCAGTGGGGAGGTAACGTGGTTGAGCGATCCCAACAACAGCGCTGTTACAGGTAGCAAGTGTGGGAGCAGCAGTACTCTTGACGATGAGTGGAGGTAGCGGCCAAGACTTGTAGCAAGCTGTGTAGATTCCATAAATGTACAAGAATACAAGACATAAGAATCCGAACAAAACATGATTCAGGCTACCAGCATCAGTGCGGTGGTTGGGTGGCTACCTGGTTCAAGTTTACCGAGTTGACAGAGAACTTGGTGGTGGAGCAAATGACACGTTAGGGACAACCCTTGAATATTCAAGTGTGCAGGTTTTGTTTGTACAATCGACCCTGAACTCTCAGTAGTGACGTTGAGTCATCTGTAAGGTTCAAAGTGATAGGGTGACAATATCAGCGACTTTCTTCAGCCTTGGAAGCCTTATAAGGCAGAGTTGCCGCGCAAGAATGCAGAGGCGAAACTCTATCTTGGACTTTTACAGTTTGCGCAAAAACTTTCACCAGATAATTCAACTGGGAAAAGGGACGAATGACTCCAATGATATCGAGGCCGAGATCCATAATTGTTGAGTTGAGGCAACTATCATGCTATCTTTGCCCTGTGCTTCGGTCCTTGGCGTCAAAAATCGGGAAACCTTTAATATTTGTCCTGTTGATTGTGAAGCGCACTTTGTACACATATCCGGATGTATTGCCACTTGTAAAACCTTGAAAAAGACAGCAAGTTCGTGTACTCCGTCATCCTATCTAGGGATAAACTTAGCATATGTTGAGGAAGTGCGAGGCCACCCATGTCACAAACACTCTTGATCTTGAACCAAAGTTTCTCTCAACTCTCTATCTGAGAGTCTGATAGCATAGACTTTTTAATGTGGCCTTTTAAGAGATAATGGATCACCAGCCGAATTGAATGACCAGTCCTGGCATCTTCCCTTTCTATTCTTCCTCTCACTACCAATTAAGTTTTCTACCATCACCACAACCACGCAAAATGGCGATCGACCAAATAAAGATCCCCAACGGAACCAACAGCCAGGTCTGGGTATACTGCGCTGTCGGACTTGGCATCGGCATCATCATTTTCGTTGCCTTCGTCGTGAAAGCCTGTAGAGCGGGTAAGTTGGGCGTATTCAAGGAACGATGGTAGTATCGCAGCACCAAAGGTATACTTGAGTTCTGCAGGTTCTACATGCAGGTTCAGTATAATAACGTCTTTCAAGACAGGGAGCAGGATTGAAATTGCTTGGCAATCCCTTTTTTCTTTTCGCAACTCAGGCCGTGGCTTTCCCAAGTTTTCCGTTCCGATTGCAAGCCAAGACATCTTTCACCACTTCACTTGCCTAACACTATATTCTCCTCAGTTGACGATAGAATTTCTGGAAGAACTGGATACAATTCTGATGACTACTGAACGCCGGCTACCGACTACGAAAGCGCATACGATCGAATTAGCTCTCACTGCTATCTCGGTTGGAAAGAATGGAACGACGGGGATAAGTGGAAGCCTGCGCTCGTGTCGCAAATGGAGTAGCTGGAACGGGGTTTTGCGCGTTTTGTTTGGAATTATGGCATAGCATCGATATCATGTTTGTTGCTGCACGTTGGAAGTGGTACAAGAAGAGAATCGAATAATTGCTTTACCAGACTGTCTGCTTTACCATAGTGATATGCACCTAATCGGTATTTGTGCTAATAAGACGGATATAGTACAGGGTTGCCAGAGATCCAGTATCCTGACCAGTCCGGCCACTATAACTTCCCCCACTAGGATGGACATTCAGCAGCTGACCAGACAACTTTAGCATGTGCTCGACCCCTAGAACCCCTGTTTTCCACTGTACGTAAAATTTATAAATCTTTCCGACTAAACCCTTGACGATCGTTCTATGACGAAATTAAGCTGATCAGAGTAAGCATGTGCTTCTAGACCCTTTAGACCGATGCCATGAGCGCGAATTAATAGCGATTCCATAAACAGAAAAGAGGAACATGTAAGATACACAAGGGAGGCGTCTTACTTCTGTCTGAAGCGGAGGGGGAAGGTCTGCCACATATCTACTATCTCAACTTGTCCTCCCACAACTCCAAACATCCACCATATTTTTGTTGTCCCTGTTCTCTACTACAACCGTCTCCATGGGAAAGTCAACAGACTCAGAGACAAACCATCCGAGTAATAACACTCAGAAAGCGACAGTTTGGGCGGCCATCCTTTGCGTTGTTATCGTCATTATCATCATCGCGATATGCGTTGTCCACAGATCAATCCGAGGAGAGGCGATCCGCAGATCGATAGAAGCACAGTTACCAAGATACAATGTCACTTCAGGTTTGGGTAAAGATACCGTGGAAAGCATGCCTATCGTCAGGTTTGATCCCACACTACATTCCCAGCAGCAAATAGCCGCACCGGCGCGCGTTTTTCTGCCACCATCGGATGACTTGAAGGAGAAGACGCTTCGAAAACAGGGTACAAAGTTATTACCTCTACGAAAGTTTTTCACAATCCAGAATATATGTCGCGAGTCGTCCACAAGGCATGGCGCCAAGACACGGCTAAACGATGCCACGTCACTGGCTTGCTCAATATGCACCGAGGACTTTCTCGAAGGCGAGAAACTCAGGATGTTACCTTGCAGCCATCTGTACCATCCTCAGTGTATAGACCAGTGGTTGACAGATCGATCTCGCACTTGTCCTCTTTGGTAAGATTGCCATGCACTTCATCACAGCCAAGACTAACATGTTTGAAGTCGAGTCAAGCTTGGTCCATGATCTAGGAATGAGGTACATCTGGGCTGATGCTGTATGCATCGTGCAGAACAGCAGTCACTACTGTAGTTTCAATGCGCGATCAGTGCACCTGATCTACGGCAACTTTATCCTTACAGTATGTGCAGCCGACGGAACAGATACCAACATTTATTTATTAGCTCTCGAATAGAATCATTAGCAACGATAGATAGTTAGTTGTAGGCTACATAGAAGATGCATATTTCATGCCGCATAAGGTGCTTTATTTGCTCAATGACCACACGGGACTTGCGATTAAATGTTGAGAGGCCTCCCCGTAGATACGTGGATGTAGACATTGAACAGCCTTAAAAGAAATGGTGCCGAATGGTTCTGTACTCGTAACTTTCTTTTTGTCTCCCTTGTTGCCTGACATTGGGGCACCGAACGCCCTGACAACAGACCCGCGACAGGCCAACTGTACTCTCCAGAAAGTATATCTGACCGCAAGAGGTTCATGGTCACGCTCGAGCCGGGTTGTCTCACAAATTTGGAAAGATGTTTATGGTAAACAAGCTTTTTAGCGCGATTGCCCTGCTGACTGGGTATCCAATGAATAGGTGAGTGATTTAGAGATGAGGCAGGGATGGGGGAAGACAGCATACATCATCGTTTTACGACATTACGCTTTATTCCTTGACCAATAATAACACCATGACGATCAATTTGCAATCCAGCATTCACCGCATCTGTCTTGTCTGTTGTATGAGGGATTTATGTCATTCGACATGGCCACGAGAGCGCGAAATTTGGAACCTGCAGCGATGCTGTTCCAAGCCTGATCTTGTGCCCTTTTGTAGCGTCGCTGATTGTAGCGGACAAGTATCGCTACCAGCTTACAACTGAGCCTAGAAACGACCGTGGTACATGCCATGTGGCCCCTAAATGCAGGGTCTTTGGTGCGGAGATCCCTGTCGATCGAAAATGGCAATGAGTTGGTCTGAAGGTCAAGGGTTCGACCCCCCTCTTTTAGTAAAGCTGCTTATAAGGATAGCTGCACCGCGTACAGGGCTTGGTTACCCTGTAGTTGATGGCTAGCATTTGACGGCTTTGAGGTCGAAAGCCCTCAGCGACGTGCATCGTATCGATCACGATGAGCCACTGTAACCTGTAACAGCGCTATGAGGTCGCAAAAACAGTTACAAGGACCGCTGTCATCGCTCGTGTAAACATTATTACCCATTTCTGCCCTATGGGATGGTAATTGGTGCGACAGTTGCAACTTGGAAGATTGCGAGCCATACTCGGAATGAAGAGCAGTGAGACTTCAATTCAGTAACACGTACGGATAACGGCCTCGACACGATGACGATCACGTGATAGAAAGCACGTGATGTACATTCGATCTCACCCCCAGGGCCTCGGACCTCTTAGTCCGAACGCCAGCCTGCAATAATTGAGAGTAATCCTCCTTGGTACCTTTTGGACCCCACCTACCTGGTAACTGTGTCAGTTGGTAGAGGAAATCCACGAACCTTTAGTTAGCGTCGAGTCAAGTAAAACCCCATAGAAAGACAGTTCTATGGAATATAATTCTGCCGACATTGGGCTACTGATCGTCATAACTAGCAGACCAGTGCTGACTTTAGTGTAATGTCATGGCACACATGCCGAATTGCAAAGTGGCTACAGTGGAGATGTAGCTAGCGATCAGCACTGCCGATTATTGCTTCCTAAGGAAAGCGAGATCTAAGGCACATCTGTACCTCTGATCAGCTACAAGGGTCTGACTTTGTGAGAAGATTGTCGACCGTCGGTAGCAGACATATATTGCCTATATAAGTGATGGCCCCCATCCCCTCAATAAGAAACATCGATTCTCAGCAACTAAATAAACCATTTCGCGTATTCCATCCAAGCACAACGTTGACACTTGATAATTTCGTACGTATCATCTGAGCTCTAGGACACAAGCAAGTACTCATTGATAATCAGGAAATGAAGTCCGTCTTCCTCTATGCGTTCTTTGCGGTGGGTGCGTTCGCTGCGCCTGCTCTGAAGCGCTCGCCAGAAACCGCTATTGACCTCGGCGGTGTTGACCTTGGTGTCAAGCGATCACCTGATTCAGCTATTGACCTTGGTGGTGTTGACCTTGGTGGTGTTGACTTGGGTGTTAAGCGCTCGCTTGGCTCGGCCATTGACGTTGGTGGTGGTGACCTTGTAGTTTGAGTCTAGACAGAGACAGGATGGAGCGGCATGAGGGTTGGGGGATAATTAAGGCAGCCAATGGAAAGGAAATTAATCAGTTCAATACATAACCTCCAATATCAACCAAGTTATAGTATGCACAACAACAGATTAGATGAGTCTTTAGCTAAATAATATGAAGAAAGGATACACGTTGCGATTAGAGGCTTCCCTTGATCTGCTGTGAGGGGTAATTGCTTTCTTAGAAACATAAATTACTTGACCCCTTAGAGACAGGAGCCACGGCTGTTGCTCAATCCGTTCTAACTGGCATCCCGCCTAGCCCGAGGGCGAAACAATTCAATGTATATGAATGACCGACATGGCCATTACTCAGGAAAAGGTCAAAGCCAAACGCCATTATCTGTTAATCTCTTTGAGAGTGAGATGTTATTGCGAAGATGGAGCTCTGCTAACCCCACTCTGGCCCATTCTCTCCCATCGATCTACAGAGTGCATACATTACTTCAGATTCATTATCAGCCTGGTACATGTTCAGATCTTTAGTGTGGCGATCTGCAACTGAGATAAAAAGATACTTGCCATATAGGTGCACATCTGAACAAAACTCGAGTACCGCATTTTGCCACATCTCAACTCCATAGCTACATAGTACTTCATCCTAAGCACTGCCCTCATTTACGACAGCACCTCTCGATCTTGGAGGGACTGTACTTTGCCACGTGCACACTACTAACACAAAGAAAGGGTGACTCGGCAACTTGCCCTTGGGACCCGCCAGCTCGATAGTGCTGACTCGTAACCCACTAACTAGTCTAGTCGTTAGTTTCAGCTCGCCCAGTTCGATCCGGCAGATCGGTATTCAGTAAAGCGCCTTGTCGATCCCGGAGCAAAGTTATATCCTCCGCCTGAATTGAGAAATGCAATTCGATGGATCTGGGAGATAGCTACTCTGCAGACCAGAGCTAGCTGATTGGGATCGACGTGGTTGTGCACGTACATACCGCGATAGCTTCCTTTTCAAAAAAAGACGCCACTCTCAGTTGGTTGAAAGGGTTGAACATGTTGAATGAGAAAAGATCGCCATCAAGGTGTTGTTGCCCCATATGCTTAGGAGTCATAACTCCCAATTGGAAAAGGAATACTTAAATGCTTTCCCATCTCTCCTTCCATCAATCAACCATCCGCACCTCAAATTCCAGACTTGCAATCTAAACTACCTACATACTCTCAACCTTCAAGATGCAGTTTCTATCACTCATTGCCGCTGCTGCCGCAGTCTCTGCCAGCCCCATCGCATCTTCTGGCCTCATTGGTACCGTCACCGGCACCGTCAGCGGCCTCACAGCACAAATCAACTCAATCCTTCCTGAAGGTGTCACTCTCGGAGCCTTGGACCCCAATGGCGTCGCCAACCTTTGCGCCGACATCCCCAAGGAACTTCTAGGTCCTGTCACCGAGGGTCTCAGCACCATCAACGTTGGACTCAACGTTGCCCAAACTCTAGGTCCCCTTGGCACAGTCCTTGGGCAGATCACCGATTCCCTTCCAGCAGACCTCAAGGTCAAGGCGTTGACCTCTGAGGGAACTGCCAACGTCTGCGTCGATGTACCAACAGACGCCCTCGAAAGGCTTCAAAGATTAAAGAATGTGGGAAGCGGCAACTAGGACAATGTTAAACTCAATGGTGGTGAGACGGATAGAGGTTTTCTGGACACATGGCGTCATGGAACGGTCACGATGGAGCGAACGTCAAATATCTAATGCAACCTTGTTGCTTTGTAATATAAATCCCAATGATACCATTCAAACTTATATTCATCATCTGTTGTGGTAATGTCGCATCTCCGATAATGTCAATGCATGAAGAAATTTTACTTTTATCACCTCTCCGGGCATGTGATTTCTTTTTCACTGCGTGGGTAGGTCTCTATCTTTGATAACTAATGTGCTCCTATCAAACGTTCTCGAAGAACGTCAATGTAAAATCCTATGATACCAGGGAGTATCAATCACTTGGGCAATACACCATCCCCACTGTACGACCGACTCAACTTGTCTGTCTGCGCTGCAACAACACCACCATCCTTGAGCACAGTTTTAACAAGTAACACCACCGCCTTCAGATTCGCAGGATAAAGCTCTCCTTGCGTCGACATGCCCTTCTCTCCAAGAGGCGCTGGGGCCTTGTCTTTAATAGACGGGGGAAGCCTCTCGTAAAGAGTATCGTAAAGACTGCATGGAACCTTCTCCTCACGCACTCGTTGGTGCATCTCAAGTTGCATCCTTCGATGCATTTCCGTCCTTACACTCCCAAGTATATCAAGCAACGCCTCTGGTTCAACCGCCGCGGCGCTCCCTTGCCCCTTGACCTTTTGAAGCAATAGCAGGGTGTTCTTGGCGGTGGCGAATTGAACTAGCTTTGCGGGTGGAAAGCTGTACGCGCGCGCGGTATGGATCAATCTGTCCATGTAGTTGATGAAGGCTGAAGGATCGTGGAGTAATGCCTTGGTCATGAGATTCTCGGTCAACTGAGATAGATCGAGAAGCTCATCTCGGACCTCTTGCTGTAGCTCGAGGTAAGCGTCGATAGCACTGAGGAGTGATGTCTCGCGGTCATTGGTTTTATCGCTCCAGGCTTTGATCATATCTTCTGGAACCATAGTGCGAGTGACTCGTTGTGTTCTGATCATATATCTCATGTTGCAATGTTCTGTCCAGTGGCAGTGGCAAACAACGCACTTCTCGTCTTTGACAGTCTCGCAATACTGTATGTCCTCGTCATTGCTATACGGACAGATCTCATGGCAGGTGATGTTGCAATGGAGGCATCGTGTCGAACCTTTACCTTCAGGTAGATCCTGTGTTACTACCCGATCTTCGGTTATGGAGACTTCAGCATCCGGGGCGTTTCCAATACGGTCAGCGAGACGGTCCAACTTCTCCATCAGGTCCCATGCTTCGGTTGACGTCTTGAAGATCTTGTGTTCGGTGAGAGAGCACTTTTGTTCAAGATCAAGGCGGTCTCGCATCACGTCGGCGCTGGAATCTGTAGGCACGGGAGTGGTCTTGAGAAGCCTGTCCATGATCTGGAACTGACCTCTCGTGGAGAACAGCCACATATCCCGGACATGGTTGATGTCGGTGACGTCCAGCGTGGCAGCGAATGCAGAGTTGTTGACCGAGATCTCGCCATTCTGCACAGGCCAGCCGAGCTTCTGAAGTGTGTCGTGCGCAGCCGGTTTTCCAGAATCGGCAAAAGTATAAATAGTTCCAAGACAGTCTTGAACATCTTTGGCAAAGAGCTGTGACACGTATGTATAGACAGGTGTTAGGAAGTTGGTTCGAGACTCCATTGCACGGCATGTAAAGAAGATGGCATTCACATGGCTAACTGTGCTAAACAAGTCTGACATGGCGGCCATGAGGAAAGCGTCCCGTTGGTAACCCTTCGAATCACAGAAGCCAGGTGCGTCCACAATAAGCATTGTTTTACCTCGGAATAGAGGAGAGAAGGGTCTGATGCGATAGCAGGTCACAAACTGTGACGATGTCTGACTGGTACCGCGGTCGTCTATCATCATGATGCGTGCAAAGTCCTCAAAATCACCGCCCAGTAAGTATGAAACGAAGGCGTTGATCTGAGTGCTCTTTCCGTGGCCACTGGGACCTGTGAAGACAGTGACGATAGTGTTGTTCTTGTCAGCGAGATCTGCGGCGGGGATGCTAGCTTCGAATTCAGCTGCAACGTCGACGATGCGCACTGCGACAGTGTCTGGAAAGCGGGGATCGCTACAGTTACGATCAACGATGGTTGTGTGTCCCAAAAAGAGTGTTCTATTGCCTGCTTCCTTATCCATATCCCAGGGCTTTGTGCCTTTTCGGTTGGGATTGGATAATGTTTGATGGTTCCTCTCGTGGAAGTCTAGCATCCTAGAAGCCACAGAGGGCCAGCGAGGTGTCCGGACAACAGCAGGGATGCTCCAACCAGAGAGCCCTATTATCGTCTTGACGCTGAGCATGACTTGATAGTCGCAATCATCAAATAACGAATCACCTGTGCCGTTCTTTCTCGGAATAACGGAACTCTCCGTCGGGTTGAGTTCCAGTTCGGTAAATGTTTCGTTGGCTGTAACTCGAGGAAGGACACCATCTTTCTCGGGGTTAGGGATAGGACGATAGCGAACCACGTAGGACGTTGTCGGAATAGCAGGTTCCAGGTCACTGCTTTGGTCTGTTTCCCACGAGAGAGCTATGCCCTGCTCTTCAATCGTCAACGTGGGCGCCGTTGGAGCTTTGGGGAGCATGCCGGTAACAATCGTGAATCGGTCATTGTAACCAAGTATAATGTCTCCGATGCGAGTTGTCACGAGCTTTTCTTCACCCGGACGGTAGGCCTTATCTACACTCGCCACACCAAATATGACTTCTTCTGGAGCACTTGGCCGCAAGCCGATCAGTTCTGCACAGGCTGCCCTGACGCTGTTGACGGTCCGTGAACTCTCAAACCACTCCTCTTCGCTTTTCTCCTTCTCTTCATCATCACTGTCATCATCATCACTGTCGTCGCATAGCTCTGTTGATTGCATCTTTTTCTCCAACAGGTGGCGGCTTCGATTTATTTGGCCTCCACCGAATGATAGTAGTACTCGCGGGGCAGAAACAGTCGTCAGGGATTCTGGTTTCAACCCGTCTAGATGGTTTTGGAAGCCTTGACCCAACATGGAGGCAACTGTTGACTGGAGAACTTCTAATTCCTTCTGTTTCAGATCTGCAAACTGTTCTGCGATTCGAACACGCTGTTCAAATAGAGAAATAGCTTTTCGGAGCTCCGAGATCTTGGTACTATAGTCGGTATTACCGTCCCGTAGTTCTGGCAGGAGACGGCGTGCTGCTTCAGTAAAGTCTGATTCGCCTTCCAAAAATGATTCCCGCAGGCCGCGGATTTGACCTTTTATCTTGGGGAACCAGCTGCGGAGTACTTGGTGCTGGAGCAACTCGTCGAGTCTCAGCCGAGCCGTGATTCCTGTCTTGAGAGCCACAGCTGTTCTGTTGACGATGCCAGAGTCAAGGCTGCGAATCAGACGGTTGGCATTGCTATCAAGAAGGTCGACAGGAAGTAGCTTGTAATAAAGCGTGTTGGTCTGCTTAGCTAGCATGGTGGGCATATCATTTGCAACGCGACGAGCGTCCTCCCAAGTGGACACGTTTTCGGCAATGGCGCCACTGTATGAGATCTTGACCTTCTCGCGGTTAGCGTCGCTCACATCTTTGTATTCCAGATTGGCTGAGCCATTAACTGGGACGCCGATGAGTGTGGCTTTTAGATCTCCGGCGATCTCTTTGGCTTCCTCTTCTGAGGAAGCAGAGCGAACCAAACTGATAGTTGCGCTTCCGCCCTCGACCACCTCTGCAACGAAGTGTGTAAAGCGAGGATTATCGAGGGTGCGGTGATATTTCATGGAAGAGAGGGTTTCCTGTGGAATTCGGCGGGTCCAACGAGTAACGGTGCATGATGCATCGAGACGTGCCTCATGTGTGGAAGATTTGGTATCGCTCAGATACTTGGCGGAGCCGGTCGCTTGAATTATTTTTAGATCCAGGGCGAGGGAGCCCTCGACATCGAGGGCTGACTTTTTGCGAGAATCTTCGATAGATGTAGAATAGAAAAACTCGGCATTTTGGACCTTGCTCTCATCCTTGGTCTGCTCGCTGTTGACAACAGCGTTGTCCCATAGGGATATGCCTGCGAAAAGTTCTGATGTGCGGACGTTGTACAACATGCCAAGCTGTACATCCTGTCCGAGGGCAGGAAGGATGATGCCATCACCAGAGACGACCATGATGAAGATTGATGGCCTCAACGTTGATAATATTAATAAATGATTAGGATTGTCGTCTGGTGTGTCTGTTTTCCACCTTTGAAGCCGAACAAACCTCGAAAAAGGATTGGACAAATTTCTTTGACTGCGGAAGATTTTTGAGGAATATTATAAGTTAAGACATTAACCAAATAGAGGGGAATGTGTCACGCCAGGATGTTGGAGACAGCACATAAGCACAGCACATATCAATCTCCACATACGGATTCAATAATATCGTATCAACTCATGTAAATGCGGGGCATCAAATAAATTTACTCCGAAAAGACAAATGGTTGGACAACCCTAGTTTCCAGGACCCAGCACAGCAGTGACGTGTAAATCAACAATAGGTCTAATTCGCCCATTACTGGCGGTAAAGGCCAAAGAATCGGGGCCATTAAAAATATCCTGTTTACTGGGAAGACTCACATGAACGGTGAGGGCAACCTCAACAAGATAAAACCAGATCCTCTTTTTTTTGTGATTTAGTTAGTTCTCCCAGGTGTCGCTCGCAGCTCCGGACTGAGACCGGGGCGTATTCCGGGCAGCCGGATGTGACTAGTCAGGTCTTGGCTATAGCGGGTAAGGACATCTTCCCAACTTATATTATGACAGCATATCAAGACGAAATGCTAACCTCTATTCCGCAGTTGGAGGCCTGCGACGAGAACTCAGGTGATGTTAGCAACATCAAGTACATCTTTCAATCTCGAATCACAAACGTCGACACTCTTGGGATACTTACTGAGACATTGGATAAGTGGGGTAATGCTGATGGTCGTGGAGTCAATATTGGAAAGTGGAAAGATCGTATCACACTCGTAAGAAAAGATGACGACAAGGAAGCATTGTATGCCTTCTTGGGTGGTCCTCACGGGGCCATGTCATCATATTTCCTGCTGAACCACAAGGAAAAGCTTGGGGTCAAGATCATCAACAAGGTGGATATTTTCGTACCCAATATTCCCGTGGTGATTATTGGAGATGGTGTCACAGACATTATAAGAGACGCTAAGATTTCCTGCGTGTTTCATGTCACAACGGCTTAGTTAGATCGCATGCAGTGCCATTCGCCGAGAGTCGCGTTCTAGTTGAGCTTGCTATATCCTATTCGCCCATAGCTGATGGGATATTGGGCTACAACGATAGACTAGTTAGGAAAGAAAGTAACATAGTGTTTTTGACATGCCTCCAGGATACTAGTGATAATGACTGATATACTCTTCCTCTACTTAAGTAACTCGAATAACTCAATCTAGACGAGACAAGTCTTCTATATGAGATTGACGAGCTCTTGCCTTGATAGCAGCAACCTCTCCTGGCGGTAAGATACTTTCCCAGACAAAGAACCAAAAATGATTGAGGGTACTGATGGATTCGGACCAGGCAGGCGATAAGCCCAATAGACTTAGTCTCTTTATATCCCAAAAAGCCAAACCCAACGGACGAAAAGACTTGAAATCAACATCAGGTATAGGCGATCTTAAGTCACGTCCACGATCACGTAGGTTGTGCCACATGGCAATACCGGGTGGCCGACGTTCTAGCGAATGAACGGTCTGCCCCCAGCGATGCGCATCGGTAAAATCTGGCAACACCAAGGGAGTTCCTCCCTCTGGTATCCCTGCTTCGGCATCTCTTCCTAACCAATGGAATTTACGATTCAGGCGATATGCTTTGACTTTCATATTCTTTTCGTTGTAATTTGGGGGTGCTGTCTGCCATCGATTATCTACTGACGGTGCAGGTGCTGGTGGAAGTCGAAAGAATATACGCTTATCAGGCTCCCCGAGTATTGCCAGATAATCCACTACTGAGTTGACTGGCTCTGTATCGGAAATTTGCCTCCCGTCCTTATGCAATATATCAACTGGATCCATGCCAAGTAGAAGAGATATGTCGTCTTTGGACCATCCGGTGTCTGGCTTGTTGGTCAGGAGGAGCTGGATCTCACCTAAGAGTTGGATGGTCCATGTCGATCGCACCACACGCATTTCCTCTACCCATGTAGGTTGTCCCAAATGAAAGAAAGTAACGGGTGCGCCGACAAATTCGCGATCCCAAGGAGGAGGCCACTGATCAGTGACTCTGTAACTCCACCCATAACGAGGTTCCGGATCGTAAGCATGCAGTGGTCGGAAGCTCGGGTCTCGTAGCTTTTCCAAGCAAGACGCTATGTAGGATTGAGACAGAGCCGATATATGGTAAGCTGTTGCGACGACGGATCGGATAACTGCTGGACAAGGCGAGCCAGACAATGAGTCCGGGCCCAGGATCTTGACTCTTTTATCATCCGGAACAAACATGGGAACCATGGCATTCATGAAACCAGCCCCAAACTCGTCTAGATTTGCAAAGGGGAGTACTCCGGAACGAACGAGTATAACGCCTCGGATAAGCTCTCTAACTCTTGGTGGTATGATTGACTGTCGCCCCGAGAGGGTGGCTTCGGTGATAAGAAGGGAGTTCGAACCATACTCAAAGAGATGCCATGCGCGTGGAGAGGCCTGCAGTAGCTTCCAAAGTGCGTCGAAACTAGGAAGGGATGTCATGACTGGAATTAGGATCTCGGGTGGTAGTTGTTCCAGTGAGACTGGATTGAGCTGCCTGTTTTCGGCCATGTCAAGAAAGATTGTATGAATGTTGTTGATTGAGAGAAGAAGAGGGTTGCAAAGGTCAAGTGCCGAAATGCGCGACTTTTTGAATGGTTTCATGTAAATCCTTGGCCTTGTTGGTTCTCTGGTTCTGTCTTTATGGAGATCCCTACCGCTCATCACCACGTGACAGGAGCTGTCAAAATATCAGTGAGTTCGCAAAGTGTGATACCGAGATTATATAGGTGAGTTTTAAGGCTGTAACTTGATATGCATTGTGATAGATAGTATCAGATATTTTATTATGCTCAAACTGGCTTCTTATGACAAAGTCAAAGTAAGACCTTGTCTAGAGCGAGACTAACAAGGGTTAATCAAAACCATCAATCGGATGATGGATTTGTATTAGTTGTATCAAGTCACGCTGAACAAATCTTGATTTGCCAATAGCCTGTCATCTATTCTGTACATCTCACTATGATGGCATCGAGATACGGAGGATCCCGTTGTGAACTTAATAGGAGATCAGATTGAGTAGAATAAAAAGCAAAAAAAGTTCTAGCTTCTTATGAAGTCTAGCTATGTACGTACCTTCAAGAACGGGACAGCGCAATCGGTGTAAAGCAATCCGAGAAGTTGATGTTTATGTCGTCTGTCTCGAAGCCACTGATCTGGGAAATAGTTTCGAGACCCGACACTGAGTTAGTAAACGGTGGGGTTTACGGGTTATCGATGTCTTGACTTAATCCCGAATTATCCTTGTCAAGCCAGCTTGACAAGGTCATTGGGGTGAAGGTTTGGGGGTTGGGGGACCTGATGTTTGTGATCCAATCAGAGACTACATTGCCCGTAACGGTTATTCCACCAATGCCATTCGCAAGTGGTATATTTGAACTATATAAGTTGAGGTCTAATCCAAGGAAACAAGATCTAAACCATTCATCGCATTCCATTATCAACATGTTGGTCCACAGCGTCTTTTCAACCGCAGCGCTATGCGCACTTGTGTCTTCGGTAGTGGCCACCTCACACGGACTACCTAAGCGACCTCACATTGAAGCAGCACCATATGGCACCGGCAAGGCCTTTCCCAAATCATCTCCACGATCGCGAAAGGACATTTGCTACGTCAAGCCTGGCAAGGGAAAGAACAGCGATGATGCTCCCGCCATCCTCAAAGCCTTCAAGAAATGCAACAAAGGAGGAACCATTGTGCTCGACCAGAAGTACACAATCGGTTCCCCACTGGACTTGACATGGCTCGCTCACGTTGATGTGGTCATCACTGGCGAGGTGGACTTCAAGTCTGACCCGTACTACTGGGCTGAAAACAGCTTCAAGTTTGGATATCAGAACATGTCCTCCTTTTGGAAATGGGGAGGCAAGGATATCCATATTTATGGCGACTTGAACAAGCAGTCATTGCTCGATGGCAAGGGTCAAGCCTATTGGGAGGAGATGGCAGTGAACAGTACTGTGAGAAAAACCGCCACGACTGTTTTTTTGCTTTCGCTGATGTGTGTTTTACAAAGCTGTTGCGACCAATCTTGTTCTCGGTTGAGGGTGCTCACGGTCTGAAAATGTCAAACTTGCGCATGCGAAACTCCCCCAACGTAGGTTACCTCTCGGCCATGAATATTCTTACGCTTACTCTACTAGTGGTTCAATATCATCATCAACAGCACTGATGTGTTGATCAGCGACCTTGATCTTCAAGCCAAGAGTTTGAACGGCGTCAAGATTGCCAACTCGGATGGCTGGGACACATATCGCTCTGATAGAGTAGTCATTCAGAACTCCGTCATTGACAATACTGACGGCAAGTCTTCTCATTAAGAAACACATGCGTTTTTGTTTTCTGACAAATACAGACTGTGTTTCTTTCAAGCCAAATAGTACAAACGTTGTTGTCCAGAACCTTGTCTGCAATGGCTCTCACGGCATCAGCGTTGGTTCTCTTGGCCAATACAAGGGTGAGACTGATATTGTGGAGAACCTCTACATCTACAACATCTCCATGTCAAATGCCAGCGACGGCGCTCGAATCAAGGTGTGGCCTGGTGTCGAGACTGCCTTCCAAAGTCTGCTGAACGGAGGCGGTGGTCTAGGCCGCGTGAGAAATGTGACATACGACCGCTTCTACCACGAGAACAATGACAATGCTATTACTATTACTCAGTGTTATGGTCAGAAGAATCAGACTCTCTGCAATGAGTTTCCTGTACGTCTAATCCCTATCGACTGATGAGAGAATGCTAACAAGATAACAGGCCAACTTGACTATTGAAGACATCACGATGAAGAACTTCTGGGGAACTGTCTCAAAGAAGTTTGATCCCCGCGCCGGAAGTTTGGTCTGCAGCGCACCTGATGTAAGACTGGCAATCCCCCATTGGCCTCGAACCACCTAACATTTTTTCAGCGTTGCAGTAACATTGTCGCTCAGAACATCACAGTTGGAGTGCCAAGCAAAAAGTCACCCATTTACGACTGTCAGAATTTGGACACAAAGACTTTGGATTTTACATGCCGAGACCCGATAAGCAACAGGGATACAACCAATGGTTAGTCCATGGGCCATTCATCAACTAGCTAGGGGATATGAGAAAGTCTGGTCTTTAGACTAGCCTAGTTATTAGGATATGAAAATAAATAACCTATGACTTCCTCTAAGGTACCTATTATAAACTAACCTGATGATTTCGTCTCTTGTGCCCTGGCAGCCAAGCTCTCTTATACCTAAATTACTAGGTAGTGGTAGTTTCTGTAACCAAACAGGCATTGGTGCATATTCTGAATGCGTATTATATTCTATACTGTTGACCTTGGTCTCCTATCTGATTATAAGAGTGCCTAGAGAATCGTTAAAGATGTATTTTAATAAAGAGCAGTTTGTAATTATTAATAAAGTCTTTAAATTATAATTAAAAAAGAGTATTATAT